>JAHRHZ010000111.1:31863851-31876434 GCA_024137785.1 Ginglymostoma cirratum | reverse complement strand
ATGCTGCTTGGCCTGCTGTGTTCATCCAGCTCCACACCTTGTTATCTTAGTTTGTTTTCTGTTCCGTTACCCACAGTCTGAAAGTCATTTTTAGCTCTCAGTTGCTAGTTCACAGCTCCAAATGAAAATTGTTTAAATAAAATAAAAATAAGGAAAAATTAGAAAGTGTTCTAACACAGGTAATAGTGAGAAGAATAGAGCATGGTGCTTCATGGAAGATGGTTGCAGTAGCAGGGATAGAGTGAACGTGAGATAACAGAGAAAAGATAATGTCACTTAGCCTGGCAGGTGGAGAAGCTCATTGCCATTCTTACAGCATAAGACCTTACAAAATAGGAAAAGAAGTATGCCCCACTCCCATTCATCCCCTTGAGTCTTCTCTACCATTTAATAAGACATTCCTTCTATATCCACTTTCTTGCATTTTCTGCATAATCCTTGATTCCTCAACAGATCAAGAATCTATCTATTTCAGCCTTAAATACACATCAGGGTATTTCTCCCACTGCCGTCTGTGGCAAGGAGTTCCAAAAACTTACAACCTTCTGAGAGAAGAAATTCCTCCTCATTTCAATCTTAAATTGATACTCCTTTAATTCCAAGAATTTCCAAACACGTTGCTACTTCTTCCTTAATAATTAATTCCAACACTTTTCCAATATTAGATGTTAGGCTAATCAACCTATAGTTACCTGCCTTTTGGCTCCCTCCAGTTTTGAAAAGGGGTGTCATATTGGCTGTTTTCTCTGGCTCTGCTCCAACGCCTTCACTATTTCTGTCACTGCTGGACATCCCTTCAGATGGCTGAGACCATGATGAACGGGGTGCCACCACTGGAACAGGGAATGGCACAGCATGTGCTGGAGTACTTTGCCCTGACTTCAAGGATTCTGCACAAACCACTTTCTCTGAAACATAAGCTCTGTAGATTCCACCAGCCCTGGGCCATAGCATGACAAGGAGATTAAGCAAATGCACTTCACATCAGGTCAGGCAGCTGGAAGATGGAGGAAGATTCTCAGCAGGAGGCCACATCTGCTCAACTTCAGTTAGGAGCAGCAGTGTATAAGATGTCCATGCTTCAGGAAGAATGTTCTCAATGGAATCTAACCCTAGCTGCAGCTGCAATTGTAATCTTTATGCAGGCTGAGGACAACAATGTCAGCGATTGTGGAGGTGAGTTTGGCAATGAATACATCAAGCTGTTTCCAGGCTGGAACATGTGACATCACCATCATCTCTCAGTTCAGCATGCACTATTGCATGATGGGGCTGAGTGACACTCTACATTCCAAGAGAACCGAGTATTTTCATTCTTTCAAGTCAGAGCGAGGCGGGTGGACTGGGCATACGGCTTCCTGAGGATTAAAGGCATCACTGTGGTACAGGGAGCTATTGACTGGGTCATGACCTGGAGGACTGGGCAGAGTAATTGTCAGGATTCACAGTAATAGAACATGGAACATAGAACATAGAACGGTACAGCACAGTACAGGCCCTTCGGCCCACAATGTTGTGCCGAACTTTTACCCTAAACCTAAGGTCTATCTAACCTCCACCGCTGCCTTATACTATCATCCATATGCCTATCTAGTAGTGGCTTAAATGTCCCTAATGAGGCCGACTCCACTACCCTCTCCGCCAATGCTTTCCACGCCCCTACCACTCTCTGAGTAAAGAACCTACCTCTGACGTCTCCTCTATATCTACCTCCACTCACTTTAAAACTATGCCTCCTCATAATAGTTACTTCCACCCGAGGAAAAAGTCTCTGGCTGTCCACTCTATCTATACCTCTGATCATTTTGTACACCTCTATCATCATCCTTTGTCATTCTAAAGAGAAAAGCCCGAGCTCCCTCAACCTTTCCTCATAAGACCTTTCCTCCATTCCATGTAACACCCTGGCAAGTCTCCTCTGCACCTTTTCCAACGCTTCCGCATCTTTCCTGTAATGAGGCAACCAGAACTGAACACAATACTCCAGATATGGCTGAACCAGGCTTTTGTATAGCTGAAGCATAGCTTCACAGCTCTTGAACTCAATCCCTCTATTAACGAAAGCCAACACACCATATACCTTCTTAACAACTCTATCCACCTGGGTGGCAGCTTTCAGGGAACTGTGGACATGAACCCCAAAATCTCTCTGCTCCTCCACACTGCCAAGAATCTTTCTGTTAACCCTATATTCTGCCTTCAAGCTTGTCCTTCCAAAATGAACCACCTCACACTTTTCATGGTTAAACTCTATCTGCCACTTCTCAGTCTACCTCTGCATCCCATCAATGTCCCTTTGTAACCTAGAATAGCCCTCCGCACTACCCACAACTCGACCTACCTTTGTATCGTCCGCGAAATTATTAATCCACCCTTCCACTCCTTCATCCAAATCATTTACAAAAATCACAAATAGAAGAGGACCCAGAACAGATCCTTGTGGTACACCACTCGTAACTGTGCACCATGTTGAATATTTTTCATCTACTACCACCCTTTGTCTTCTAAGGGTCAGCCAATTCTGAATCCAATCTGCCACATTTCCCCCTATCCCATGCCTCCTTACTTTCTGCATGAGCCTACCATGGGGAACCATATCAAATGCCTTACTTAAATCCATGTATACCACATCCACTGCTCTACCTTCTTCCATGTGTTTGGTCACCTCTTCAAAGAATTCAATTAGGTTTGTGAGGCATGGTCTACCCCTCACAAATCCATGCTGACTATCACGAATCAAACTGTGCCAAGTGATCATAAATCCTATCTCTCAGAGCCCTTTCCAATAATTTGCCCACAACTGAAGTCAGACTAACTGGCCTGTAATTTCCGGGGTTATCCCTATTCCCTTTTTTGAACAAGGGAATGACGTTTCCACTCTCCAATCTTCCAGCATATGCTTGTGGACAGTGATGACAAAAAGATCATTGCCAAATGCCCCTGCGATCTCTTCTCTCACTTCCCATAGAATCCTTGGATAAATCCCATCTGGCCCAGGGGACTTATCTACCTTCTAATTCCTCAAAATTCTGAGTACATCTTCCTTACTAACATCCACCACCTCTAACTTACCAGCCCGTTTCACACTGTCCTCCCCTACAACTAGGTCCCTCTCAGTTGTGAATACTGAAGAAAAGTATTCATTGAGGACCTCTCCTATCTCTGTAGGCTCCGTGCACAAATTCCCTTTACAATCCTTGATCGGCCCTACCCTCTCTCTGGTCATTCTCTTATTCCTCATGTACATGTAAAAAGCCTTGGAGTTTTCCTTGATCCTATCTGCCAAGGTTTTCTCATGCCCCCTTATAGTTTTCCTAAGCCCTTTCTTCAGTTCCTTCCTGGATAACTTGTATCCCTCTGGAGCCATTTCCGATCCTTATTTCCTAAACCTTATGTAAGCATCCGTCTTCCTCTTAACTAGTCGCTCTCTCGAGAACCAAGACTCCCTCACTTGACCACATCTTCCCTGTCTGCTGCGGACAAACATATCAATCACGTGCAGTATGCATTCCTTAAACTGTCTCCACATTTCTGTAGTGCTCTTCCCTGACAGCATCTGTTCCCATTTTATGTTACCCAGTTCTTGCCTAACAGAATTGTAATTACCCTTCCCCCAATTATAAACCTTACCCTACTGTATGTACCTATCCTTTATTACCTACAATATGACTATTGTAAAAGCAACAGAGTTATGATCGCTACTGCCAAAATGCTCTCCTACCTATAGGTCTAACACTTGGCCCAGTTCATTGCCAAGCACCAAATCCAAAGTGGCCTCTCCTAGTGTTGGTCTATCTACATACTGTGTCAGGAATCCTTCCTGAATGCAACGGACAAAATCCGCTCCATCTAAACTGTTACAACTAAAATGTTTCCAATCAATATTTGGAAAGTTGAAGTCACCCATGACTACAACCCTGTGACTTCTGCACCTTTCCAGTATCTGCCTCCCAATCCGCTCCTCTGCTTCTCTGCAACTATTAGGGGGTCTGTAAAAAAACCCCAACAAAGTGACTGCTCCTTTCTTGTTCCTAACCTCAACCCAAACTGACTCTGTAGACATATCATTCTCGACCTGCCTTTCAGTAGCTGCTATACTAGCCCTGACTAACAATGCCACTCCCCCGCCTCTTTTACCACCCTCCCGATTTCTTTTAAAGCAACTAAATCCCAGAACTTCCAACAACCATTCCTGTCCCTGAGTTACCCAAGTTTCTGTAATGGCCACAACATCGTAGTTCCAAGTACTGACCCATGCTCTAAGTTCATGCTCCTTATTTCTGATACTTCTAGCATTGAAGTATACACACCTCAAACCATCTCTGTGTCCACAATTATGCTCCATCGACTGCATTTCTTTATAAACAACCTCACACCCTGTTGTCTCTGTTGGAAGGCTGAATACCTCATCCTCTGAATTATAAATCCAGATCCCCACCCCCTGCCAATCTAGTTTAAACCATCCAGTATAGCTCGAGCAAACCTCCCTCCCAGGATATTTGTGCCCTTCCAGTTCAGGTGCAACCTGTCCTTCCTGTACAGGTCCCACCTTCCCCAGAACGTGCTTCAATTATCCACATTATAGAAGGCCTCCCTCCTACACCAGCCCTGTCGCCACGTGTTTAGCTGCACTCTCTCCCTATTTCTTATCTTGTTATCATGTGGCACTGGTAATAATGCAGAGATAACTACCCTGTTTGTCCTGGATTTCAGCTTCCAACCTAACTCATTTTTCACATTCTCAGTCCTTTTTCTATCTATGCCTTTGGTACCAATGTGTACCATGACTACTGGTTGCTCACCCTCCCCCTTAAGGATCTTGAAGACACGATCCGAGACGTCACGGACCCTGGCACCCGAAAGGCAACATACCATCCGTTCGTCTTGTTCACGTTCACAGAACCGCCCGTGTGTGCCTCTTACTACTCTTACTAATGGGAATGTAGTCGTGGTAAAGGATGATATAATTAGGGAGAGAGATATTACTCTCTACCACCATGAGTGGGGATAAAGCTGGTGCCACGATTAAGGACCCCACCTCAGGACGGGAGAAGAACTTGGAGAGGGAAGGGAGGGGTCCAGTAATTGTTGCCCTCATTGGTACCACCAACACCGGCAGGATGAGAAAGGAGGCTCTGTTGAAAGACTTTGAACAATAAATTAAAAAGTATAATCTCCCAAAGTGAAAGTCTTCAGAATAATCCAACTGGGACAGGGTAAATAAAATCACGGAGTTAAATGCTTGGCTCAGAAATTGGTGTGGGTGGAATAGGTTCCATTTTGTGGAACATTGGCAGTTGTACAGGGGTAGAACAGAACTGCCCTGGATAGGCAGGCTTCACTTGAACTGTGCTGGGAGCAGTGTCCTGTAGAATCAAATAACTACGGAAGGCTTTAAACAAGTGGGGGATATGGGGACAGAAAGAGGGTTTGGGAGAGCAGAAATGTAGGCTTACTGAGCAAGCATACATAGCAGAATTATAGGGAAGCTATTTGGAGAATGATACCCAGAGTGTGACAGGAAGGGACAGCATGTACAGACATTTAAAAAAAAGTAGTTAATAGGCTTAAAGTCGGAAAAATGATAAATAAAAAGCCCTTTACTTGAATTTGCATAATATCCAGCACCAAATAAAGGAATTAGCTGCTAATAAACAGATTAATGAACTTGATGTTATAGCCATTATAGAGACATGGTTACAAGGAGACCAAAGTTGAGGACTAAATATTCAGGGGTAAGATCTTTTCAAAAGGACCAGCAGGAAGGACAGGGTGATGGGTTTGCATTGCTGGTAAGGCATGAAATAAGTACAATAACAAGTAATGATATCTTGAATTGAATTGAATTGAATTAGCTTTAGCTTTATTGTCATTTATACTGAAATGAGTACAGTGAAAAGTTTATACATCACTGCTTACGGCGCCATCTTAGGTACAAGGGTACCTAGGTACAGCTTTTTCAGTTACAAGATCTTGGAAAATAGAGAAATAAAAAGCTCAGCATTGAAGAAATAAAAGCTCAGAACAGCAATTTTCCAACCCAGACCATGCTGACACTTAGCCTCCAGCCCACACAAGGCCTTGGCACTGAACCACGCTAGGGTTCACCTCACGATCCAGATCACTCTGAAATAGCCTCGAGACCTGGAAGACAATGTTGAGGCCATTCCAGGCCAAGAGACTGCCAAGTACCACCGGAAGAATGCCACGCCCGGCTGAGACTCCACCACAGGGGGCCATTACGCCTCACTGGGAGGACCCCAGCTGCACCTGGGAGTCATCGGAAGCTGGGCAAGAAGGAGGGTTGGATGACACTGAACCTATGTAGGTGAAGATGAAAAATAAAAAGGGGAAGAAGACTCTGATGGAAGTAAAATCTAAGCTCTCTAACAGTACATATATTGCAGGACAGAGAAGAAATCAGTAGATGATGAGGGCATGTAACAAAGACAGTAAATTAATTGTGAGTGACTCTAATAAATTGGGATTGTCAAATTGACAGATTTAACCATGAGGATGAATTCACAGAGTGTACGCAGGACAGTTTCCTAGAATGTTATTTTGTGGATCCACCCAGGGATCTGGTGATGTGTAATGACGCAAATTTATTACATGATGTTAGAGTAAAAGATCCCCTCAGAAACAGCGACCATAACATGGTAGAATTTAGCATTCAGTTTGAGGAGGACAAGTTGGGTCAGAAACAACCATGCTAAGCTTAAACAAGGTTAATTCCCAAGAAATGAGAGCGGAGCTGCCTGAAGTGGATCAGCAGCAACTACAGTTGAGGAACAATGGCCACTCCAAAACAATGCAACCCCAATGGCTGTATGAAATCTGGGATAAGGCTGCTGTTTGGCTGGAGGGCATACTGCAGAGAGCCTTGGAGAGCAACCTTGAGCATCTCTAGAACTCCTGAGTTCAGATTGCTCCTCTTCTGCATGACAGCAGAACAGGCTCCAACAGAAAAGCATTTATAGAGTGTTGATCCCTGAAAGCGTTCAATCAGAGAAGTGCATTATGTATTATCTCATATGATTTTGCCATGTAGGCTTGGAATGATAGAGAAAAAGTCACCATCCAGACCTCCTCATAGCCTTGGTAACAATATTGATCAGACCAACGTAACTTGTGCCTAGTTGAAGTCATGCGATAAACTACATCTTGATGAATACAAGAGTCTCTGGACATATCAGTATATCAGTACCAGGCAAACCTAACAATGAACAAAAACAAATTTGCCAGAAAAGCTCGGCAGGTCTGGCAGCATCTGTGAAGGGAAAAACAGAGTTAATGTTTTAGTGACCCTTCCTCAAAACATAGGTTTTTTTTAAACCCAATAATGAAATGTCAGCCTGGTGAAGCTATGACACAGGATTACTTGCAGAAGCAGCAAAAGACAGAGAGAGCTAAGTAATTCTTCAACCAACTGATCACATCTAAGCTCTATAGTCCTGCCACAGCCAACTATGAATGGTGGAGGACAATAAACAATTAATAAGAGGTGGGGGCTTCACAAGTATCCCCATTGTGAATGACGTGGGAGCCCAGCACATCAGCGTTAAAGACAGAACTGAAGCATTTGCAAACATCCTCAGCCAGAGTGGAGGATCTAACTCGGCCTCCTCCTGAAGTCATCAACTTTATCATTGCCAGTTTGCAGTCAAATAGATTCACTAACTATGTTATCAAGAAATGGCTGGAGGCACTGGATACTACAAAGGCTCTGGGCCTTGTCAACATTCCAGCAATAGTGCTGAAGACTTTTGCTTTAGAACTAGCCATGCCCCTAGCCAATCTGTTCCAGTTCAGTTGCAACACTGGCATTTTCCCAGCAATACAGAAAGAACCCCAGGCATGTGCTGCGCACAAAAAAAAAGGACAAATCCAACCCTTAGCAAATTCCTGCCCTCTATGTTTACTATCAATCTCCAGCAGAGTGATGAAGGAATCGTTGACAGTACCATCAAATGACACTAACTCAGCAATTACCTGTTCACTGTTACCCAGTTTGGGTTCAGCCAGATTCTGACTTCATAACAGCCTTTGTCCCAATATTTACAAAAGAGCTGGACTCCAGAAATAAGCTGAGGGTGGCTGCTGTTGACATCAAAAGATATGGGGAGTAAGTAGGAGCAGGGTACTGAGTTCGATGATCAGCCATCATGGTATTGAATGATGGAATAAGTTTGAGGGGCTGAATGGCATGTGCCTGTTCTATTTTCTATGTCTCTCTGTCTCAAGACAGTATTTAACCAATGTAACATCAAAAAGCCCTAGGAAAACTAAAGTCAATTGGAATTAGGGGGAAAACTTTCCTTTCGTTCATATCTAGCATAAAGGGAAATAGCTTTGGTTGTGGGAAGTCAATCATCTCAATCCAGAGGGATCTCTGCTGGAGTTCCTCAGGAAAGCTTGTAGGTCTGACCATCTTCAACTTTTCGTCAACAACTTCCTGTAATAATAATTCCTGAAACAGGGATGTTCACTGATGATTGCACAATATTTCACACCATTTGTGAATCCTCAGATACTGAAGCTGCCATATCCATATGCAGTAAAACCTGGACATGATCCAGCTGGCACTGATATCTGCCAAGTGATAATCATGCCATACAAATGCTTGGCACTGACCATCTTAAAGAAAAGTGAATCAAGCCATCCTCCTCCCCCTCCCTTGTCCATAAAATTCTGGCTCAAAAATGTGGGAGGAGATATCCTTTATTCACTCACAGGATGAGGGCATCTCTGACCATGCAGTATTTATTGCCCATCTCTACTTGTCCAGAGGACAGTTTAGAGTCAACCACATTGCTGTGCGTCTAGACTCACATGTAGGCCAGACCAAGTAAGGTTGGCAGTTTCCTTTCCTTAAGAACATTTGTGAACCAGATGGGTTTTTCCTGACAATCAACAATGGGTTCATAGTCATCATTAGATTCTTAATTCCAGATATTTTAATTGAATTCAAATTCCACTGTCTGCCATGGCACGATTCAAAGCAGGGCCCCAAAACTTTATCTGGGTTTCTGGATTAACAGTCCAGTGATAATACCTCTAGGCCATTGCCTCCCTGATGAGACATGATTAGTAAAGGTCATTGGTTGGTGAATGATGACCAGTGGTGGAGGTTGGACAAGGCAATGTAATTGGCACCTGTTACCCTTGATCACTCGTGTGAGATCATTGCATTTCTTGCAACACTGACTCCAGGTCACTGGGACATGACTCCATGTGTTGATCACAATGGCTTTCTACTTTAGCAAAGTTTATCCGAGGAGTGCCTGGTACATTATGGATGGAGAACCCCCTCCTCCTCTCCACCTGTCCCACCGAGGTGTCCAGGGCAGCTTCATGAAACTTTGAGCACGGTCTTGACCCCTTGTTTCACAATTAACTTTCTTTTTGTCCAGATCCTCATCCACAAACAATCTCAGCACTTGCTGTAGCCAGGAAGCAACTTCCCTTCATAAAATGCAGTCAGTCTTTAACGAATACAGCGTAACTTTATTTAGTACCAGCCTCACACAACATTGTGTCATTTCTAATGAGCGTCACAGTTCAAACATACAGTAAACACAGGATACATGCAGCAGTCATGTAAATTAAGAGGCAACACAAAGATGGTGCATTGCCTGCATCCGATTGAATGGGTACAGGCTAATGACACATCATAACGTCCGCACATATTTTAAGAGCTGTCAATTTTTTAAAATTTAATTTCTGCTGACTTTTACTGTTAGAACAGCCTGCAGGGGATATCCTTTATAAACCTACTATCATTTGATTGATTTGTAGTTTGCGTGGGTGGTCTTTTATCTGAATTTTTTGAACTTTTAACACAACGCCTACATGTCAGAAGCTAGTTTCCCTTCTCTTGGTCACATAAAGCTCAAAGGTCAGTTTTCTGAGTGTGTCATCTTGATAAGAGATGCACCAAATATTCAACATTGTCAATCATCAGTTTCCATTTGATTCTCACAAAACTCTCAGGAGAACGCTGTGAGGAAGAATATCATTATCAGAGCAGAGAGAATTCTAATGCCCCTAGAAAAAATAAATGAGGCGATTCCTGTAAACAGAGCTCATTAGTTACTTTTCTGTAGCTTTTCACAATTGATTTAAGGCCCACCAAACATACGGTAGAGGAATTTTGAAGCTCAAGGTCTGGATTTTCTGATCACTTGGGATTAAGGTGCAGAGTTTTGTAATCCAACTATGTCTGGGGTCAGGCTACTTAGAATTCTTATGGAAGACCCTCGGCTGTATTACTGTTTCCACAGGTTCATCTGTCTTCTTGCCAAGGATATCTCTACTCAATCATTCCCACTCCCCTCCATTAACACACCAGTTCTATACACCGCTCAGGAGTGGAAGGTAGAGTCAATGTCTGGTGTCACTTCTAGAGATTGCACAGCACTAGATTTTCTCTCCCTTCCTTGCCAAAAGAACAACTATATGATTAAAAACATTGAAAACTTGATGCATGTATTTTAAGTTTACTTCATCTAAGTATCTGCAGGTCCCTGAAAAATATTCAGAATCCAATGCACTGTGTTTGATGTTTTGTAAACCGGAAATGATGCCAGAAATATTGGATGCTTATGCACAGCTTCTCATCTTTTTAGCACTGTTACGTGCTAAAAAAACCCCAGAAAATGCTGGAAATACTCAACTGGTCTGGCTGTAGAAAAAAAAACAGAGAAACACAGTTAATGTTCTAACTCAATGATACTTCATTATATTTTGAAATATTATGGGATGTCATAGAATAGGGTATGTTACAAGATAATTCCCTGCAAATGCTGACTCAGCAAGATACTCCTCGGAATTTCAGCTCGTGGGGCATTTGTAGCCTAGTGAATATTATCATACTCCGCATCTACTCTGTCCAATTCCAGTTCAGTCTCACTTTCCATGACCTCACTTTGTGCCTCCATTTCAACTCCTGCTCTGTGGTTAAACACTGTCACCGCATTATGTGACTTCCCAATGCCCAGAATCCCTACTTTGCTGAAAGAGGCAGTTCGATCCATTGAGTCTGCACCAACCTCTGAAGATCATCTCATCCAGGACCCCGCCCTATCTTGTAACCCTGCATTCCCCATGACTGATCCACTATCTAGCCTGCACCCTACAGATAATTTAGCATGCCCAACCCATCTCACCTGAACATCTTCGGACTGGGGGAGGAAACCGGAGCACCCAGCAAAACCCATGTAGACAAGGGGAAAATGTGCCAACTCCACACAGACGGTCACCCAAGGCTGGTATCAAACCTGGGTACCTGGCGCCGTGAGGCAGCAGTGTTAATCACCGAGCCACCCTCTCCCATAATCTCGCCCACATACCTGTACAACTTCTAGTGCTCTGCCGTCTGAATGTGATTACAGTCATATCCTGTGTCCATGTAGCAAAACTTAGCAGAAGCAGACACATACTATGGATGAGGAAGGAGTTACGTTAATAATTTTAATTACGAAATTTGAACTGCCTGATCTGTTAAAAAAAGCCAAAAGTCCGACTTTAGATTTTCATCTGCCAATTTTAACCTTCATTTTTAGCATAATGCAATTCTTGATACTTCAAAGACGAATCACTGGACATCCAATTTTGTAGTTTGGATCTAGACCAGAAGGTGTGCTATTTTAACAGTTGGGCAACATAGTGGGTTAGAAGCAAAAGTGGGCTTCTTCCATTTGTTTGCATTGCCATTGTCAGTTTTGAACAAATATAAAAGGTGCTTTAGCTGGATAACTGAAACAGAATTAACAAGAGTCAGATGACATTCTAGAACCTAATACTTTTGATTTGATGTTTTGCCAAATGTGAAGCATGTTGATCACAAGTAAGTTAACACAAAGTGTGTACGTTGTAATGGTAATTAAATGCCCAGGGGAAGCAGACATTATAACAAGGAGCAAGTCAGGTTAAAATATTCACAATCCATAACAAAAGAATTGAGGTAATACATAATAGCACACTTTTACTCCAACATGGCCGACTTCAGAGGTCTGACAGTCATATGACCCCGACAATGATGAAACTAAAATTCTAATTCCACACCACTAGTGTTATCCATTGTTTTTCTCCAGCTGCTCAGTCTTTAAAAAATGCCAAAAAGATGTAAATGTCATAACCTGCTTAGTCAATAATTTAAACTGAAGATTGAAAGACCTGTGGATGCTGTAAATGAGAAACAAAAACAGAAATTGCTGGAAAAGCTCAGCAGGCCTGGAAGCCTCTGTGGAGAGAAACTAGAGTTAATGTTTCAGGCCCAGTGACCATTCCTTGGAACTCATTAATTTTAATGAAATCATTCTCTTGACTTTGGTTCCACGTAATACTTCAAAAGGTATAAGTCTGAAGTTTTGTCATCTATTCTGCACATCAGGTGAACTACACGCCTATGGGCAGAATCCGTTGATTAAGCGGGAAAATTTCCAGGAGAGAAGCCCATGAGCTATGAAGGTGGGAAAACCAGCAGAATGTTTTGGCATAACAAGCATGGGGCTGGATGAACACAGCAGGTCAAGCAGCATCATAGGAGCAGGAAAACTTGACGTTTCGGGCCTAAACCCTT
>JAHRHZ010000111.1:31835065-31863451 GCA_024137785.1 Ginglymostoma cirratum | reverse complement strand
TGCTGTGTTCATCCAGCCCCATGCTTGTTATCTCGGATTCTCCAGCATCTGCAGTACCTTTTATCTCTGAATGTTTTGGCAATCAGGCAGTTGAT
This sequence comes from Ginglymostoma cirratum, assembly GCA_024137785.1. Taxonomy (NCBI): domain Eukaryota; kingdom Metazoa; phylum Chordata; class Chondrichthyes; order Orectolobiformes; family Ginglymostomatidae; genus Ginglymostoma; species Ginglymostoma cirratum. Next base: position 31,863,356 of record JAHRHZ010000111.1, on the reverse strand, counting down.
TGGCTGTCAGTAGGCATTGTGCCAGAATTGGGACCCCACAGCAGGAATTCCGCACTGCTAAGGGCCACTCGTTGGTCAGAAGCTGGGAACTCTAGAGACCCGGGCAGAAACTGTGACTGCCACCTGGACAATTCTCCCACAGATTCTCAGGACGAGGGATCACCCACCAAAGAGGTTAAATGCTGTTCAGGACTCATAGGTTGGAGGCCACGAGGACCGTGGTTGGATGCTGTTCGATAGGGAGTGCCTTTCAATAGCTACACATCCCTGTTCTCAGTCTAGTCCCTCAATCTTTGAATGATTAACATTCACCAAAGGATCCCTCCACTTCTAAACAGAGAGCCTTCCCGTGCTAGTTTATCTTTGAGTAAGGTGACTCTTCCTTGTTCCACCCGAAGCTGAAATAATTATAACCCAGGCAATAAAAAGTCCTCAAATGGTCATTAATTCATCACTGTAGGGCCTCAGTTCAGGGTCAAATGGAGACTGGGACTTCCCATCCAGAACTTAATTTGGTTAAAGTTGGAAAGATGGTGGGATTCTGGACCACCTAACCTAATTAAGTTTACATTCTGTCTGTCAGAATTTTACAGGTTTCTATGAGATCCCCCCTCAAACTTCCAATCTCCAATGAATGTAGTCCTAACCAATCCAGAGTCTCTTCATACATCAGTCCTATCTTCCCAGGAAGTAGTCAGGTAAACCTTTGTTGTACTTTCTCCAAAGCCAGAACCTCCTTTCTCTGATAAGGAGACCAAATCTACACACAATACTCCAGGCGCAGTCTCACCAAGACCCTTGCAGCAAGATACCCCTGCTCTTGCATTCAAATCCATTTGCTTTGAAATCCAACATACCATTTGCCTTCTTCATCACCTGTTGTTACCTGCATGCTTACTTTCAGCAACTGTTGTACAAAGACGTACAGATCTTGTTGCGCCTCTCCCTTTCCTAACTTTTCACCATTCAGAAAATAATCTTTTTGTTTTTGCTTCCAAATTGGATCCCTCATATTCACCCACATTATACTTAATCTGCTATGCATTTGCCCACTCACTCAACTTTCATTCTGAAGCATCTCTGCATCCTCCTCATAGCTCACCTTCCCACCCAGCTTCCTGCCATCTGTAAACTCAGTTCTCTCATTTAAATCATTAATAAGTATCGTGAATAACAGGATCAAAGTTTTGATCCCTGTGGCACCCCACTAGCCACAGTCTGCCACATGGAAAGTCACCCATTTAATCCTGCTCTTTTGTTTTTCATTGCCAACCAGTTCTCTGTCCATTGTCAGTACTCTAATCCCAAACCCATGTGCTATAATTTTAGATGCTAACCTGTTATGTTTGTCAAAGGCCTTCTGAAAGTCCAAGTAAATCTGAACCACCTTATAAACTCTACGAGTTACGTCTTTTAAAAAATGCCAGTAGATTTGTCAAACACAATTTCCTTTTTATAAATCCATGCTGAGCCTATTCAATTCTGTCATTCTTTTCCAAGTGTTTTCCAAGTATTAATAAATCTTTTATAATGGACTGTAACATTTTCCCTACTACCCATGTCAAGCAGACCAGTCTGAAATTCCCTGTTTTCTCTCTAACTCCTTTTTTAAATAGTGGAATCACATTAGCTACCCTCTAATCCATAGGAACTATTCCAAAGCCTAAAGTATCTTGAAAGATGATCACAAATGCATCCATTATTTCTAGGATCACTTCCTTAAATACTTTGGGATGTACATTACCAGGGCCTGGAGATTTACCAGCCTTGAATCCCATACATTTCTCCAACACCATTCCTCTACCAATATTGACTTTCTTCAATTCCTCTTTCTCACTACTGCTTGTGTTCCCCAATATTTTTGAGATGTTATTTGTGTTCTCCTTTGTGAGGAAAGAACCAAAATGTGTATTTATTTGATCTACTCATCCCTTTGTGCCCCATTATAACTTTCTCTGTTTCTGATTATCAGAGACCTAAATTTGTCTTCACTAATCTTTTTCTCTTCATGTTCCAGTACAAGCTTTTATAATCAATTTGCATGTTCCCTGCAAGTTGACTCTTTTACTCTACTTACCCCCTCTTAGTCAATCTCTTTGACCTCCTTCGCTGACAGCCGAAACTGCTCTCAATCCATATGCCTACTGCTTTTTTGGCCAATTTGTATGGCCCATCCCTGGATCGAGTACTATTCCTAATTTCCTTCGTTAGCCATGGCTGGGCCACTTTACTGTTTTATTTGTGTGCCAGACACGAATGAACATTTGTTGCAGTAGTGCCATGCACTCTTTAAATGTCAAGCAATCATTGAGCAACATAAATTCAAAAGAATCTAGTACATTGATTCCATCTTTGAGCATGGTATCCAAAGAGAGAGAGAGAAATTTTTGCTAGTTCTTTTTGTGTGTGCATCTTTTACCTTTAGCCTGGCTTTTTGTAAAGTTGGCACTCATAATTGTGTAACCTCTGTTCCCAGCGTTTTGCTTAAAATGTGTAATTCTTTCAAACTGTGGAAATGATGATAACATCAATTCCACTTGCTCACCCTGAAATTAAGCTCTAGAAGAAAATTACACTGTTTAATACGACAGACCACAATAGAGAACATGTTGCATAGTCAGCTGGAGTACAATGGAGAAATTTTAAAAAAAACCCAGTCCTAAGTTATGCTTCGATATGGTACAAAATTCTCTTTTTCCTGAAAGTAGTGATAGCTCCAATGCTTTTACTGCCACATCTGACACCAAATGCAGGACATTTTTCTCCTATGTTTTACTCCCAGGGTGCTTCTTTATCTACATTCAGTCTGTAATTGTATCTGTATTGTTAATGGCAGCAGGGAAGCCAGAGCATTCAGCAAGATAGTAATTCAAAAATAGAATATTTTGCAGTTGATGATAACCTTGTGGTTCCACTCCCTTTCTTTGCAAGTCATTCAGATTTTTTTTAGCAGTATCACAGTTGGTTAATTCCCCTGAGAATTGTCAGGCCATCTCATTTGCAAAATGTCTTTAGCTAAAAGTTTAAAATTATTAGTTTGAAAACAGTCTGTTAACTCATGCAATTTTGGTATTTTCAATTTGTTATTTTGGTGATTTGTGTAAATTATGACAGGACAAACATGTGCAAAGTAGTAACGCAGTAAACAGAACATTGGGTGTAGCACATGAGCTTGGTATTGTTTGCAAGTTCTGTCTGATGCTTCAGTTCAGAGTTGCTCTAGAAATGAATTGTGTCTATTTATTTCTGACTATTATATACTGCAGTGGCCTATCTTAAAATCAAGGAGATGTAATGGTGAAGCTTATTAGCAGACTCTCCCTTCCTTATCTACCCCATTTTTCACTGTAGTTATATTCATTGACTGTTGTTGTGATGGAGGTTCAGAACGTATTATTGTTGCTTGAGACCTTAGGTTTTAAATTGGGGCAAAACGGATTTTGGTTTTCAGTTCCATGAAAATTTGACCATTTCTAAGAGGTCAAGAAGTCATTTTAGAATAATGACTTAAGGCAGCAGGTGGAATCTTATAAGGGTCTAAGCAATGTGAGCTAAGGGACGATGTATGGCAGAATCGGACAAGTGCAATGAGGCCCATCTCATCATTGAGAGCAACTCACACCGTCTTTTATACTTTTCATAAGTGGGGTTGTGGTCTAATTGATGGTCATTAGTGCTTGTTAAATGCTTTTGTTAACAGCCCAAATCACCTTGTTAATATTCAGTATCCCATCTTACCACAATCGTCCAAAACACAACAGGGAAACTTGGTGAATTCAGCTCACTTCGTGTTCCAAATGACCTCCATAGGAGAAACTGAGCACCTGTATCTAAGGCCTGACTCCATGGGCACCAGCCACACACACCCCACATCTATGGACATTGACATGTGCCAGTTTCTAAGAACCTTCATAGCACATTTCCGTTCTACTTCCATACTTCGATGCTGTATATCTGCTTGTACTGGTGACTATCATTGTAATGGTGCACCAAGGGTGATGTGTGCTCATGGACTGGGCCAGGCTACATCTCCGGGCTCCTCACTTGTTATCTTAGTGATCTCTCACTCGGAGCCGAGCTGGATACTCACAGCATCCCTGCTTTGTATTACCTTGCTATTTTGCATTTTGCCCCCACAGCCAAGCTCATATGAGTGCAGTCCTCAGTCAAGTCAAGGGATTCCCGGCAGGTTAGGTCAAGGATAGCCTCCGATACCAGTCCAGGCCCTGCTCAAAGTGGTCAAAGTCAGGATCCCCTCCATATAAGGAATGACTGATTAAGTAATGAGTAGCACACTACATGTCTCGACTCTTCCTGCCCAATGTGACCTTTACATCATGAAATTAGAGAGAGGGAAAGAGAGAGAGAGAGAGAGAGACAGGAATAATGGGAGATGAAAGCGGGTGAAACAGCTATTACTGTTGGTGCAGGCAACGAGGTGTCCCGAGTGAGTGAGTGGGCAGCTCAGATGGCATGCAGGGTTAATGATGTCAGGATTAGGGTGGGTGACAGTGAATGAGGGGAAAGTGTTGCAGGCAATAGTAAGATTGGTAGAGCATGACCCTTGGTGGGAAGTGGGTATAGCAGCAGAGATGGAGACAGAGTGAAGCATTGGAGAGAAGTTAGTGACACCTACCAGATAGAGTTGAGAAGATCATTGACCTTCTTCCTACAGTCCTGGGCATTCCTACAAATTGCTCAGTGATTCACTCCAGGTGGCAACCTCAGACCAGGCTGGCATTTTCTGTAATCGTAGCCTCTACTGCTGGTCCTAGTGGAGGGGGAAGCCCCATTTTGGCACTACCTTGTCCAGCAGAACTTCCAGGATGCTGCAAGGCAACTCTGGAATAGCAGAGCTTGAAAGGGTGCACATTAGGCTTTTAAAGATGAGGTAGGCACAAGAGACGCTAGTCTATTCCAGGATATCAACAGTTGGTAAGTTGTTCTGGGAGCAGCACCGAGTAAGATGGGCAGGAATCAGATGTTAGAGATGTCACAGGGTGAGGTAGGCCCCATGGCATAAGGTGAGTTTGGTAATATACGCCAAGAGAACCTGATAGGCCTCCCATTGCCAAACCCTCCAGAAAACTCACACAACTCTGACTTGGCCAAAAAGATGTGAGATTCAGCCTCACGTTTCCAAGAAATCATCTGCTTTTAACAAAGTGACTAGCAAGCAGACTAAGCAGTCAGGTTGGTAGAAAAGTTCTGAGTTGGTTAGAAGTAAACAGTAAAAGCAGAAAACTGTGCAGCAGCCAGAGAGGAAAGGTATCCTACAAGGCTATAGAAGACATGAATGCATATCTGGTAGTCATTGAGCTCAGCTAACAGTTCATTTAGAAATCTCAGGAAGCAAAATTAACTGAGCAAAATAGCATTAAGCGAATGTTGAATTTTCCCAAATTGTAGCCAATTATTACAGCTGTGCCAGCTGAAAGCGAAGTATTTTTATGAGGTAGGGGAGACATTCACTGAAGTTTCAATGTCCCTAAGGTAGTTATGGTGAAAAGGGTTGAATCTCTCTTTTTGAACTTATAATAAACCCTTTCCAAACAGTGCTGATTAGTGTAACATAGTTTTGGTTTCCTTTTGTGTAAGAAACTTTTATGTTCTTTGTTAAAAATACATTGACAGCCTCCTGTGAATATATTTAGAGACTGACTTCCATGGTAAACAAACAGAAAAGGAAATTTAAGTTCTATCAGGCCAAGTCTTACTCCAGTACACAGATTTAAAATGGTTAATGTCAAAACTAAAACAAAAGGGAGATTTGGAGAAATATTTTTATGCAACAATTTATGACAATTTGTAATGAAATCGAATGAAGGGGTCAGATTCAGTCATAACTTTTAAAAGAATAAATACCTCATCAGGGTTGAAATATGGAGCTATGATAAAAAGCAGATAATTGGCGCTATCTTTCAAAGAGCTGCCACATCAACTGATCTCCTTTCGTTCTGTACGATTCTCCAGGCTGGATTTTCTTAGTCTCATCAGGTGTGGAGCTGTGAGACAGGCAATCATTTCAGTTCATCAGAGCATTGCAACTTCTTGGAGACTTTCACAAACTTTCCTGGGGCAAAGTACAATTACCTATTATGTGAGGCAGCTAACTAGTGAGATGAAGTAAGGAGCTGCTTGCGGGTCATTATACAATGTCACTGATATTTAGCCAATATTAGTGTAGTGACCAAGCATATACTGAAGCTACCAGCTCATGTGAAGGGAGTATCCTGACAGCAGGCCAGGGGGCCAGTAACACCTTTAAAGACCCTGTTGGAGCTGTGGTGATCATCAGGCCATAGAGGACTATTCCTCCAAAATAATGACCTGACATTTGCAGCCAAACTTATTTTAAATAGGCTTTAGAACTCTTCAGAGGGCCACTTCATTTTGAGGTGCCCTCGCAGTCTCCTGCCAACTGAGGCTGTGCCCTCCTTTCCTGACTGGGCTGCAAAATCCCATCGCTTCAGGCATTCTAATTGGTCCTCCTGCATGAGCAACCCATCCACCATCCCTAATTGGAGGGTACAAGTGGAGGGACCCTGAATAGAAGATAAAAGAAACAGGCAGGTTCCAGACAGTGATAAAAGATTTCTGATGAAGGGTCTAGGCCTGAAATGACAAGTTTTCCTGCTCCTATGATGCTGCTTGACCTGCTGTGTTCATCCAGCCCCATGCTTGTTATCTCGGTTCCAGACAGCCTTGGGTTCAGGACCTGATCTGGTTGTGAAGTTGAGATCACATCCCTCCCCAGAAAGTTCAGTCCTATGACTCTAAAGACTATGGAAATCTTGTTGCACCAGTTGAATTGTGACAGAATTCTTCTTACTTGCATACCTTTTCTAATCCAAAGTGAAATTGTGGTCATTTGTGCATTAGGGACAGGTAAACCATTTTATTCATGGCACAACTGGGGCACTGGGATTTTGAATTGGATACTGGCTCAGTGTCAGTAGCCCAGTGGAAAGGAGTAGCTGCTGGCTATTCCTTTAATGATGATCTGGTTCCAAAGGCCTATTGAAGGCTTATCTTTGACTGATGTAAAGCAGGTGCATTTGCTTTTTATAGATGTATTTACCATTGGCTGTAAATGTAGGAGTCAGCAGCACTTGTCGAAGAACCTCCCAAGAAATGGGCTCTGTTGCAACGTCCCCTTCCTATGTTCAAATAATATTGTCTCTGGTGCCGGAATGGGGCTGAATTTCATATTTCTAATTCCATTGGGAGAATTACACATTTGGTTTCATGAGAATAATGTTTTTGATTAGCAGAGTCCTACCTTTTTCCCAGTTTCAAGAAATGTTAAAAGTAGGTTTCTGTTCAGTTTGAATTTAAGGACAGTTGAACACCCACTTTTAAACATTGAATGTCAAACGGCGATGGTTAGATTATATTCTATTGAAGATGATCATTTCCTGGCACTTGCGTGGCACGAATGTTACATTGCCACTTCTTAGCTCAGGCCTGGATATTGCCTAGGTCTTGCAGCAATTAGACATGGATTGCTTCAGTATCAGGAATCGTTCTAAACATTGTGCAACACCAGTGAACATCCCCACTTCTGACCTCATGATGGAAGGAAGGTCATTGATGAAGTAGCCAAAAATGGTTGAGCCTAGGACGCCATCCTCAGGAACTCCTGTACAGATGTCCAGGAGCTGAGGTGACTGACCTCCAACATCCACAACCATCTTCCTTTGTGCCTGCAACCAGCAGAAAGGTTTCTCTCTGATTCAAGTTGACTCTTGTTTTGCTAGGGCCCCTTGAGGTGATTTATTTTCACATTTACCTAAATACAGTGAAAAACTTTGTTTGTGAGCAGTTCAGACAGATTGTAGTAATCAAGGACATACGGATCATAGGGTGAAAAACAACTCGGACAGAGTAGGCATACAGGTTATGCTGCACAGGAAGTGTGCGAGGCAAGATCAACTATAACAAGATTAGCATTACTTGAAGTTAGAGAGTCCATTCATCAGTCTAATAACAGCGGGGAAGAAGCTGCTCTTGAACCTGCTGGTGTGTGTTAAAGCTTCAGTATTTTCTGCCTGATGGAAGGCATTGGAGGAGAGCAGGGTGGGATGGGTCTTTGATGACCCAAGCAGCCTATATAGGCCACGAGTAAATGGAGTCCTTGGATGGGAGTTTGGCTTCCATGATGGTCGGAGCTGTGCACACCACCTTCTGTAGTTACTTACAATCCTGGCCAGAGCAGTTCCTGTACCATGACATTATGCACCCAGACAGAATACTTTCAATTGTGAATCTGTAAAAGTTGGTGAGGGAACTTATGGATATACCAAATCTTCTGAGCACCTGAGGAAGAAAAGGTTCTGTTGTGCTTTGACCATTGCATCTATGTGGGAAGTCCTGGGCAGGGTGCTGGGTATCGTCACTCCTAGGAACTTGAAACTCCCAACTTTCTCAACCTCCCCTCCATTAATGTGAATGGGGGCATGTTCCCCTACTTTCTTTCTGAAGTCAATGATTAGTTTTGCCTAAATTGAGAGCAATGTTGTTATCATTGCACCATGTCGCTAAGCTATCTATCTCCTTTCTGTATTCAGACTCATCATTGTTTGATATCCGTTTTACCACAGTGGTGTCGTCAGCAAACTTGTAGATGGTGTTGATTCAGAATTTGGCGACACAGTCGTCGGTGTACAGTGTACAGTAGCGGGCTGAGGATGCATCCTTGTGGGACTCCAGTGTTGAGTTTTAACATGGAGGAGATGGAGTTGTCTAACTTCACTGATCATAGTGTATGGGTAGGAAGCTGAGGAGCCAGTTGCAGAGGGTGGAGCTGAGACCTAAGTCTCAAAGTTCTGAGATCAGTCTGGAGGGGATAATGGTGTTAAGGAGGAACTGCGGTCGATGAGCAGGAGCCTAATGTAGGTGTCCTTGCTGTCCAGATATTCCAGGGATGAGTTCAGGGTGAGGGAAATGGCAAACACTGGGGACCTGTTTCACCGGTAGGCAACTTGCAGGGGATCGAGGCAGGCTGGGAGACTGGAGTTGATGTGGGTCGTGACCAGCCTCTTGAAGCACTTCATGATTACTGAGGTCAGAGCCACAGGACGGTCGTGATTAAGGCACATTGCATGTGCTTTCTTAGGTACGGGGGCAATGGTGGCCTTGAAGGAGGTGTGGACTTTGGCTTGTAGGAGGGAGAGGATGAAAGATGTCAGTGAATATTTCTGCCAGCTGGTCCATATAGGATCTGGGTGCTCGGTTGAGGGCACCGTCTGGACCTGTTGCCTTCCTTAGGTTGACTCCCAGGAAAATTCATCTGACATCTGCAGTGGTGACAGAGGGAACAGGTGTATCCAGAGCTGAACGGGGCAAGTGACACCACGCCACTGGAATTCTGCTCAAACTGTGCATAAAAAGCATTGAGTGCATCAGGGAGGGGTGTGTCATTGTCTGCTACCTTGTTCTGCTTCATTTTATATCCCATAACGTTGTTTAGGCTTTGCCATAGACAGAGGGAGTCTGTATGGTAAGTCTGGGCCTCTCACTTAGTCCAGTACTGCCTCTTGGCTTCCCAAATGGCACTGTGGAAGTCATATCTGGATTTTCTGTATAGGCCTGGGTACGCCTGTTCTTCAGTAGGGAGTGGATTTCCTGGTTCATCCAAGGTTTCCAATTGGGGAACACTCGGATTGACCTATTTGGCATGCAGTTCTCCACACATTTACTAATGAAGTCAGTGAAAGTGGTGGCATACCCACCCAGTTTTTCTGCTGAGTATTTGAATACTGTCCAGTCCACCAATTCCAATCAGTCCTGGAGATGCTCTTCAGCTGTCTCAGACCAGCATTGTATTTCTTTCTGTGAAGGATCCTCCTGTTCCAGAGTCTGCTTGTAAGCTGGGTGGAGGAACACAAGGTTGAGATCTGATTTTCTGAAGTGTGGTTGGGGATAGAGCGATGGGTGTCTTTGGTTGTGGAGCAGTGGTCTAGGATGTTCGGCCCTCTGGTGGGGCAGGAGATGTGTTGGTGGTGCTTTAAACTGATTGGAAACTCCCTTTGCTGCTGCAATGTGGTCTTGATATCAATTTAACCAATGATGTAACAGCTGGATTGGGGGACTAAGTTAACATACTGGACTTTCGTGTATCCCCAGAGCCTCCATGTCACATTTTACCTCCCACTACTCTGATAGCTCATTTCCACCCCTCCCCCACCCTTGTGGAGACCTGCCACATTGAACTTTGACTCCACATGCTCTCCGAAGCCCAGCTTTATACTTTAATGATGCCCACTCTGTTCCTCTACGCTCTCCTGTAGAGGCCGTTATGGTGGACTCTGCCACTAATTTCCCCACTGCCCTCCCCACCGTGACCTACCATGCTTTCTAATGGTTTACCACATACATCTCCATATACTGAAGTCCCTGCTCCATCCCCATCCTTGACGTACATCTTCAAATGCTGCATTTTCACCCCACCCTGGCTTGATTGCCCCACCCCTTTGGCAATGATACCCCTGCTGTCACTCGGCTGCCTTGCACCATCCTGAACAATGGACAGACCAATGACAGACTTCAATGAGCAGTCCCTGGACTTGGCTTAGCAGATCCTTGACCATTCCATTTGCAGGTCCTCGACTGACCAGACACAATCCTCCTGACTGTTTATGATAGATCAACAGGACTGATAGCTATCCACTTCCAGGACTGTAGTCAGAGTGATACCCTAACTGTGAACTACAGATGGTGGCCAAACCCATGAACTATGTGCTGACTGTGCAGGTGACAGATTATACCAGGACCCACTGACAGACAGCAACAAGCAACAATTCCCCTAAATTGGTATCTCACCACAGCCTAGCAAGAAACTCATTGCATCCCTTGGTAGAAACCATAAAAGGTGGAATGAAATGCTCCTGGTGTCCAGATCAATCTCGTTGGGTTTCTCATCTGATTCTGCCACAAATCTCACCATAGCCAATGTCATTCAACCCCTATAACATTCCAGCCGTAAGAACATAAGAAGTAAAGGCATGTGTAAGTCACAGGCCCCTCAAGCCTACCCTGCCATTAAAGAGGGTCTTATGGCATGGTGATAATGTCCCTACCTCTGGACTGGGAAGCGCAGGCTCAAGTCCCACCAGCTGCGAACACATGTGAAATTATAGTCATAGAGTGCAGAAACAGACCCTTTGGTCTAAATTGTCTATGGTGCCCAGATTTCCTAAACTGTACCATAGTCTTTTGGTTCTGTTTGGCCTATATCTCTGTCAACACTTCATATTCATGAACCCTGTCCAAATGTCTTTTAAATTGTGTAATTGTACCCGTCCCTACCATTTCCTCTGGCAGCTTGTTCCGTACATGCACCAGCCTCTGTGTGAAACGTTGCCTGGCAGGTCCCTTTTAAATCTTTCCCCTCTCACCTTAAACCTATGGGCCCGAGTTTTGGACTCCCCTACCCTCTTGAAAAGGCCTTGCTTATTCACCTTATCTATGCCTCTCATGATTTTATAAACCTCTGTGAAGTCACTCCTTGACCTACTATACTCCAGGGAGAAAGAAGGCCCAGCTATCTAGACTCTCCTTATAACTCAAACCCTCCAGTCTCAGTAAAATCTTTGTAAATCTTTCCTCCACCCTTTCCAATTCAATAACAGCCTTCCTATGGAATGGTAACCAGAACTGTACACAATACTCCAACGTGGCTTCACCAATGTCTTGTGCAGACACAATATGACATCTCAACTCCTATACCCAATGCTCTGACTAGAAAAGGTAAATGTGCCAAATGCTTCCTTTATAATAACATCTCTGAACAGATTACATAGAAAATATATTCCCTTCTATTCAAAAAAGTCATGGCTGATTTGCTTAGGCTCCAATTCTTGTTTTATGCCAACTCATCACAGTCTTCCAACTTCCTGATATCTCCAAAACCTTTTACAAAATTCCCCAGATTTGGGGAAAGTCCTTTTAGGTTCACTATCTTTTAATGTAACTCCTTTATTCAAAAACAGAGTCAGACAGAAAGTAAGAAACTACAGGTTGGTTAACTTAACATAGAGCAGAAGGTAGAAGCTATTATCAATGTCATTATAACAGGTCACTTCTAACAGTTCAAGATAATAAGGCAGAGTTGACATAGTTTATTGAAAGGCACATCATGTGCACTCAATTTATTATTGGGTTTATTTGAGGAGGCATCATGAGCTGAAGATAAAAGGAAACTGATGGATCTACTGTAATTAGATTTCCTGAAAGCATTTAATAAGGTGTGACATCAAAAGCTATTGCAGAAAATAAAAAATTGTGGTATATGGAGTAACATTTTGATACCTATCAAAGATTGTCTAACTAACTGGAACAGAGAGTAAGCACAAGAGTCATTTTCTTCTCAGCAAAATTTATTGAATGGTATGCCAGAGGGTTTGGTGCTAGGGCCTCAACATTTTGCAATTTATATGTTATGACTTGAATGAAGAGAGTAAAACTGTAGCTGTTACATTTGCTGATGACACAAAGATAAATACAAAAATAATGGGACCTTGATCAGAAGGGCCAATGGGCTGAGGACTGGCAGATAGAGTTTAATTTAGATAAATGTGAGGTGCAAGATTTTGGAAAGGAAAGTCAGGATAGGACTTATATACTTAAAGGTAAGGTCCTGGGGATTGTTGCTGAAAAAAGGGACCTTGGAGTGGAGGCTCATAGTTCTTTGAAAGTAGAGTTGCAGGTAGACATGGTGGTGAAGAAGCTATTTGGTACACTTGCCTTCATTGGTCAATGCATTGAGTATGGGAGTTGGGAGGTCATTTTGCAGCTGTACAGGACACTGGTTAGGCCACTTTTGGAATATTTCATTCAGTTCTGCTTTCCCTGCTGCAGAAAAGATGTTGTGAAACTTGAAAGGGTTCAGGAAAGATTTACAAAGATGCTGCCAATGTTGGAGGGTTTGACCTGTAGGGAATGGCTGAATAGGCTGGAGCCATTTTCCCTAGAGTGTCAGAAGCTGAGGGGTGACCTTATAGAGGTTTATAAAATCATGCAGGGCATAGATAGAATGAATAGCCAAGGTCAATTCCCCAGGGTAGCAGTGTCCAAACTAGAGGGCATACATTTAAGGTGAGAGGTGAAAGACTTTAAAGGGATCCAAGGGGCAACTTTTTCACATGGAGGGTGGTGCATGTATGGAATAAGCTATCAGAGGAAGTGGAGAGGCTAGTACAATTACAACACTTAAAATGTAAATGGATGGGTATGTGAACAGGAGGGGTTTAGAGGGATAAGGACTAAATGCTGGCAAATGGGACTAGATTAATTTAGGATACCTGGTTGGCATGGATAAGTTGGACTGAAGGGTCTGTTTCTATGCTGTACATCTCTATGACTTTATGACCCTAAGAGGTCATAAGAAGGCTACAAAGGGCTATAGATGGTTACCTAAACATCTAAAGGTCTGGGAAATGGAGCATAATGTGGGAAAATCCAAAATTATCCATTTTGGCAAGAAGAGGAAAAAAGGAGCATATGATTTAAATAGTGCGAGATTGTAGGGCTGTGATAAGCAGAGGGATCTGGATGCTCTAGTGTGTGAATTGTAAAAGGTCAGTTTGCAGGTACTGCATATAATTAGGAAAGTTAATAGAATGTTTTTTGAGATGAGTATTGAACACAAAAGTAGAGGCTATTCTTCAGTTATGCATGGCATTGATGAAAGCACAAGTGGACTGTTGTGTACATGATTCGTCTCTTTACTTAAGGCAGATGTATATGAATTCGAAGCAGTTCTGAGAATGTTTACTGGACTGATACTTGAAATAGGTAGGTTGACTTATAAAGAAAGATTAGGTAGTCTAGGCTTGTATGTGCTGGAGCTCTGAAGAGTAAAAGACCTTATGATTGAACCATACAAAATGTTGGGAAGTCTTGATAGGATGTTTGTAGAACTAATGTTTCCTCCTGTGTGACAATCTACGCTTAGGAGTCACTGTTTTTAAAAAAAGGAATGCCCATTCAAGAGAGACAAGGAGAAAGGGTCTTATGGACTAATGAGAAAACTAAGATGTAAGAGCAGACTTCAGCTATTTGTCCCTTGAGTGTCCTTCACCTTTGATCATGGCTGATACATTTCTCAACCCCTTTCTCCTGCTTTCCCTCAAGAACCCATCTGTCTCTGTCTTAAAGATACATAATGACTTGGCCTCCACAGCATTCTGCTGCAATGAGTCCAACAGATTCACCAACATCTTTGGGATTCTGTTCCCTGAAAGGTGGTGGAAGAGATAGATAGATAGGCAAAAGGGTGAAATGGGCTTGGAAGTTGGTAGGTAGACTGGAGGTAGGTAGAACAACGGAGTAATCTGAACAGCCATGATCTAATTGAGTGGCAAAGCAAACTCGAGGGGCTGAAGGAACTACTCCTGCTTCTAATTCGTATGTTTGTATCTCAGAAACTTCAACTAACCGGGTAACCATTGCCTTTCAGAGAAATGATTTCCCGATTTGAATACCCTTCGTGGTAAACAACTGTTATGCTGAAGTTTAATCATGGAAGCCTGACAGGTGGAACATGAGTTCACATGCCTCCAGAAAACTAGCCCACATTTTAGATTTTTGCAATGTTAACAGACTAGATCCCATATTTAGATGAATTAATGTGAAAATGCTCTTCCTGATGTAAAACCTTTATGTCATATCTTCCCCTCAGAATTGTCTACATTTGAAATATTATGGTTACTTGCACCTTATTGTTCAAACCATAAATTAGAAGGCAATACAATGGCAAGTGAAATTTTTTTGCTTTGATCTTTGGTTTAACATTTAAAGATGCTTTGAGAATTTTTCAGATCATGTCTATATTTTTGTGCATGCACACATGGATGCTGTGAAGGGCAAATGGAGATATGGAAGGCACAAATACATTTAGGTAACTATACAATTTATGGCATATTTTAGACTAAGAATGACCTGGCACATTCAAGCAGTATTGATTATTAATATTCTGTCTCTCAATTCAAGCTGAAAACTTAATGAATTGAGTTCCCAGTGGAATTCTCTGTACTTCCAGTAAATATTACATGTATGCTTATTCAACAAATATGTGAATGAATCTGAGACAGCAGAGACAGGAAAGAATGAGAGCAAAATCTACTAGGAGCTCCTCAGATTTACAAATCATAAATAATGAAGGCATTGCTCGCAGGGCATGAGACAGCTGATGTTGCCATGCCAGCAGAGCACAGCAAAGTGAAGGAAACGCGATATGAATGGCAAGAGGAAGAGAAGCTTGCTGGGAACCCTGCCATTAATAAAATGAGCGATGAGTTCTCAGTATGTATTTTTTCATTGTTTTGCATTTAATATAGAAAGCTATTGTTTTGTTTAAGGCACCGAGTCACTAAGATGTGTATTGTTGATGGGGAATTATGCAGCATTAAATGGAGAGAAGCTGCTGAACTGCAAGAAACAAATTATATGATGCTTTTTCACCAGAGGGTTGGATTTCTGAATGTGCCCTCTTGGCATGGAACTTTGTTACTGATAACTCAGACAATTAAATTTGTCCCAGTTTTGAGAACTGAATTTTTAAATATAAATGGATGAAGCCATGAGTCACCACATTGTAAACCTCCTAAAATGTGGGTCTACATATTTAATACTAAATTAAATTTGATGAGCTTTTAGATTAGATTAGATTCTAGACCTAAACCGTTTTCAGCTGCTTTCTCAATGACCTTGTACCCATTCCCTGCATTATAATGTCAGAAGTGGGGATGTTTGCTGATGGTTGCACAATGTTCAGTACCATTCTTGACACCTCAAACAGTATATGTCCATAGGCATGGTTGGGATGACAAGGAGCAAATAACATTTGTGCCACACAAGGGTCAGTTAATGACTATCTCCAACAAGAAAGGATCCAATTATCTCTCCTTAACATTTGATAACATTACCATTGCTACATTCCCCATGATCAACGTCATTGTCACCAGCCCATTTTTATATAAACTTTAATGCCTCACAAATCTAATCCCTTCTCTCTCTTTGTATTCAAGATAAATGAGGAGTTATTTGCCCAAAGCTCTTTTAACTGACCATAAAGTCATTAATTTTCTGTGGAATATGATTGGTTAATGATACCAGGTTTTTCCATGTTAAAGATATGGAATTACCATTTATTATAGTAACTGTTTTACTATGATTAACTATTTGACTGGCCATGCTCAGCTCTCCTTCTGTTAGCATTTGTTAAAGTCTCATCTCTTTTTTGATTTTTTTTCTTACTGTTAATGTGCTCAAATAATTGTTATATTGTGTTTTCTTCCAAATTTTTTTTTCAGTTGTGCATGTTCCTATATGTATACTATATTAATACATATGAAGCCCTTCATCTTTTGCCCTGAAGGATTTAGCATGTTAATTCTCCATTGTTCTTTTTGTTTTACTTGAGAATGCACTTATTTAGTCTTTGCTCCAGCTGTTTTAGTTCTAAGCTATAAATTTTGCATTTTATTTTGACTTTTTCACATATCCATGATATGTATGCAGAAGCATTCCATTATATATTCATACATGAGGAAACAAGCAGAATATACCTACTTAAAGTCATATTTCATAGAATAAACCTGCACAATGGGCATTGAAAGAACCCTATAAACGTAGATTATACAATAGTCAGTGAATTAGAGTGGCTACATTAATTGTCAAACTTGGATAACAGAGGAATAGTTAAAGTTTTCAAGGAAACTTGTAGCTCGGGTTGTGGATGAGGTTATAGACTTGCTCGCCGAACCGGTGTGTTTGATTGCAGATGTTTCGTCACCCTGCTAGGTAACATCGTCAGTGCACCTCCAGTGAAGTGTTGGTGCTCTGTCCTGTTTGTTACTTATATGCCTCAGTTTGCTGGGGTGGTTGGTATTACATCCTGTTCTGTTTCTCAGTGGCTTGTAAATCAGGTCCAGTTCGAGGTGTTTGTTGATGGTGTTCCGGTAGGAATGCCAGGCCTCCAGGAATTCCCTGGCATGTCTACTTTGGCCCGTGCTATTATGGATGTGTTGTCCCAGTCAAATTCGCCTCCTTCTATGCCTGTGTGTATTGAGACCAGTGAGAACTGGTCGTGTCTCTTGGTGGCTAGTTGGTGTTTGCATATCCTTATTGTCAGTTTTCTTCCAGTTTGGCCTATGTAATGTTTCTCACAGACCTTGCACGGTATTTTGTGTGTTACATTAGTTTTATTGGTTGTGGGTATGGGATCCTTTACATTCGTCAATAACTGTTGCAGGGTGGTTGTTGGTTTGTGGGCTACCCTGATACCTCAGGGTCTGCGTGGTCTTGTGGTCATCTCTGATATGCCTCTGATGTACGGGAGGGTGACTAGTGTGTCTGGCCGTGTTGTATCTTCCTGTTGTGGTCTGTCATGGAGGCAACAATGGATTGTGCTCTTTGTATAGGTGCTCCCGTTCTGCTTTGCACAATTCCAGGTTGCTGCAGAGTTGTGGCTCGTTTGAATAATGTCCTGATGCAGCTCTGTTTATGGGTGTTGGGGTGGTTACTGGAGTAATTAAGTATCTGGTCCATATGTGTGGTCTTTCTGTAAACGCTCATCTGGAGATCCCCGTTGTTCTTGCGTTCTACCATTATCTCTAGGAATGGTAGTTGGCTATTATTCTCTTCTTGTTTTGTGAATTTTGTCCTGGTGACAATGTTCTTATGTGTTGGTTGATTGAGCCAGAACAGAGACATGCCAGAGAATTCCTGGGGGCCTGGTATTCCAACTGGAACACCATTAACAAACATTTCATACTGGACCCGATATACAAACCACTGAAAAACAGAACCAGAAGTAATGCCAAACCCCCCAGCAAACAGAGGCATATAAATAACAAGCAGGACAGAGCCCCAACACTTCACCAGAGGCGTACTGATGATGTTACCTAACAGGGTGATGAAACGTCTGCAATCAAACACACCGGCTCGGCGAGCAAGTCTACAACCTCAGAGGAATAGTTAGCACTTGGTGAATCATTGTTGTTTTTGCATAGCATCTTGTAACTAGGGTTGATTGAAAATCTCACAGCGGGTGCTAAATCTTAATGCAGCTCACTTCATTTTAGGATGAAAAGTTAAATTTTACCAGATGACAATCAGGAAGAGATTTGAACCAATGTGAGTCTTCCTGATCTCCCAAAAGATAGTTTCAATTCTACTTATTTTCTTTCACATACATTCTATTGAAGTCTGAGAAAACATAGAGAAAAACACATTAAAACTCAAAACAACGTGGTCTTCTAAAACGTTGATATAAAAATTGATTTGACTTCTAAATGTATCCTCCTCATCGACCAGTACAATATTAGCCAGTGTCATTTTCAATGGTAAATGAATTGAAAACTTTGATATAATTCATTTAAATAAAATGAAAGAATACAGTTGTACTACCTTTGAAACTAAATATTGTGCTTGGACAAGGCATACTTGTATTAGAAAAATATAGAAAAGCATCCTAATATTTGCTACGAATATTGGACCAAACCGAAGGTAATAATGTGAACTTTTTGTACAGAAAGAGTAGGTTGTGAAAATAGATTGGATTAATCCAGATATATTTCTTAAAAGTAAAGTCAAGAAACAAAGGAAGATTGGATATAGACTTTAGAACAGCAATTTAGAACCAAAAAATCTTGCTTCTTTCCTGTTGTGACATATTTCAGTCAGGTCTTTCCTGGTTCTGAGGAAAGGTCACTGGACCCGAAAGGTTAACTATGTTTTCTCCTCCACAGATGCTGCCAGACCTGCTGAGCTTTTCCAGCAATTTTGTTTTTGTTCCTGATTTACAGCATCCGCAGTTCTTTTGTTTTTTTTTCTTTCCTGGTAGATGATGTTTGAAACTGGTTCAGTTAACAGTAAGGTTTTTAGGCCCGAAACGTCAAGTTTTCCTGCTCCTATGATGCTGCTTGACCTGCTGTGTTCATCCAGCCCCCTGCTTGATATCTCAGTTAACAGTACATGCGTTTTGGCCATTGTAACAATAACAGAGGAACCTCAGTGGATTAGGGTAGCTATATTTGCTGTCAAACTTGGATAATAGAGGAAAAATTAGCCCTTGGTGAACCTTTGCTATATTTAAATAGCATCTTGTAACCAGGGTTGGTTGAGTGCGTCTTGTGAGATTTTCAATTTTAACGTAGCTCACCTCAGTGTAGGATGAAAAGCTAAATTTTACTGGATGACAATCGGTAAACACGCTTAATGCTGGTTGTGTTACTGAAATGCTAACAGTAAGTATCTTTGGACCTTAGAGGTCTCAGTCTTGAAGAAATAAATACTGCTTATGGAATAAAATCAGCTGATATAAAGGTCAAGGATAAAAGAGCTAAGCTTTTAAAATGTAAATAAATTCTGGTAGTCTACTATATTAACATGCACATCTTTAAAAGTAATCAATGATTTCACCTCTGCAAGTTAAAATTCAAATCGCCATTTCAAAGTGTCCTTAGCACTACAAAGAAAAAATAGTTTTGTCTGGTTCCATAACAACCATACAAGAACAAGGTTGTTATGGTTACATCGTGGAACTGGTTCCAGCAAACACTTTAGATTGGATTTTAATGACCAAATTTTGCTTCCTAGGGAAGTGATTCTTTTTCCTCTCATTTAGGGGTGTTAATGTTTCAGTAGATTAGTGAAGTGTCTTCGGTGCATACATCATCCCTTTCTGCTTAATGCACCCGCAAGCATAATTCTGTTCTGACTTGGATGATTTTCATAAATAGTGTGTTGACCTCAAAGGATAAAATGTAAAAGTGAAGGTCACAATGCAAGTGAGTGCAACAACAAAAAAAAACTTGAGAGAAAACAAATCTCCCAATGAACTCTATTATACAAGGCAAAAGCTGTGACAAAACAGACCCAAAAAACCTGTAATACAGGCCAGCTTGAATTCCATGCATAAACTCTTCCCAGGCCATGAACAATTGGTAAGAAAGCTGGGAAAATTGCATGAAATGGTCAGCAAAGATCTTGTGTACATTGAGAGCATAATGTCCCACTTTCCAAGCAAGTGTTGAATGGCGAGATCGGGTTCTCACAAATGAGTAGCACGACGCCTATTTGGAATCACTTGTGCACATTAACCTCTCATTATTACCGAATCTCACCTTACTGATTAGCAGGAACGATGTATGTACTGAAAGGCACTGCGTTAATCTACCGAAACATTAACGCGTCTAAATGAGAGGGAAAGGAAGCACTTCTCCAGGAAGCAAGATTTGATTATTGAAATCCAACCTAAACTGTTTGCTGGAACCAGTTCCATGATGTAACCATAACAACCTTGTTCTTCCTATTCTCTCATCCACTGGATTGAAATGAGATGGCAACAATTCACAATGTGAAAGCTGTTACCTGGTGTCTCCAGCTCACCACTTCCTCCTCCGGATCTCCACCTTGTACACGCAGCGTCAGTGTCCCAACCCACACTCCACGAGCAGTAATCACATCCATCCACCAAATCCCATGGATTTTGGCATCGTACATGTATCAGCCTCAAAGCATCTTCATGGCTTATCGCTCACCACTTAAAATGCAGTTCTGTACAACAATGCTGGACGTTGGAGCACCTATCATTTGAATACTGCTGTCAGAGAAGTTTATGCTCCGGGTCGGGCATCCACTCATGGTTTGGCCCAGGCTGCATCTCAGGACTCTGTTCAATCTCATTTTGTGCCTCTTTCGCAATCAGGACTTAAAGAACTCACTGTACTTCTCTCTTGTCTTGACTTTTAGCACAAACACAAAGCTAGGAAAGTAGTCATGCTGTCAGCAGTTATTATTCAAGGGTGTGGACACGTTGCTGACTGGCACTGTGCTATTTTAATCTCACATTATGTGCCTGCAGCTTACATGCCAAACACAGTGTAAATACATCAACCATATGGCGTTGACTCCAGGTCGAAGGGGAATTGTGCTCAGCTGAGTGAAGGGGAGCTGCTGTCAATTAATGGGTCATGTACAAAAAGTCAAAGACATCATTCAATCTCAGGCCAAGGCCTAGGCCGTAGTCAGTGGACCACTTGGGACGGTCACGTTGAGGGGGTCCAAATCTCTCTCTAGTTGGGAAGTAATTCATAGAAACATAGAAAATAGGAGAAAGAGTGAGTCGCTTAGCCTTTTGAGACTGGTCTGCTATTCGATATTATCATGGTTGATCATCCAACTCCATCTCCTATTTCGCCCCATATCCCTTTAACCCTCAGAACTATATCTAAGTCCTTCTTGAAAACATTCAATGTTTTGACATCAGCTGCTTTTTGTGGCAGAGAATTCCACAGGCCCACTACTCTCTGGGGGAAGAAATTTCTCCTCAGCTCAATCCTAAATGGCCTCTCCTGTATCCTTAGACTATGACCCCTGGTTCTGAATTCCCCAGTCATTGAAAACATCTTTTATGTGTTTGTGCTATCTTGTCCTGTTAGAATTTTATAGGTTTCTACGAGATTGTCCTCATAAAAGAATATTAACTTGGACTTCTGGATTACTAGCCCAGTCACAATACCATCAGCTCACCACCTTGACATAGCCAGTCTTGCCGATCCAATGCAAACAGTCAGACGATTCATAGTAAGTCAGGTGGAAGTTGTACACAGATCAGTTAGGGGTCTGGTCACTCATCAAGTCAAAGTTGTCCAGTGAAATCAGTCTGGGGATGGGCCATGACTAGTGCTGTAGTACAGCTCCATGGAAGTAAAGGAGCGTTTATTAGGAGCCACTGCTGTGACAGGGAAATTGGGGAACTCAACTCCAAAGGATTGAAGGATCCAACATGCTAGAATGCAGAGGGGACAAGAACTCTGAAGGAGTGTAGAGATGATAGTGCACTAGAGACATGGGTTAATGCAGGAGGGGAAGTTATTGATGCACAACAACATGGTGGCCAAAGCAGGGGTATTGAACAGCCTGTTGATGGGCATGAATAAACTATATGGCCAGGGCACAAGGGTAATGTTTAGAGCTGGACATGTCATTTCAAGAACTGTGTGAAACATGTGCATGATCAGTCCTGACAGGTTGTCCAAGGAATGCTTGGAAGAAGGGAACATGGTGCCTTGTGGAGCCCCTTGATTATAAGGTTGAGCCTGTGTCTCTCTGTGCCAAGCATGGTCTGCATTGCCCTCCATATTCAGGCAACATATAAATGTGCATTGGAAATGGAAAATAACTGTGACCATGTGTAGAGTGGGTGGAGTGAGTGTTTTTTGTCTGTCTGAGCACACAGGTCCTACCCATGAGTGATGTGTTATTCAGGCACATCTGCAAACATATCATTGCGCAAAAGAAATATAGAGTGTCCAATTGTGTGGGATACAAAGGCTGATCAAAAGAAATCTTCACCCTGTTGTTGGTCATTACAGATGGATCATAATCATCTCTGTGAACCAGAATTAATCACAGGTGACCTTAAATTGGGAGAAAAAGCACAAGTATAATGTTCAATTTCATAGGCCGCACAAGGGCATGGAACAGAACTCCTTTCACTTTGAGCTGTAAGTATTTGGCGACATGCTCTTGTATACAATGATGATTGTCTTGGGTGATGTAGGGCAGGAAGGAGAAACTTCCAGTAATCTGAAAGCACCTACAACCTACTTTGTAGGATCGCTACAGTGTGGGAGCAGGCCATTCACCTCATCAGGTCCACACTGGCCCTCTGAGGAACATCCAACCCAGCCTCACCCCACTATCCTATCCCTGCACTTCCCACCCTGGACACTGTGGGCAATTTAGCCACCTAACCTGCACATCATTGGACTGTGGAAGGAAACCAGAGCACCTGGAGGAAACGTATGCAGACGCAATGAGAACATGCAAACTCCACACAGACAAATACCCGAGGCTGGAATTGAACCCAGGCCCCTGGTGCTGTGATGCAGCAGTGCTATCCACAGTGCTACCATTGCCACTTCTGTCTCTTTGCAACATGCCTTCTGCTGCCTTAGTCAGAATAAAGTGCTTCAGCAAAAATTTCATGCAGAGGTATTCTACAACCCTCCTTGTTGTAGTGCTCCAGGTCCCATAGTGTGCAGCAGAATATTAAAATGTCATTAGTGAAGGAAGAGAATGCTGACTGCTCACATTTATGAAGGACCTATTCTGTTCCATACATTCCTCACACAGGTTTAATGCATGTGTGACTGATAGATCCAGGTACAGCTGGGGTTATTGCTGCTGTTGCTTTGACGAAACGAAGGTGCAGAGAAATGCAGGCAGTGCGCATTCGCCAGCAAGCCCTGAGCAAGGAGCAACCTGCAGTGGAGACCAAACAGCCTCCTCATGAAGAGGTTTCAGCTGACCATTTCCTCAGGATCTGCAGGACGCACAAAGTTTATTATCCTCACTATATAACAAGGTGTGGAGCTGGATGAGCACAGCAGGCCAGGCAGCATCAGAGGAGCAGGAAAGCTGACGTTTCGGGTCTGGACCGTTCTTCAGAAAAACCTCTATCATCCTCACTGTCATTTTCTCCAAATGAGTGAGGCACAGAGTCGGTGCAGACTGGGATTATGCCAACTACTGGAACAGGACCTAACATCTGAAAGGGTAGATGGCTGTTCTATCCCAGTCGCTGTCAAAGGTGACATTGGGTTGACAAAACTCAATATGGACTACTGCTTTGCAGAACACCTACATTGTGTCCACAAAGATGACCCCAAGCTTCCAGTTGCCTGATGCTTCACCACACCATTGAGTTCTCTGGTGACCATCTCTATCTTGGGCTTGCTGCAGTGCCGTAGTGAGGTTCAGTGCAAGCTGGGAGAGAAGCACCTCATTTTCTGCTTAGGGATCCTGCAGCTTTCAGGACTCCATATTGAGCTCAGTAATTTTAACTCCTGAAAACCTTCCCCAATGTCCTTTACCATTCCACGCAACACAGGCCTTGTCATCACATGGGCTACTTTCAGCTCAGCCAACCCATTTTCACCTCCTTATGGTCCCAATAATCATCTTTTATTTCTCCTGAGTATTCTATTATCCACTCCTTTGTCTCCATATTTACAGACAATGGAGGAAAAGATAATGAAATCTTACAGCATGGATGATTTTGGTAAATTGCTGTAATACCACCATGTTACTGATATAAACAGTGACAATTAAGCACGGGGCACTCCGCTCATCAAGTGAATAGTTAATAGTATAAACTGAAAACACTTTAATATGCTGGAAATGAGTTGAGATTTTAAAATGATAAATAGAGAGGATTAATTAATTATGATAATCGCACCATAACCAGGTGCAAAAGTCTTTCCGAATTGCCCAAAATAGCTGACACATTGAATAGATTGTGAACAGAGCTTTGCAAATGACTTGTACAGTGAAACAAAATGGTTCTCTTGAAGTCTTCGACATAGGCAATTGTCAAAAATGGTGCAGTATCAATAGGGACTATAGCAGTTAGGCATGTGGCAATAAAATTAAGATAAAACACCACAAAACAAATGACACTTTCACCAGAAAATAATGAAAAGAGAAAAACAAATTCCAAAAATATTATTTTAATTTCTATATTGTATTTAAATATTCATGAGTTATGAGTTGTTGATTATGAGTTATTTAGTGTCACACATATCGAGAAAGATATAGTGAAAAGTGTTTTGTCGCCACAATCCAGTGCCATTTTGAGTTACAAAAAGAATAGAAAGAAATTACTTAAGTACAGTTCATGTTCCGTACAAGGGGTCTTCACACACAGCTCCAGGACTGTGGCAAAGTCCCTGCAAGGTGCCCTGGGCCTTGAGGTGTCCCCACTCTTCAGGCCTATCGAAGCGAGGAGTCCTCACTCGAGGCACCACCATCGCCGTAGCCAATGACCCACTGAGCACCAGCACAGCCGAAGACCTGCTGAGCTCCCAAGCCCATGTCCTGGACCTACTGCAGGCAGAAGTATTCACTCCAGGCACCACCATCGACGGAGCCGATGATGTGCCGAGCACCGGTCTGGCCTGAGCTGGGAGTCTTCAAGTTGCATGTCCTCTGTCAGTCATGGGCAGCGGGCTGAAATAGCCCCGCCATTGTTTGCCTTTTTATTACCCAATCCACAGCTGCCCTCCCACCTGCCAACCTACTCAATCAAAATGGCAAATTTTGGGCTGTCAGTGATTAGGAGCCTTCACTGCTATTCTGCTATTTAGTGTAGATACTTCATATCCAGTCAACAAATGCAAATTCCATTACACATTTTTCCAAAGGCCAACAGAATTTGAAGATGCTCAATTTTCAATTAGTATTGACAGTCACAGGTGAGCATCTGAATAACAATAACTTATAGTCATTTAACATTTTTATTGCAAAGGAAGTTAAAATGTACTTCACAAATAGGCATCAAAAAAGGACAGGGACCAAGTCAGAAGGGATAAGAGGAGTGGTTAGGGTTAGGGAGCAGAACAGTTGATCAAACTCATTGATTCTATGGAAATTTTAAGGATGGAGAGGTTCAGAAGTTGAGAGAACAAAAACAAAGTTGCTGGAAAAGCTCAACAGGTCTAGCAGCGTCTGTGAAGGAAAAAACAGAGTTAATGTTTCAGGTCCAGTGACCCTTCCTCAGTTCTGAGGGTAAGCTACAAAAGATGGTTGTAAAAGTTTTTGTTGGATATTTGTCAAAGATAACAGAAAAAGCCCCTATTGGGGATGTTGGATTGCTAGAAAATGAGGCTGAAGAAGTTGAAATGGGGAACAAAGAAATGGTGGAGGAACTGAAAACGTGCTTTGCATCAATCTTCATGGTGGAAGACACCAGCAGCATTCCAGAACTTCAAGAGAGTCGGGGAGGGTGAATGTAGTGGGCATCACTAAGGAGAGGGTGCTGGGAAAACCAAAAGGTCTGAAGGTGGATAAATCACTCAGATTTGATAGACTACACCCAGAGTTCTGAAGGAGATGGCTGAGGAGATTGTAGAGACACTGGTGATGACCTTTCAGGGATCACCGGAGTCAAATAAAGTCCCAGAGGACTGAAAAATGACCAATGTAACATCCCTGTTTAAGAAGGGAGGGAGGCAGAAGACAGGAAACTTTAGACTGGTTAGCCTGGCCTCAGTCATTGGTAAGACTGTAGAGTCCTTCGTTAAGGATGAGATTGTGAAGTACTTGGAAGCACACGGTAAAGTAGGGCTGAGTCAGCGTAGCTTCGCTGTGGGAAGTTCATGCTTCACAAATCTGTTAGAACTCTTTGAAGAGGCAACAAACAAGTTAGAAAAAGGAGAGCCAGTAGATGTGATCTATTTGGATTTCCTGAAGGCCTTTGACAAGGTGCCGCATAGGAGGCTGCTAAATAAGATAAGATCCCATGGTGTTAGGGGCAAAGTGTAGGAACAGATAGAGGATTGGTTGACAGGCAGAAAGCAGAGAGTGCAGATAAAGGGGTCTTTTTCAAAATGGTAGCGGGTGACTAGTGGAGCTCCGCAGAGGTCAGTGTTGGGACCACAACTATTCATGATACGCATGAACAATCTGGATTAAGGAACTGTGTTGCAATGTTGCTAAGTTTGTAGATGACACAAAGATATGTGGAGGAACAGATAGTTTTGAGGAAGCAGGGAGGCTGCAAAGTATTTGGACAGGTTAGGATAGTGAGCAAAAGAAGTGGCAGGTGGAATGCAATGTGGAAAAGTGTGAGGTTACGCACTTTGATAGGAAGATTTGGAGGTGATGGAAGCGGACAGAATAGCAGCATTCAAGAAGCACCTGGACAAATGTATGAATAGGAGAGGGATGTGTGTCCTGTAAGTGAAGACAGTTTTAGTATGGAAGGGCAAAATGTGTTGGCACAGGCTTGGAGGGCCGAAGGGCCTGTTCCTGTGCTGTATAGTTCTTTGAATAGAGGCTTAGACTATTTTCTAAATGGGAAAAGGCTTCAGAAATCTGAAGCACAAAGGGACTTGGGACTCAATTCAGGATTCCCTTAAGGTTAATCTGCAGGTTCAGTTGGCAATAAGGAAGACAAACGTAATGTTAGCATTCATTTTAAGACCATTAGAATACAAGAGCAGAGATATACTGCCGAGGCTGTAAAAGGCTCTGGTCAGACCACATTTGAAATATTGTGAGCAGTTTTTGGCTCCCTATGTAAGGAATGATATTGTAGCAGGTCCAGGGGAGGCTTACAAGAATGATCCCAGGAATGAAGGGCTTGACATATGAGCAGCAATTGAGGACTTTGGGTCTGTACTCAGTGGATTTTAGAAGGGTGAAGGGGGGAAGCTGTAAATACCAAGAGGCCTGGATAGAGTGGACATGGAGAAGATGTTTTCATTAGCAGAAGAAACTAGGACCTGAGGGCACAGCCTCAGAGTGAAGGGATGATCCTTTAGAACTGAGATGAGGAGGAATTTCTTCAGCCAAAGGGTAGTTAATTTGTAGAACTCATTGCCACAGAGGGCTGTGGAGGCCAAGTCATTGAGTATCTTTAAGACAGAGCTAGATTCTTGATTAGTAAGGGGATCAAGGGTTATGGGGAGTAGGCAGGAGAATGTGGTTGAGAAGCATATCAGCCATGATCGAATGGCTTAATTCTGCTCCTATATCTTATAGCCTTATGGTCTTATTGAGGCAGCAGAAATCAAAGAAAATGACCCAACACTTGGATGGCATACTCCTCTATTAAGAGTTCAGTTATTCTACAGGTGGCCTCAAAGTGTGGGAGTAAGTCTAGCTGTAAATAGAGTAATTTATGGAATACTTTTCATGAAAATAGATGGCCCTGAGTTTCAAACAGTAGTGAGAAGAATAAGCGAGATTGGTTTTTGATGCTGTTGATTGAGACAAGGATGTTAACTAAGGTACCAGAAACATGTCCTGGTCTTTAACATTCCATATGAATAGTCTGGAACAGGAGATTAAGTGCTTCAGTTCAATGTCATGGTGTAAGCTGATATCTCTAATGCTACAAACATTCCCTCAATATTGGCCTGGAGTGGCATCTTAGGATTCAACCTCAAGCCCATAACCTTGAGCCCCCTTAGATGCAACAGTTTATGATATAATAAGCAATGGATTCAATGGTGCAAGTAGACCTTGAGCTTTTATGCATCATTTCATTCTTATTGTCACATAAGACAACCTAAGTAGAATCCTCAGAGATAGTAGGAACTGCCGATGCTGGAGAATCTGAGATAACAAGGTGTAGAGCTGGATGAACACAG
This sequence comes from Ginglymostoma cirratum, assembly GCA_024137785.1. Classification (NCBI taxonomy): domain Eukaryota; kingdom Metazoa; phylum Chordata; class Chondrichthyes; order Orectolobiformes; family Ginglymostomatidae; genus Ginglymostoma; species Ginglymostoma cirratum. Next base: position 31,835,187 of record JAHRHZ010000111.1, on the reverse strand, counting down.
CAGGCCAAGCAGCATCAGGGGAGCAGGAAAGCTGACATTTCGGGTCTGGACCCTTCTTCAGAAAACTCATCTTCTGTAGGGTCCAGGCCCGAAACATCAGCCTTCCTGCTCCTCTGATGCTG
>JAHRHZ010000111.1:31820987-31834665 GCA_024137785.1 Ginglymostoma cirratum | reverse complement strand
CAGCATCAGAGGAGCAGGAAGGCTGATGTTTCGGGCCTGGACCCTACAGAAGATGAGTTTTCTGAAGAAGGGTCCAGACCCGAAATGTCAGCTTTCCTGCTCCCCTGATGCTGCTTGGCCTGCTGTGTTCATCCAGCTCTACACCTTGTTATCTAAGTAGAATCCTTGCCCTTTATAATCAGTTTTAAACATTGCCCTGGGTTATGTGTAAATACTGTCACAACCATCTCATGTTGATTCAAAAAGTGAGATATGGCAAATGTTACAAACATTTCATTCAAATAAAATTTCACCCATCCAATTTACTTAGAACTGCATAACTTACAATAGTGATGATATTGGTCAACAGACTGCATGATAAAGACTTCAATACAGTCGACAAAGATTAATTTGATTCTTTTCATACTTTTTTTTGAATACCTGTAAGCATTGGTTCAGCATAACTTCTGCATTTGCTTACGGTTCTTGGAAGAAAGCAGATACATCTTCTCTTGTTTCTTGTTAAACAAAATGCTGTCTTAACATGAATCCCTCTGGTACATGAAGAAAGTATGGCCTGCAAGATTCATAGAAATTTTTACCTTTGAAGCAATACCCGCCACCTGAGTGCTGTTTTATACTTAAATTTGTTAAATTTATCAGCTAACTGTCATATAAATCTCTTTTTGTCACTTTTGAGCATATGGTGGCAATCCTACTGTGAAATAACTTCTGTTGTGGTTGTCTGTTCTTCAAGAAGGCTCACTGACTTTAATTGCAAGATTGTGGTTTCAATTGTGTCTTTTAGCTTTGTGTTGTCTAAAGCTGTTTTTTTTGGTGGTTTTCTATTTTCTTTTTCTGTCCTGCTTTTTTAAGCAAAAATAGAATAAAATTAACTCACCCTGGAACTGATGAATTTAAAGACTCATCAGGAGCAATTGAAGTTTTTAAAAAATCGAATAATGTCCTTTCTCAGAAGGAAGTCAGATTCTAATAATTGAAAGATCCAATGTTATTAACAAATGTCTCATGGTTAAAGTGAGGAGTTTGGACAAATTGTACAACTCTAAAATTGTAAAATGACCCAAAACAAACAGATTTAATGAGAGAGACAGTAGGAACTGCAGATGCTGGACAATCTGAGATAACAAGGTGTAGAGCTGGATGAACACAGCAGGCCAAGCAGCATCAGAGGAGCAGGAAGGCTGACGTTTCAGGCCTAGACCCGTCTTCAGATTTAATGATCTATGGCAACATCACTATTGCAGTTATCCTGGATGTGGGCCAAGGTGCATTCTCTTTCTGTTGGTTGACAACTAATGGGAATCTAATGACACTACAATGGGAACATAAATCAGTTGCCAAGGTCTGAACTAAGTTTTAATTAAGCTGTTCAAAACTGTTAAAGATAGGCCTCTGGAACAGCTGGCACTTGAACACAGGCCTCTGGCCTATAGGTGGTCACAGTATCATTGGGTCATAAGAATATATTCTTAGGGCACTGCTAGTGACCCCAGTTTAGAAGACAAATAGCCTTTATTGGTCAGTGCATTGTGTATAAGAGTTAGGAGGTCCTGTCATGGCCGTACAGGACATTGGTTAGGACACTTTTGGAATACTGCGTGCACTTCTGGTCTTCCTGCAATAGGAAGGATGTTGTGAAACTTGAAAGGATTCAGAAAACATTTCCAAGGATATTGCTGGGGTTGGAGGGTTTGAGCTATGGGGTGAAGCTGAACAGGCTGGGCTATTTTCCCTGGAGAATCAGAGGCTGAGGGGTGACCTTATAGACATTTATAAAATTGTGCAGGACATGGATAGGATAAATCGCCAAGGTCTTTTCCCTGGGGTGGGGGAGTCCAAAGCTAGAAGGCATAGGCTTAAAGGGCCTAAAGGGCAACTTTTTCACACAGAGGGTGGTGCGTGTACAGAATGAGCTGCCAGAGGAAGTGGTGGAAGCTGGTACAATTACAATATTTAAAAGGCATCTGGATGGGTATATGAATAGGAAGGGTTTAGAGAAATATGGGCCAAATGCTGGCAAATGGGATTAGATTTATTTAAGATATCTGGTCAGCATGTATGAGTTGGACCAAAGGGTTTGTTTCCCAATTGTACATCTCTATGACTAAATGCTATTGCTTTATGCAACATGATATTTGGTTAAGTGGATATCAAGTAACCACTCTCAGTATTAACTGCTGTCCAAGACTATTGCGGACTAAAATTGCATTCAAAGTAATTTCATACAAGATTATAACCCAATTATTATGTGTATTGTTGAAAGTAGTTCCTATTCCATGGATTTGGACATTTGAAACAAAAAAGGTTAGAGGACTTTATGAACCTGCACTTCCATTAGCAACTCAAAAATACAACTGGTGTATAACATTTGATAAATTGTAGCAGGGACATGCAAAATCCTCAAAGTCATGGAATATTTCCCTCCAAGCACACAGTTACAAAAAGCCCATCTTCAGTATAATAAAAAAAGGAATTTCAGAACATATGATGAAGTATTATTAGCTTTTCAAAGGGAAAAATACCAATTCTAAATGCTCAGTAAAGGATGATAGATAAAAGAAGAATGGACCAGATATGAGTCGGCAACACCATCACGCAAATAATCTGCCCAATACTGCCTTTGAGTGAGGCTGTACTTTAGGAGGTGCAAGAACTGTACATTTACTCTTGAGATATATCTGCATTTATATTTTTCCAACTCATATTTCAATTTATTTTTGTTGTATTTAGCCTTCTCACTTTCAACACTCCCTCAATCCCACTTTTTGGGCTTTTTGTTAATTATCCAACAGATTTTCTCTCCAGAATTTCTTTGCTTGAACATAGATGTTTCCACTGAAGTGAAATGCCAAAGGCAGGAACTGGTGGTCTGCATTTTAAATTTGAATTGCATTTGTCCAAAATATTCCTCTTTTCACAAAAAAAAACAACCTTGCATACGCTTCTTGTCTAATACTAGGGGACATGCATTTAAAGTGAGGGGGGAAAGTTCAAAGGAGATGTGAGGGGCAAGAATGGTGGGCATCTGGAATGTGCTGCCAGGGGTGGTGGTGGAGGCAGATGCAATAAGGGTGTTAAGGGGCTTTTAGATAAGCACATGAATATGCAAGGAATGGAGGGATATGGACTAAGGGCAGGCAGAAAGGATTAGTTTAATTTGGCGTCATGTTCAGCACGACATCATGGGCCAAAGGGTTCCAAATAACACAACGAAAGCAATCATTCGTTAGCAGTACTATGTTTGGAATCTTGCAGGGTCTAAGCAACCTGAACTATGATAAGATGTGTGGCAGAATTGGGCGACAAATACAATGAGGCCCATCTTGATGAGGAAGCAACTCTCCTGTCTTTTTATATTTTTCACAAACTGTGTGATGAGGTACTCACTTGGCAGCAGGCAGTTGTCAATTGGTAGTAATTATTACTTGTTAAATGACAACCTAACATACCTCATCAATATTCAATCTCCTGTTTTACCAAACTCATCAAACAAGTTTGATGTTGGCAAAAGTCAACAAGGAAACCAGAGCAGGACCCTGGTGTATTCAGCATGCCGCTTACTCTGAATGATATCCATGTTGGAAATCAACATCCATGGGATTTGACCGCATGCACCCTGTCATCAAAGATTTTGACATCTGACATTTGCCAGCTTCTAACACCCCTCATGGCACATCATCAATACACATATAATCTATTCTGCACTTCAATGGGCACCAGTAACTATCACGGTAATACTGCAACAAAAACATATGAGCTCCGGGACACCTATGCAGCTCCCAGATTGAACCAGGCTGCATCTCTGAACTCTTAGCACTCACCTGCTCTGAGACTACCTAGATACTCACAGCATCCCTGGCTTGCACTGCTTTGCTTTTGCATTATTGCACTTTGGCTCCTCAGCCAGAGATACAAGGTTCACATTACAAGGGTCTTATTAACACAGCCACAAATCCAGGGAGCTTGTTATTACCATCATCAGGACACAATCAAGATAAGGGGGATAGCCTTTGCAGGGGAGTTCCCAGCTCAGGCAGTGAAAGGGCAGCCTCCGATACCAGTCCAGTTGCTACTCAGGGCAGTCAAAGTCAGGATCCTCTCCTTATAAGGGGTGAGGAGCTGAGTATCAGGCAGCCCATCACCTGTCTTGACTCTTTCTGCCCCTACTGTGGGCTGTTTTCCTCCTGGAATGAGAGAGACAAGCAGGTTGAAAGTGTATGGCACAGCTGTTATTTTTGGTGTAGATGGGGAGGTGCCCCAAGCAAGAGAGTAGGCAGCACAGAGGGCATGCAGGGTTCATGGTGTCACAGTGGGTGAAAACAAGTGAGGGAACGTGTTGCAGACAATAGTGAGACTGGTAGAGCATGGCTTTCATCATTAGGGCATCCTGACTCTGACTACCGTGGGTGGCTGACTGACCATGTCCAAGTCCCTGATTGGTATATGTGATTGCTCTTGGCGTATTGTGCCAGGATCCCCTGGCTGAAGGTTAGCCCTTTGGACTTGGCTGAGCACTGCTGACAACCATGACAAGCTGCCTGGTTTTGTGTCTGTGCTAAATGGGCAGTATCATAAAATGCCCAAGGTACAGCATGGAAGTGCGGAAGTATTCTGTAAGTGGATCAGAGATGTGCAGTGAGAGTTCTGAGAGGCTGTCACATGTTGGACACTAATGTCCATGGACATGGGCTGCCTGTGACCAGTGCACGTGGCACATGTTGGTACTGGTGTCCAACATAGAGGTTCTTTGGAACAAGTAGCAAGCTGCCAGATACCCACTCTTGTTTCCATGTTGAGATGTCTGGTATTTTGGCATGCTTGGCTATGTAGGAAGCTGAATATTAATGAGATGAGTTGTTGCATTAATAAGATGCTTAAAAAAAGTTATAATACTCCTTAATTGGCAACTCATTCCCTAGCAAGAAACACATCTTGCCATTTGGCATATAAATAAAAGATGCAGCAACTTACTCCTGAAGTCATGATAGGCTTTGTTAGGCTTCTCACAATATTTGGCCACAAATCTCACTAGACCCCACATCATTCAGGTCTCTAAGATTTTGCTGCTAGTCTTTCAAATCATGCGGTTCTCCTAATGGTACATGAGGACATTGTTATTGGCTATTCATCTGTTTTCTGCTTGTTCCTATGTTGATGTTCCTCCTCCAGGAAGTGTCATTCAAATGCATGTGCTGTTGTCATGGCAACTGTTGTTGTTGACTTTTTTCTCTTGCTGGGGAATGCTGGACCTCTTGGATTAATGGTCATTCCATACCCTGTGCAGTGTTGAGTTCACATGTTCTTTAGCAGGTATCCGCTACGAAGGTACAGTTTCTCCACCTGTAGGGAGTTACTTACAGTTGCAATGATATATTGTTCAGATACAGCGTGTGCTATTGAGGTACAAATGGGCTGACACTTTTTGAGAATTTTGAACTCTGATTGGTTCTCCACTGCTCACCACCGGCAAATCCAGCAGGTCAATGAAAGTGAAATGCAGTTTTGTGCCATTTTGCCATGATTTTGTCAGTCACGCTGTGACAGCTTCTGGTTTTAGTAAATTTTTTTTAATTATTGGAAGAGTAGTTTAGGTCAGGTGACGTTAATCTTTGGACTTAACTGCTTTCCATATCTTCAGTATATATGTTTCTCCACTCAAAGATTGTGTTGTCCATGTTTGTGCTGGATTTGCTCAACGTATTGATGATACCTTTGGCAATTTTCGTTATCACATGTCAGTCAAAACATTTGAGGGATGAGGATGGGGATGAGGTTTGGTGTTGAATTTTTCAATTTGTTATGAAGTGTCTGCATTTTTCATTCAAACATTGTGCCCGCTCATCCCACCTCCGGCTTATTCCTCATTACAATGCCTGGAATGCTGTAACAAGTGAATTATGCTTTCAGGCTTTTTACACCATGCCTGGCAGTCACTCCTAATAGTCAGGACAGTAGTTGAAGATGAGAAGGTAAGGAGTTCCTGCAAGAATGAAGAGACTACTCTATGCTTCAGCCATGATGTTTCTTTTTAGATGTCAGTGTTATAAATGGATCTTTAGCCTGGCTAAAGACACTGCCTTGGCTGATTTGGTCTTTAATCTCATTGCTTCTGTTAGGCCATAGGAGGACCTCTCTTGTCTTCGTCTAACTAAACTTATTTATTTAGCAGCTTGCACAGATATTATTCAGCATCTTTTTTTTCTCATCTACATGAGATAAATTACTGTTTTTTTTGTACCAGATGCCATCTTGAACTATTATTTCCTCTCTGGATTGTTGATTTTAGGGTTTGGTAATCATAGTTACCTAATATTGGCAGTTGACAATTTGTAGAAATTTTCTGATGGTTTATTGAGAAGCAACAGCTTAGATATGGTCTTCCTCAAAGAAATGATATAGCTTGTTTCCTGGATTTGCTTACCACTTCTTCCCTTCCTGATCCTGTTAATATACTTTAGTTTCGGGGCAGACCATCAATGATGTATCCATCACCAATCTAACTCCTCTTGGCCAATGAGCCATGAGATAGAGATAAAAGGTACTGCAGATGCTGGAGAATCCGAGATAACAAGCGTGGGGCTGGATGAACACAGCAGGTCAAGCAGCATCATAGGAGCAGGAAAATTTGACGTTTCGGGCCTAAACTCTTCATCAGAAATGGGGGAGGGGAAGAGGGTTCTGAAATAAATAGGGAGAGAGGGGAGGTGGATAGAGGATGGATAGAGGAGAGGATAGGTGGAGAGGAGGCAGACAAGTCGAAGAGGCGGGGATGGAGCCAGTAAAGGTGAGTGTAGGTAGTGGGGTAGGGAGGAGATAGGTCAGTCCAGGGAGGACAAGTATCCATCCTCTATCCACCTCCCCCTCTCTCCCTATTTATTTCAGAACCCTCTTCTTCTCCCCCATTTCTGATGAAGGGTTTAGGCCCGAAACGTCAAGTTTTCCTGCTCCTATGATGCTGCTTGACGAGCCATGAGATAAGTCCTCATGAGTCAGCTTGATTATTTTTTCCTACAAAAAAATACATACTATGTTCTCGAATGTAACTTGCTAGGTTATGCTTAACTTTTCTTTCGTTAACCCCTTGCCCACTTCCAGTTGAAGGTTAGTTTAACATTCTTTCTAAGAACAAATGCTTCTTATTTTTAATACGCTGAATTGATAATGGCGTAGAGTAGTGTGTGAACCGAGGCCCTGATGATTCTTGTGACTTCTCCTCTGTTTTCGTATAGAGATTTGTTTACATTTTCAGAAGGCTAGTTACAAAGGTGACATGCTTAGATGAGGTCTCATGCTGCAGAGGAAATACCCAAAATGGAATGCTGAGTTAACAAAGGTTTAAGGGGTCTCCCAAATCTCAACAGTCCCTTCTTTGATAAGGAAATATCCTATTGACTTATCGTAACTAGTTTTGAACTGTCTTTTTCTAAAATACAACTTTGTTTTCCAAATTTTTTAATTATATATTACAGATAACATAACAAAACTACTAGATTTGTTAATATCACATTTTGAGTGACTACTAAGCACAAAGCCAACATCCTCAATCTTGGGGATAACAAGCATGGGGCTGGATGAACACAGCAGGTCAAGCAGCATCATAGGAGCAGGAAAACTTGACGTTTCAGGCCTAAACCCTTCATCAGAAATGGGGGAGGGGAAGAGGGTTCTGAAATAAATAGGGAGAGAGGGGGAGGTGGATAGAGGATGGATAGAGGAGAGGATAGGTGGAGAGGAGGCAGACAAGTAGAAGAGGTGGGGATGGAGCCAGTAAAGGTGAGTGTAGGTAGGGGGGTAGGGAGGGGATAGGTCAGTCCAGGGAGGACGGACAGGTCAAGGGGGCAGGATGATGTTAGTAGATAGGAGATGGGGGTGTGGCTTGAGGTGAGAGGAACAACAGGTTAGGGAGGTGGAGATGAGCTGGGCTGGTTTTGGGATGCGGTTGGGGGAGGGGAGATTTTGAAGCTTGTGAAATCCACATTGATGCCATTGGGCTGCAGGGTTCCCAGGCTGAATATGATTTGCTGTTCCCGCAGCCTTCGGGTGGCATCACTGTGGCATTGCAGGAGGCCAAGGATGGACATGTCATCTGAGGAATGGGAGGGGGAGTTGAAATGGTTCACGACTGGGAGGTGCAGTTGTTTGTTGCGAACTGAGCGCAGGTGTTCTGCAAAGCGGTCCCCAAGCCTCCGCTTGGTTTCCCCGATGTAGAGGAAGCCACAACGGGTACAGCGGATGCAGTATACCACATTGGCAGATGTGCAGGTGAGCCTCTGCCTGATGTGGAAAGTCTTCTTGGGGCCTGGGATTGGGGTGAGGGAGGAGGTGTGGGGGCAGGTGTAGCACTTCCTGCGGTTACAAGGAAAAGTGCCGGGCAGAACCCTCTTCCCCTCCCCCATTTCTGATGAAGGGTTTAGGCCCGAAACGTCAAATTTTCCTGCTCCTATGATGCTGCTTGACCTGCTGTGTTCATCCAGCCCCATGCTTGTTATCTCGGATTCTCTAGCATCTGCAGTACCTTTTATCTCCTCAATCTTGGGGTCTGAATAGCATTATACACCAGTCTGGCTCCTCTTCCATTTCTTTGTTCAGCTGGACCATTTTTACCAGAAGTCTTTCTGAGGTGTTGCTCATTTCTAGGATTGATCTAAAATTTAGAGACAAAGAGGGAATAAATGGACAAGTTGAAAGATGGCCTGAAGTGCCTCATTCTCCATTGAGATATATATGTATATACTCTCAGTGCTGCACTCTTATGTATGGAACTTACTATCATAATTGTCTCAATGGGTTGAAAGTAGAAGGTAGGTTTCCAAATGGGCAAATGACTCCCTCCTTGGTCTTTCTGTTTTTTTGCTTGCCTTTGTTTCACTTTGAGTTGTTGGAATTCTCCCTTCTCTTCCACTTCTTTCTGCATTGAAGCTATACCACCCTTCATCCATTGAAGATTTGGGCTCATATTTAGTTGGTTACAGTACATTCAAATAAGGTAATGGGTTATGCATGCATTGAAAAGATTCTCCAGTTCTCCCTTCATCTTACGGATATTGCTTAAGTATTTCACCCTTTGTCTCCAATTGTCCCAACCCAAAATTCATTTTGCTTAGTTTTTTTTTAACACACACAACTTTGATTGCTTTAAAGTCAATTTCTCCATGGATTATGCATCAGTGTCTTATCATTTGAACAATGTTTTTGTGCGCTCTCAGGCCATAATAACAGTTTCGTCAAGTAGGTATATATGTCTGAGAACCATTCTTCAGTACATTTCACCATGCAGTCCCTCATGTCAATTACTTCATTAACTCTGCCACTAACATCAGTATCCCAAGCTTATGCCATGCGTTCTTGACTTTGAGGTGATCTTTTCGAAAGATCAAAAGTTGAAGGGGAGCGCACGAGTATCCTTTCCCCTTGGTTCCAATGTCCCGGGTGATGAACATATCATCCAATTCAGTTGTCTTTCAAAAAACGTTCGTAGACAAGGGCACATATATCTCCAAGAGAAAGCTGTTAATTGCTTAATTTCATCAATACCTTCTTTTCACTTGATAAGTCCCATTTAACTACACCTAAGATGAGTCATTCCCATTTGATACTGCCACTGATAACCCTGTTATTATTCTTTTATTTTAAGTAGACATCCCATTAGTTACCATTCTATCTGATTCAGGAGCTCTGAAGAAACCTTACTGCCCAGGCTAAAACAAAAGCACATTTTCATCATATCTTTAAAATAGAAATCAAACATTACTGTGTGGTTCCAAGCATTACCAAATTCAGCTTGATTATTCTTTCTTACAAAAAATACATACTATGTTCTTGAATGTAACTTGAAAGATTATGGGTAACATTTCTTTCGTATAAAATTATCCTAAATAGAAATATTGTAACAAGATTTAGATTTTAGATTTTACTGTCACATGTACTCAACTACAGAAGTAAAGTGAAAAGTGCATAATGTTGTCACACATGGGCCCAACTTAGGCACCAAAGTACCTGCTTCCCTCAACAAACTTGAGAGGAAAAAAAACCTAAGGAACTGTGGATGCTGGAAATCAGAAACACAAGCAGAATTTGCAAGAAAGACTCAGCAGGTCTGACAGCGTCTGTGAAGAGAAAGCAGAGTTAATGTTTAAATTCCAATGGCTTTCCAAATTTCTGATGTCCCTCATTCAGGGAGCTTTGACTTTAGTTGTCCTAATTTAAACTTTAGGCTTTAGACTCAACTACGGCTGAATCATCATTTCTTCAAAGGTAGTCCCATTGTTTTGTTACATTTTTTCCACTGAGCTTTGATTCCAAGTTGTCTAGGCCAGATCAGTTCTCACTGCACTGAAACTGATCCTCACCCAATTAGTTTTCGCTCTGGATTGCTCCTTGTCGTTTTCCAGAGCCAACATAAATCTTGTGATATTATAGTATTTGTTACTAAAGTATTCCCTTCCTGACACTTGATCCACTCGGCCTACCTCATGCCCAGGAACAAATTCAGCAGTTTTTGGTTGGGATCAAAACATACTAATGTAGAAAATTCTTCCAAACATTCTTCAGAAATTCTTTCCGATTGCTGCCATACATATGCATTTGGATGAAGTTCCCATTATTCTAGAGTTCATTTTTCAATATTTGCACTGAAAATGTGCTATCTTTCCCACTATTAGGTGATCTACAGATTACACTGACACGTACATAGTGTAATAGTACCTCTGTTGTTACTTTGCTTTACCAATAACATTGGGTGTCATGGTGGCTCAGTGGTTAGCACTACTACCCCACAATGCCAGAGAACCAAGTTCAATTCCAGCCTTGGATGACTGGCTGTATGTTCTCCGTGTGTTTCCTCTGGGTGCTCCACTTTTCTCCTTTCGTCCAAAGATGTGCAGGTTAGGTGGATTGGCCATGCTAAATTGCCCATAGTGTTCAGGGATGTGCAGGTTAGGTGGCCAAGGGAAAATACAGGGTTACAGGGATAAGGTAGTGGGATGGGTCTGAGGTGCTCTTCAGAGGGCCAGTGTGGACTCAATGGGCCAAATAGCCTCTTCCACACTGTAGGGTTTCTGCGAATAATATTGAAAGAATAAGGGTATAACGTAAAAATATGGTGTTGAAAGAGATGATCATCCTGTATTCAGGGCAACACTTTATATCTACATGTAGATGGTCCAAAAAGGGACAATGCAACACTGGCCTGAATTCTGGTGAAGTAAGCCAGACTGGTATTTGAGGTGACAGTGGGGGAGCATGTTAGCGACAGCGGTCACAACACTGTGTGTTTTAAATTTGTTACAGAAAAAAAGATGATCTTCTAAAATAGGTTATGGATTGGCAGAAGCCAGATTTTATTAAAATATGGCAGGATCTGGTCAAAATAGACTGGAAACAACTAATTCTGGGTAAATCTACAGCAGAGCTGCGGGAGGCATTCAAAATGGAATTGGTGAGAATACAGGCTAAACATGTTTCCTTCAGGGCAAAATGTAGGTGCAATAGAATCCTGGATGTCTAAGAATATTTAGGACAGCATAACGAGGAGAAGAGAGGCTTTTTTTTAGGTTTAAAGGGAACAAATCAATGGAGCTCTGAGTGTAGTGCAACAAGCACTAAAAGGAAGTTAAGAAAGCAATTAAGAGGACGACGCAGAAGCATGAGAAAAAACACCGATGGGTAAGATTAGGAAGGATCCTAAGACATTTTATGAATGTAAAAAGAGAAAGAGGATAACCAAGGAAAGAGTAGTGCCCCTGAGGAACCAATGGGGGCTATCTAAATGTAGAGCCAGAGGACATTGGTCAAGTGTTGAATGAATATTTCTCTTTGGAGAAAGAGGATGTAAGTACAGAATTCAGGAAGAGGAAATATGAGGTATTTGAGAAATTTAACATAGGAGTGAGGAGGTTTTAGCAGTCTTTATAGTGGACAAATCCCTGTGTCTGGATGAGTTGTATCATAAGTTGTTGTGGGAGATGAGGGAGGAAATTACTGGGGCTCAATTTTTAATATCTCTCTGGCCAAAGGAGAAATGCCAGAGGACTGGAAGACAGCTAATGTGAATCCACTTTTAAGAAGGGTATTAGAGATAGACCAGGGAACTTAGACAAGTGAATCTCACATCAATGATAGGAAAACAATTGAAGATAATTCTGAAGGAGAGAATTAATCTCCACTTGGAAAGGCAAGATTTGATCATAGATTGTCAGCACGCCTTTGCCAGAGGGAGGTCAAGTCTAACAAATTTAATTGGTTTTTTTGAGGAGGTGACCAGGTGTGTAGGTGAAGATAGTTCAGTTCATGTGGGCTATATGGATTGTACAGCAAAGCTTTTAACAAGGTCCCACATGGGAAAAACGTAAAGAAGTTAAAAGCTTCCAGGGCAACTAGTCAAGTTGGATCTGGAATTGGCTTAGTGGCAGGAGACAGAGGGTGGTGGTAGAACGCTGTTTGTGTGACTGGAGGCAGGTGTAAATGGGCACATTGCAGGGATCAGAGCTTGATGCCCTATTGTTCATGATATTCATAAATGATATAGAAGAAAGCAGGGAGGGATGACACGAAGATTTGGATGGGTTGTGACAGCGAGAAAGAAGGTCTTAGTTTACAGAAAGCTTTAGACGGATTGGTCAGAGGGGCAGGTCAGTGGCAGAATTTAACCCTGATAAATGTGAGGTGATGCATTTTGGAGGAAGTAACAAGACAAGGGAGTACTCAATGAATGGTAGAACATTTGGGAAGCTCAGAGGAACAGATGGATATTGGGATGCTTGCCCACAGATCCCAGAAAGTGGCAGAACAGGTTAATAGGGTAGTTAAGAAAGATTTTGGAGCCCTTGTTTTTATCAATCATGGCATAATTTATAAGAGCAGGGAGGTTACATTAGAGCTGTGCAAAACATTGGAGTATTGTGTGCAGTTCTGGTCATTGCACTGCAGGAAGGATGAGACATCACTGAAGAGGGAGCAGAGGAGATTCACCAGGATGTTGCCTGAGATGGAGCAGCTTAGCTATGAAAAGAGTCTGGATAAGCTCGGGGAAAGGGGTTACACCCCTAACTGCCTTCCGGAGGGACCACTCCCGCCGCGACTCCCTTATCCGCTCCACACTCCCCTCCAGCCCCACCACACCCGGCACTTTTCCCTGCAACCACAGGAAGTGCTACACCTGCCCCCACACCTCCTCCCTCACCCCAATCCCAGGCCCCAAGAAGACTTTCCACATCAGGCAGATGTTCACCTGCACATCTGCCAATGTGGTATACTGCATCTGCTGTACCCGTTGCGGCTTCCTCTACATCGGGGAAACCAAGCGGAGGCTTGGGGACCGCTTTGCAGAACACCTGCGCTCAGTTCGCAACAAACAACTGCACCTCCCAGTCACGAACCATTTCAACTCCCCCTCCCACTCCTCAGACGACATGTCCATTCTGGGCCTCCTACAATGCCACAGTGATGCCACCCGAAGGCTGCAGGAACAGCAAATCATATTCAGCCTGGGAACCCTGCAGCCCAATGGTATCAATGTGGATTTCACAAGCTTCAAAATCTCCCCTCCCCCAACCGCATCCCAAAACCAGCCCAGCTCATCTCCACCTCCCTAACTTGTTTTTCCGCTCATCTATCCCCTCCTCCCACCTCAAGCCCCACCCCCATCTCCTATCTACTAACATCTTCCCGCCCCCTT
>JAHRHZ010000111.1:31808178-31820587 GCA_024137785.1 Ginglymostoma cirratum | reverse complement strand
TCCCGCCCCCCTTGACCTGTCCGTCCTCCCTGGACTGACCTCTCTCCTCCCTCCCCCCCGACCTACACTCACCTTTACTGGCTCCATCCCTGCCTCTTCGACTTGTCTGCCTCCTCTCCACCTATTCTCTCCTCTATCCATCCTCTATCTGCCTCCCCCTCTCTCCCTATTTATTTCAGAACCCTCTTCCCCTCCCCCATTTCTGATGAAGGGTCTAGGCCCGAAACGTCAAGCTTTCCTGCTCCTATGATGCTGCTTGGCCTGCTGTGTTCATCCAGCCCCACGCCTTGTTATCTTGGATAAGCTCGGGTTGTTTTCTTTCGAGCATAGAAGGCTGTGAGGGGACTTGATTGAGGTGCATAAGATTATGATGGGCATGGACAGGGTGGATAGAAAGCAGCTGTTCCTTGTTAGTTGAAAGGTCAATAACAAGGGAACATCCAACTCCAAGATAACAAGCATGGGGCTGGATGAACACAGCAGGTCAAGCAGCATGACCGGCTGTGTTCATCCAGCCCCATGCTTGTTATCTCAGATTCTCCAGCATCTGCAGTACCTTTTATCTCTGATACAACATCCAACTCCACTTTGATTTAGTCTCCTTCTCTTCCCCTACCTTTCCCTCACCTTTGTGTTGCCATTAACGAGATTTGCATGTAAATTATTCAGTTGGCAAACAGGAGTGTTTTGGTAACTGGGCAGGGGGAGGAGAAACACATTCAGTGAATTAAGATTTTTTTTTTAAAAGACAAAAGATTAAAAAACAGAAAGACAAAATAAAACAATGGGACATAATTTTAATGTGAACGGCCGGAGGCATAGAAGGGATTTGAAGAAATGTGTTTTCACCCAGAGAGTGAAGCCGGAATGCACTGCTTGGGGGGATAGCACAGGCAGGAAACCTCACACCCATTAACAAGAATGTGGACGAGCACTTGAAATGTCATACCATTGGGGTACGGTTGAAGTGCTGGAAAGTGGGGCTAATGTAGATACGAAGTAATATTTGTTGTTGCAGACCCGATGGGCTAAAGCACCTTTTCTTTATTGCTTGATTCTAATGGAATAGCAGACTTGGTGAGCTAAATGGCCTACTCCTGCTTCAATGTTCATGTATTCTCCCCTGTAACCAGAGCTCGTTGCTATTTCATGGTGTTTATATCTAGAGGCCTGACGTGAATTCAAAAAGATTACATATTTTTGTCACTTCTGTCAAAAAGACAAACATGACCGGAGACCTAAACTTCCCTTTTTTGATTCAGCTTTAATCAGTAGTCTTGAAATGCTAGTTATGACCTTTTGGTTAAAGTACGGAAATTGCAATCAGACTTTTTTTTTGTTCAGTAGTTATTTTTCTTTCTGTTCATGTTATTATACAACTGAGGTACTCACTAACCTTTTGTCAAGGTCACAGTCTTGAACAGTGATGTGTTTGGCATCAGACTCACAAGTAAATCAACAATGCAACACTTGTATATTTAACTTTTCTTAAAAATATTACATTTTTGTGATAAGATTCTCTGCATTTCCTTCTGTGCACACACCAGTTTATCAATGTTCAATGCTGTGAATTGTGCCCAAAATAAATCGGGGTGTTTGGGTGGATGCCTGGTTCTGCTGAAGGCTATAGTTGAGGAAAAGGAAGGTCACAAGTGGGTCATGAATTCCTTTATTGCAGAGTTACATGCAAAGTTAAAATAGAATACAAACAGGCCTTTTGCAATAAATATCATCAAACTTACTCTGAGGCAATGTTCCAAGATTGATATACCGTATAACTGAGGCGCTAAGGTTAATGGTTGTTGCTGGAGCTTATAATTACATTTACTATCTTCAGTGGTGTAACAAAAATCTTCAGTTCTTATGCAGGTCAGCGCTGACTTTCTCATACACTATATACCATTGCAGTCTAAGGATATGATTTTTCATCTATTTCGGAGTAAGGTTATCTTCTGCCCCCAGCCCTCCCCAATAAAAGATGACATTCAAGTGCATCACTTGATATTT
This sequence comes from Ginglymostoma cirratum, assembly GCA_024137785.1. NCBI lineage: Eukaryota > Metazoa > Chordata > Chondrichthyes > Orectolobiformes > Ginglymostomatidae > Ginglymostoma > Ginglymostoma cirratum. The sequence continues at coordinate 31,818,580 of JAHRHZ010000111.1, read as the reverse complement.
TGAGTCTGAATTGTAAATGGGCATTACAGTTGTGCACATACTGAAAACTTATCCCTGGAATATTCTGGATGCCTTCAGATATATTTAAATAAAGTGTGACGTCCATCTTTGCTAATTGAAAAACAAAATAGGACCAAAAAGTGTCCACTAGGCAACTCTTGGCGTAAATGCTAAATACTGATCCCTGGTAAATGTTCCAGGGCCTCAGGGGTTCACCTGCATTACTCTGCTAATGCCAAAGTGCACCTGTCACTATGGGTGTATCTGGGCACACAATGCTGAAAGAAGCTGCAAACTATAGTAGTTGTTCCATAGTCTGTGGAGAGGCTGTGTTTAAGGTGGTTTACCACTATATTTCCGGTAATGTCCTGGTGGCAGTGGGAGCACATTTGAGGAAAATACAAGAGCTGTTCCCTGAAATAATCTACCTCATGAGCTAATGATAATTTTGTGATAAATTTCAATTCACACTGCTTTGATCTGAATGCTCAGAGTCTACTGTAACTTGTTTCTCTTTAGGTTTTATCCTGCAAGGAGCAATTTTGTTGTTGTAAAATTGAAAGATATGGTAAAACATATTTCGATTGGTCTGGGGCAGATTTTCCAGTTCCAGTGCTTGATTAAGGTGTTTTTGGTAACCAGTAAATCAAGACTTTGGTTTTGAACTTATCATATTTCATTGTGAACATGTGTCTGAATGTTTCCGTTTCATTGTGTGTCTCGTTGTCGCTTATACTTCAAATGGCTCTTCATTTTGCATTTCATGGAGAGATTAGCATTGTGGTCACCAGCACTTTTCAAAATATAAACCATAAATACCATTGGACCATATGAGTCATGCTTGGCAACATGACTGGGCAGCTTACTCTTTGTAATCCTTTTGTGCATATAACAGTTCCGGCACAAGCTGGTTTTAAGCCACTTCAGGAACCTCAGGCAGATTATATAATATGGTTTTAATGAACATTCCAGTTTGTGGTTTATGCTCGGATAAAGGAGAGATTTCTGATTAAAGCAAAGTTATATGACTTAATCAGTTCCCCATTCTCAAATTCAGAATCAAACACACTTCATCATTGATTAGAGTAAATTGTGATGTAACTAGTGAGTTGAGATACTGAGCTCATTCTCAAAGTGCAGCCTTTTACTCCTTACTAATGTTTCCACTTTCAGTCAATTGCATTGCCAGGAATCAGCAGGGGAACTGCTAGTATAATATTATTTATTAATGATGATATATGCTGTGTGTGTTGTCAATGTCATAATAATGATATCGTTCAACATAGCTCTGGCTTATCCATTAATAAATGTGAACTTTTCTTTCATAAAAGCAAAATATTGCAGGTGCTGGAAATCTGAAATAAAAAGTGTTTCAAATACTGTAAACACTCAGATGGTCTGGCTGTATCTTTGGAGAGACAAACAGTTAATGTTTTGAGTCCAATATGACTTAAAATATGAATAATAAAGATTTGGAGGAATGTGGGCCAAGCACAGGCAGATGGGACTAGGTTGGTTTAGGATTATGATCGGCATAAACTGGTCGGGCCGAAGGTTCTGTTTCTGTGCTGTATGACTCAGAATTGAAGAGAGGTAGAAACGCATGGGTTTGAAGCTGTTGGGAAAGTGGGAGGATCAGTCATAGGTTACAGGGTGGGAAGATTAAATGAAAAAGGCATATATAGAAAAAAGTGAAGTAGAGTCATAATTGTGCCTGGTCACTCAGTTTCACACTGTTGTAGGATGCAATCTGCAACTTTGTGTCTCTTCCTCAGTGTTTATGTTGCTGGTTCTGAATGGTACTGAATACAGGATATTTGTAAGTGAACATCCCCACTTCTTGCCCTATGATGGAGGCATGGTCATTGTGAAAAACAATCTAAGATGTTTGGTCTTAGAACTCTATCCTGAGGATCTCCTGCTGAGATGTTCTGGAGCTGAGATGATTGATCTCCAACAAGCACAACTATCTGGCTTTGTGCTAGGTATAACTCTAACCCGTGGAGTGTTTTTGCAATTTGTAATTTCCAATTAATTCAATTTTACTTGATGCTACACTTGGTCAAATTCTACCTTGATGTCAAGGGCAATAACTCTTACCTCACTCTGGCGTTCAACAATTCTTTCCAAGTTTGGGCCAAGGCTATTATGACTTATGGAGCCAAATGGGCTGAGCAATGATCAGCTTATTATGAGCAAGTGCCTTTTGATAGAACAGCAAACAATAGCTTCCATAACTTTGCTGATAATCAAGAGGAGATCAGATTTTGCAACTGATCTGTGTGCGTCTGTTCGATTTGTTGAGAATGTTTAACTATTACTAGCAGACGTCAATGAGATGTTGGAATTCACCTGTGTTTGGTAAGTGATGTTTCATTCAATTCGTGTTGAGCATAAATTCTGACAGAAGTCCAATTCACCCAAGTGGCCCATGTCTGTGCTGTACATTCTACAAAATTCTATGTCAGCTAGAAATGTGTAGCGTTAAACATCTGGAGTAGGTCTAATATTAAATATATACACTTCCTACAGTGAACAGTATCAAAGCTGGTCATGAAAAGAGATCTGGGAGTTATATATTTCATCACCAACTTCATTCATGACCAATATGGTGAAGCTACAACTCCCAGACTGTAATCACTAGGCAATTGAAATCAAAATGAAACATTCCATTAGGTACTTGTACAAGATCTTGATTAGAACTTAATTGCAACATTGCTTCCAGTTTTGCTTTCTTTACAATATTGAGGCTTTGGAAAGAGGGTGGAGGAATGCCACAAAATTAATTCTCAGTTTAAAACCTCTTAGCTGCTTAGGTAGGTTTAAAGAGCTGGGTGTGTATGATTCAATAGATCCAGCTTGTTGAACTCATTTGAACTGTTTTGGAATGATTTAATCAAGGATTATAAAATAATAATAGGAATAAATTTTGTCAACCACTGAGTCTTGGATACAACCACCACCAGAGTGCCTGACCCACCTGCACACTTCTGGTTCTACCCCTTAGTCTCCCATCCAGAACAACTGTTCCCTTTGTCATCACATTCCACCCATGACCCTCCACCTTCAAAAGATCATCTTCTGCAATTTCTGTCATTTTCAGCATGAAACCACAAGCCACCCTCCCTTCCCTTGTCAGCGTCCCAAAGGGACAACTCCATCTGTGACCGTGGTTCACTCTGCTTCACACTCAAAAACCTTGTTTCTATCCCATGGCACATTCTCGCGCAATTACAGAAAACGTAACACTTGCCCTTCTAACTCCTCTCTCCTCCCTGTCCAAGATGCCAAGCATCCTTCCCAGTGAAACAGCAATGAACTTGTATGTCCTTCAATTTAGTACACTCAGTTCACAGCTCACCACGCATTGTGGAGATCAAGTGCAGACTAGCTCACTGCTTTGTGCAATACCCCAGCTCAGTCTGAAAGTATAACCCTCACTTTCTGGTTGCTGCTAATTAAATTCACCAGCTTGCTCTTGGGCTCATTTCTGTCCTTGACCTGTTGGAACAAGAGAAAAAGCACACGATCTTCCAAATAGCAACTTTATAACCTTCTGGGACCACACATTGAGTTCAACAACTTCAGACCTGGAACTCTCCCTTCCATTTTGATTTTTTTTGGCCAAGTGCCAGCCTTTTATTTTTTGTTTATGTTTTTGCTTTCAGACAGAGCTGTTCATTAGAAGTAGAAGGATTGCAAAAAGAAGCATGGCTGGGTTTAGATTTTGAAGGGAAATGGAAAAGCCACAAAAAAAAAGACCAAAAGATAAGAGAATGGGAAGGATTTAGAGCAGACAGGATGGTGGATGAGCAGGAGAATCTAAGGGAAGTTACATGCTCAACCCCTGATGGTAAGCCAACAGTCCTGCATTTAGTGAGCAGAGACAAGGCTTTGATACAGTAAACTCATGCTGGAAGCAGTAATACAAATAGGCTCATCAATGAGCCATTTAAAATCAATTATCGCACAGTTAAGGTACAGGACTCATATGCCTTGGAAAAAACTGGTCTATTGGGTTTTGCCAGGGGCCTGGGGGAGTGTAGGCCTCCTTTTGTTCATGAATATTCAGGGCCCAACCAAGGGACCTAACATCAGAAAGGGAAAACCCGAGTACCACTGCTCTGTTCTTGCTTCTGACCCTACTGCCCTGCCTTTGCTAGTGGTCCCTTTCCCCACAACCTCATCCTGCTTCACTTTCCTTTCACCAGGGATCCATTGAGGATATCTGTTGCAGTTCCTAGCACGTTATCAGCACCAGGTCATGTTGGCATTGGATTGATTGGCAGCTCTCGGTGAGATTTCTGTCCTGCTGAGAAGTTAATCGAATGGGAGGCCTGACACTGGCCAGTTAAATGCCTGTTTGCAACAAGTCTCTCAGAGAAAACAATGTGCAGTTCCTCTTGCTGGTAGACTGGATCGTATCACCATAATCAAATGAAAGGAAGTCAATACAAATATAGAGTCCAGTGTAGGGGGTTGACTGGGTGACTAATTCCTTGGGTATACTCCAGACAAATATACTGATTTTTTGAAATATCATAAGTATTTATGGGCTAGAGGTAACATATATCATACCAGGTAAGTTTATTCAAAGGAGAAGTAATTGGTTTAATCAAATGAAGAGCTTGATTATGAGAAAGTACAAAAGTTGTCATTCAAGAGCTTGAAATCTGAAATAAAAAGAAAATGCTGGAAATGTTCAGTTACTTAGACAGTGCTTATGGAGAGAGAATCAGAATTAATAATTCAGGTTATTAACCTTTTGCCAGAACATTTCTGACCATATACCCAGCCTGAAACTTTCCTTAGTGAAGACGTCTTTGATTAATGAATTGAGCAGAGCTAATTCGTTTCATTATTAACTTGATCAGAACCACAGTGGCTCAGTGGTTAGCACTGCTGCCTCGTAGCCCCAGGGACCAGGTTTGATTCCACCCTTAGGTGACTACCCCTGTAGAGTTTGCACATTCTCCCTGCGTCTGTTTGGATTTTCTCTGGGTGCTCTGGTTTCCTCCTTTCAAAGATGTGCAGGTTAGGTGGATTGGCTATGCTGAATTATCCCATTGTGCTCAGGGATGTGCAGACAAGGTGGATTAGTAATAGGAAATGTGGAGTTATGTGGGTCTGGGTGGGATGCTCTTCAGAGGCTATGTGCAGACTTGGTGGACAAAATGGGTTCTTTCCATACTGTAGGAATTCTTTGAAATATGATTGCTACATTTTTTGGACTGTGTATTTTATTTGGGTTAACATGTAACCTGTTCAAAAGTATACCTGACAATAGACCTTGGTGAAGTGGTTGTTAAAGTTGAAGAAAGACCTGTGTTGCTTTGCTGGAAAGAATGTGTAAAACCTTTACACCTGAGGATAGATTTTTCATTGTCTGTGTTTGTAGTAGTCAGGTTGTAAGCTTTCAACACCCCACGAATGTGTAGAAAATGTTGGGTGGTGAATGGTTAGACTTTAAATTGTCCACTTATGTCCAAGGTAGAATGGAGTTGAGGTCTAAAGGGTAGCTGATCAGCTTTTCTGTATAGAAACAAGTCCCATGTGATCTACATTGTTAAAGAGATGAGCGTTTAGAAGGGAGACTCTTTAGGAAAATGAGGATTGGGTTGGCATCTTTCCCAAAATATCATTGAATCTTTCGGACAAGTAGGTGTGCTAGGATTACATGTGAAACCCAAGTTTGGGTTGCAAAGACCAAATTTTGGAAGGATTTAAAACAACGCTGGAGGATTAGCTTAACTTAAACTAAAAAGCTCCAGGGAAAATCCTCACTGTGAGAATCAAGTCTGGATTTAAAAGGTACTGTGCTGGAAAGGAAAATAATGCAAGTGCAGCTAAGAATCATTTTGGATTGGTTCTGGGAGAACAGAAAGTATACTTAAGGGGGAGTGTTAAGTACTTTTGTGGAGTGGGATTTTCCGATCTGTTCAAAGTAAAAGGGGAAAACTCTTTTACTCGGATAAGGTATAAGTTGCCTACACAAACATGTGTTTAGTTAATTCAGAGATAGTAGGAACTGCCAATGCTGGAGAATCTGAGATAACAAGGTGCAGAGCTGGATGAACACAGCAGGCCAAGCAGCATCGGGGGAGCAGGAAAGCTGACGTTTCAGGTCTAGACCCTTCTTCAGAAATGGGGGAGGGGAAGGGGATTCTGAAATAAATAGGGAGAAAGGAGGAGGCGGATAGAAGATGGATAAAGGAGAAGATAGGTGGAGAGGAGACAGACAGGTCAAAGAGGCCAGTAAAGGTGAATGTAGGCGGGGAGTTGGGAGGGGATAGGTCAGTCCGGGGAGGATGGACAGGTCAAGGAGGCGGGATGAAGCTAGTAGGTAGGAGAATGGGGGTGGGGCTTGAGGTGGGAGGAGTGGATAGGTGAGAGGAAGGACAGGTTAGGGAGGCGGGGACGAGCTGGGCTGGTTTTGAGATGCGGTCGGGGCTTCAAAATCTACCCTCCCCCAACCACATGTTAGTTGACAAATGTGATTAGATTCAGAAAGAATGCTAAGGTGGGGGTCACATTCTGAAGGGAAACCAGGTATCAGGTAGGCATTGAAGTAAGGTACGGTGATTAAGTCGTTTATAAGAGTAAAATTCACAAAGTGGCAAATCTAGCGACAAGTGAAAACCACAAATGTATGAGAAACCAAAAATGCACAGAGTTCTATGGATAAGGGAATGAACAATGCCAAAGTCATTGGATTGTTTCAGGAACTTATCAGGCAAATTCTTCACATGTTCTGGTACATGAGTTAGGTTCATTGTGTGCTAAAGTACAGGTGAGAGCAAGAAAAACATTGCTTGCAAAGTTTATGAAGCACATTTCACAACCTTAGAATGATCTGATATACTTTTATAATTCAACAGCACTATTGTATTGAAGTAAATACAGCTGTCAGTTGACGCACATTAAAACCCCACAATGCAATAATAATGCAGAAATGATGCTTATTTTAAAGTGTTATTAAGAAATTTATATTGGCCAGAGCTTTGGAATTTCCCTGTACTTCCATCTGAAAGGGCAGATAAGGTTGTGATTTGATGCTTCATCTGAAAGGCAGCAAGGTTTCTCCTGTCAATCAGAATTTTTTGCTGGAGTCCCCGGAGTGTAAATTAATCCTACAAGTTTGTGACCTAGATGTAACTACTTTCCACCGTGCCACAACTAGTACCTTAGTAATAAGTAAGGAGAGCGACTACCAGTTAAGACCCACACGTACAGATATGTGGTAGTAGGAAAAATTATAACATATAATCTAGAAAATAACCAAAGGTGTAATTGTGTTTCGTAGGAAGCTGGTTCAAGACTCCGAGGTCTCAAATAAAAAGTGGAGTGATTAGCATCCAGAAAGAAGGTGAATAAGAATAATTTTTAGTATGATGTTGCTATGCCACCAAACAGTTGGACTGCAGGGTTGAGTGACCCGTAATGACCTACTCAAGATCCTCATGTGACATATACTTAAAAGAGAAGTTGAAAATGTACATCTCTACAGATGTTCATCTAGTGGATTATGTTATGTGCATTTAAGGGAAGCATATGGAAATATTTATGCTGTGCAATTAAATACGGATTGCATCAAAACTTATTGAGACTCGAGAAGAGAAAATCAATTGTACAGCAGTCAGCGGATGTAATTATTGTACCCATTTGCATTGGGAACAAAGCAGTCATGAGCCAAAAATAGGTGTGCTGACAGCTGCATCCCTACTGAAAACTGGCTTGCAATGATTCTGGGCAAGCCAGAAGGTAGGTAGAATTGTCGAGTCATAAATTGCTCATAACACAGGAAAAAGATGTTCAGATAGCCATGTCCAAATCGGCTTCAACATCAATTCAGTTAGTCCTATAATCCTAAGTAGCTTCTCTGCACTTCTTTTTCTACTTGGATAATAATTCAATTCCCTCTCGAAAGCCAAGTTTGAACCTGCCTCCACTACACTCTCAGGCAATGCATTCCAGATCCTAACCAGTCTGCACTAAAATGTCTTTCCTCCTGATGCCACTACATCATTAATCATTCACCTTAAACCAGTTTCTTCTGGTTCCCACCCATTTTACCAATGGGAACAGTCTCCCCTATTTGCACTCTCTCATCATTTTGAATATCTCTATCAAATTTCTCCTCAACACCCTCTTCTCCAGATATAAGACTTCATCTCTCCAATCACCCATCCAAATGAAGTCCCTCATCCGCCTGGAGCAATTCATCTGAATCTTTATTCTATCATGGATGCTTTCACATCCTTTCTCTATTGTGGTGCACTGGGTTGAACACAGTTGAGTTGAAACCAGTGTTTTTATAAAGGCTCACAATGATATATTTGCTTATGTACTGTATGCCACTATTAATAAAGTTCAGTATACTACCACCTTCAACAATTCTTTGTACTTTTATATTCCTGTGTGTGTCTGCCCTGCAGTCTCTTTAGATTGTATCATTTTACCTTGTATTGCCTTGTCTCTCCTCATTACTCTCATCAGAATGTATCGCTTCATGATTAACCACATTAAATTTCATCTGGTGCACGCCTACCCATTTCTCTATGTCCTTTTGAAGTCTCTTGCTATTTTTCTTAAAGTTAACAATTTTTCAATGTTTCGTATCATCTGCAAACTGTCAAACTGCGCCCTTAATATCCATGTAATGGGGCTGAAAATCCCCTCTTGAAGTTGGAAAAGAATCCCGAGCATGTTGAATGTTGTAATATCCGCTGCGGGCCTGGATGAACTATCTCACACAATCTCAGTTTCTATGCAAGTGAGAGATTATGAAAGTCACTAAGCAAATTGTACTGTGAGCCAGCTGGATGTTCTCCCCTTTGGTGAGAGCTTGCAGGTTTGAAGGCTCTGGCTCCAAACGTAAAGGCCAGCACTACACCATTTCAGATGGGACTGCCCCTCAGAGAGTGGTGATTGCCCATAGCAGTGCCTGGAAAAAGCAAAACCAGTCCCAAGGTTCACAGATACTTACCATGTAGGCACTGGTGGACAGGCTAGCAGAGAGGAGCTCAGTGCTTTTCCTGACTGAACTGCATTAGGAGGCCAGCCTACCACAGTGGTCCATTCCATAGGGCCAAAGAGTCATAGAGTCATACAGCAAGGAGACCCTTCAGTCCAACCAGTGCAAGCTGACCATAATCCCAAACTAAACTAGTCCCATCTGCCTGCAATTGGCCCATATCTCTCCAAACATTTCATGATGGCTCAGTGGTTAGCGTTGTTGCTTCACAGAGTAAGGGACACGGGTTCGATTGCACCCTCGGGCTACTGTCTGTGTGGAATTTGCACGTTCTCCCCGCGTCTGTGTGGGTTTCGTCCGGGTGCACCAGTTTCCTCCCACAGTCCGAAGTTGTGCAGGTTAGGTGGATTGGCCATACTAAATTGTCCATAACGTTCAGGGATGTACAGGCTAGATGGGTTAGCCATGGGAAATGCAGGGATAGGGCAGGGGTCTGTGTAGGATGCTTTTCAGTGGGTAGGTGTGGACGCAATGAGCCAAATAGCCTGCTCAAACACTGTGGGGATTCTATTATTCATTTACTTATCCAAATGCCTTTAAAACATTGTAACTGTGCCCACAGCCATGACTTTCTTTAACAGTTCATTCCACACACAAACCCGTCTGTGTAAAAAGGTTGCCCCTCATATCCTTTTTAAGTCTTTTTCCTCTCAACTTAAAAATATGCCTTAGTTGGGAAATTTCCAACCATAGTGAAAAGACACCTGCCATTCACCTTATCTGTAACCTTCATGATTTTAAAAACTTCTGTAAGGCTTAGCAATACAGTCCAATGCTGTGGCCTCCAATGAATGGGATGGACAGCAGTGTTGGGTAGCAGTTGCTAAATTATGTTCTGCAAGGGTAAATGGAACAATTTTTTTTCTGTATCTCTCACTCATAGGCCAATCACTGACTGTAACGCTGCCATTGAATATTCATCTACTGAAAGCAATGCACTGCAAGCCTCAGCACCACATGCATCAAGGTCCCAGACTCCTATCACACTGTCAAACTATGAACCATTTCCGTCCCAGATGCCTCCTACTCATTCATAGGGGATGTCTCGCCAAAATGCATGGATATGCATGATTGCAAACATTTCCATCACACTGTAGCCTTCATCTTTACCTGACTTGCGAGTAAAACTGGTCCATAACCGGGCTGATTGATTGATTGATTGTTACGTGTACTGAAGGACAGTGAAAAGCTTCGTTTATGAGCAGAACAGGTAGATCATAGTAAGAGAGATAAAAGGTACTGCAGATGCTGGAGAATCCGAGATAACAAGCATGGGGCTGGATGAACACAGCAGGTCAAGCAGCATCATAGGAGCAGGAAAACTTGACGTTTCGGGCCTAAACCCTTCATCAGAAATCAGAAATCAGA
>JAHRHZ010000111.1:31796533-31807778 GCA_024137785.1 Ginglymostoma cirratum | reverse complement strand
TTTCTGATGAAGGGTTTAGGCCCGAAACGTCAAGTTTTCCTGCTCCTATGATGCTGCTTGACCTGCTGTGTTCATCCAGCCCCATGCTTGTTATCTCAGATCATAGTAAGAAAGGATGTACAGGTCAAGAAGACTTAGACAGAGGCATACACGTTACATTGCACAGGGCGCTAGGTGAGATCAACGTCAGAGTTATTTGAGGCTAGACAGTCCATTCATCAGTCAGATAACAGTCGGGAAGAAGCTGTTTCTGAACCTGCTCGTGCATATGTTCAGGCTTCTGTATCTCCTGCCTGATGGAAGAGGTTGTAGGAGATGATTACCAGGGTGCAATGGGTCTTTGATGATGTTGGCAGCCTTTCCGTTCCAGCGAGCCGAAAAATTGGAGAGGACAAAGGCTGGTGTGGAGCAGTGAGTGGTAGGACACCACGCTTCTTGTCATCCTCTTTGAGGAACAGATTGTCGAGCTAGCTGGAACAGACGATCACTGGACAGCAATGGCCCACCAATATGGTTAGCAATTCAGTTTGTGTCTATTCTCAGATGAGCATCAATACAATCATTTTGCCCTGTGTACATTGCTCATTATCTTCTCCAATTCATTCTGTCTCCTCTCCTATACAGTAATTAGCAGCAGTCAAACAACATCAAAGGTGGAAGAGGCCACATGCTGAACCCCCCCTCCTCATAAGCGCCACATCTGAGGAGGAAGAGTGTGAAGCCTCAGAGGATGCACACACACCATGCTCACCTGCACCCTCCACCAGCACAGAGGAAGTCACTTCATAGAACATAGAACATAGAACTGTATAGCACAGTACAGGCCCTTCGGCCCATGATGTTGTACCAACCTATTATGCTACTAAGATCAAATTATCCTACTATTATCCAATTATCCTACTAAAATCAGTGGGTACCAAGTCTCGGCTAGACCCAGGGACACAATCTGGTAAATACATTAGTGACACACCTCTGCAGATGATCAAGGAATAAAGAACACATCAGGTCAGTGACACTGCGAAGGCTGCTGGAGACCAGGCTGCTGTTCTGCCCCAGGTAGAAGATGCTCCTGATCTTGTCCATGAACAACATGGTGAAAGTGTTGAATAGCTCAGGACTTTCTTAGTATCTTGCAACACTGTATCTTGGTTATTTTCAGCTAGCTCCAAATTAGACTGCGAATGTGATTCAATGTACGATGTCCTATGCTACTCCATCCATTATTAAAGGTGTGCCTGAGCTCTTACATCCTTCACAATGAAATTGATTGTCGTGTCCTCTCAGAAGATATTGTTCATACTTCACTGCTGAACAACTGTGCTCTACTGAGACTGAAGTCTGAGAGGGTGCATCCTTGTCCTGGTATCGCTGCCAGGAGACTCCCCTTTAAACACTCCAATGAACCCAACCCCATTAAGATCATAAAATATTGGAGCAGAATTAGGCCGTTTAGCCCAATGAGTCTGCTCTGCTATTTGATCATGGCTAATATGTTTCTCAACCCCATTCTCCCGGCTCTTCCCTGTAACCCTTAATCTGCTTACCAATCAAGAACCTATCTATCTCTGTCTTAAATACATTCAATGCCTTGGACTCCAGAGCCCTCTGTAGTAATGAGTTCCAAAGATTAAATATCCTCTGCTGAAGAAATTCCACCTCATCTCAGTTCTAAAGGGTCATCCCTTCACTCTGAAGCTGTGCTCTCAAGTCCTAGTCTCTTCCACTAATAGAACATCTTCTCCATGTCCACTCCATCCAGGCCCCTCAGGGTTCTGTAAATTTCAGTCACATTTCAGCTCATCCTTCTAAACTCTATCGAGTACAGACCCAGAGTTCTCAACCTCTCCTCATATGGCAAGCCCTTTATTCCCAGGATCATTCCGGTCAACGTCTTCTGGATTCCCTTCAATACCAGCAAATCCTTCCTTAGATTTGGGGCCTAAAATTGCTCATAATTTTCCAAACACAGTCTGAACAGAGCCTTATACAGCCTCAGCAGTACATCTCTGCTCCTGTATTCTAGCCCTCTTGAGATGAATCCTAACATTTCATTTGCCTCCCAACTGCCAACTGAACCTGCATGCTAACCCTTATTTTTTATTCATCCATACAATAAGGACTCACTGGCCAGGCAGTATTATTGCCCATCCCTAATTGCCAGTGGGCAGTTGAGAGCCAACTACATTTCTGTGAGTCTGGAGTCACATGTAGGCCAGACCAGGTGAGGATGGCAGTTTCCTTCCCTAAAGGACATTAGTGAACCAGATGGGTTTTTCCAACAATTGACAATGGATTCGTGGACATCATTAGGTTCTTAACTCCAGATGTTTGTTGAACTCAAATTCCACCATCTGCCATGGCAAGATTTGAACACTAGGTCCCCAAAACATTATCTGGGTCTCTAGATTAACAGTCTTGTGATAATACCACTAGGCCATCGCCTCCCCATTTAGAGAATCCTGAATGAGGACTCCCAAGTCCCTTTATGCTTCAGATTTCTGAAGCCTTCACCTGTTTAGAAAATAGCCTATGCAACTAATCTTCTTACCAAAGTTCATAAACTCACACTTGCCCATGTTACATCTGCCACTATTCCATCTGCCACTTCTTTGCCCATTCTCCCAGTCTGTCCAAGTCCTTCTGCAGCATCCCCACTTCCTGAACACTACCTCCCCCTATCTTTATGTCATCCGCAAACTTAGCAAAAATGTCTTCCATTCCTTCTTCCAGATCGTTAATGTTTAGTTTGAATAGTTGTGGTCCCAATACTGACCTCTGCGGAACTCCACCAGTGACTGGCTGCCATCCTGAAAAGGAAACCCTTTTCCCCACTCTCTGCCTTCTGCCAGTCAGTCAATGTTCTGTCCATGCCAGTGCCTTGCCCCTAACACATCGGCTTTTATTTTATTGAGCAGCCTCCTTTGCGGCACCTTGTCAAAAGTGCAACCCCTTCCCCACACCCGCCCAACAGTGTCTCCTTAATGGCACAGTAATAACAGCTTACTAGCCATGGCAATTGCAACAGGGTGTCTTCAAACCCTTAGGAGTGCGAGGCCTGCTTAAGAGGATGAATCTGTGAAAACAAGTGCCTTAACACATTGACTGTTGTTGAGCTGATAGGTCACAAAGTACCAACCAATGGGCACAATATGATTCTTTTGAGCCCTAATGATTGTATGTCTGTATTGGATCATATGAACAATATGACTATTCAGTTAGGAGTAATAATATTTCTGAATATAAACAAGGAGAAAAGAAGAATAATTATGAGTGCAGACAACCTTTAAAAGGGCTCACAGTCCAAGACTACCCTCTGACCCACATGAAATAAATATACTTACTGCTCTAGCTTTGTGAGCATTTCATTCCAGTTATTGTGTAGTTAATTTTCAGATCAACATTGTGGGGTTCTAACTTTGTCTTCATGTGAACGACTTGCAGGTTCAACTTGTGACGCACGATTTGCCCCTTCATTTCTCATGTATCCTTTCTCATTGCTATCCCTTACAATAGTATGATCATTATTTCTTAAATGTTCCTCTGCTGACACTTAATCTGGTTGAGCCACCTCATCCCATATCCAGATACAGCGATGCCTCCTTTTTTAAAAATTTGACAAGATACAATTCTAGAACATTATCTTGAACACACTGTTCCCGTTTATATTAAAATAATTTAAGCCCTCCATTATAACTCTTCAACTTTTGAACTATTTTACAACTTTCTTTGAATATATTCTTCTATATCTTTCTCGCTATTTGCTGGCCTGTGAAATGCACCCAATTCTATACAAAACAGACAGTGCTGTAGAGACGCCACAAGCCTCACAGCATCCGTGGAGTGAGACACAAAGTTACTGTTTTCTTCACTGGAACTGAAGAATGCTGGAATATGATGGTTTACATACTATTGACAAAGGGAGAGGAGAAGCATGTGGGACAGACTAAAATGGTCCCTATATCAAAGCATAACGGTAACGCTGTTGGTAGCAGAGGAAAAAAATATAGATACAAAATAGGTGTTAATGATTGACAGTTGAAAATAAGTTGCTTTTGCTGAGAGCAAACCCATGCAAGCAAGATATGGGCGTGTAATCAAATGGAAGACAGTGCTCCTGATCTGAAGTTGTTGAACTCAATGTTGAGTCCAGAAGTCTATCCTGTACCTCAGTGGGAAATGAGGTGCTGGACGTCTGTCTTGCATTGAGCTTCAGAGGCACACTGTGGCAGGCCTAAGATAGTAAGGTTAACATGGTAGCAAAATGGCATATTGAAGTGGCAAGCAACTGGACTCATTCTCGCAGAGGGCGTGGAGGTGTTCTGCAAGGAGGCCACCCAGTCTGCATTTCATCTCATCTCAAGGCAACCGCATTGTGAGCAGTGAATATTGTAAACTAGACTGAAAGAAGTAAACCATTGCAGCGTCTGGAAGGTGTGTCCGGAAGCTTTGGGCAGTGAGGAAGGTGGAAGTAAAAGGGCAAGTATTACACCTCCCACTAGGACTTCCTCTCCACCATTCTAACATTGGTCTTAATCAATGTTGCACATTTTTTTACTTTCATATCGTTCCTGAATATCTTGCATCCAGACATTCCAGAACCCAATTCTGTCCTTTTTTGTATCAGGTCTCAGTTTTTGCTTGGCATCACATTTCCTGGCTGTGTACAATCTAAAGTTCATGAACCATATTTATCACACTCCATGCACTCAGGTACAAGCATTGCAAAACTTACTTGAGACATGCTTGCTGTCTGACCTACTCTTAACCACTTACTGTGTTACCATCTTGTATTGAATGCTATCTGTCTTTTGCTACTCTTTGCGCAGGTTACCCCTCATAACACAGGCAACTGGATATTGGTTGTGTGATGTTGAAGAATCCAAGAGACATTTGTTACGGCTAACATTAAACACAAATGTTAGCTTGAAATTGAACAGCAGCATGCTGTTTTTAGTGTTTAATGCTTCAAGCCGTCCAAGCATAAGATAGAGTATAAAGTCTTTAAAAATATTTTTGATCAAACTGTTCAGATGTGCTATGACACACCTCTGATGTGGAAGAACTTGAACCCAGAGTACCTGGCGCTGAGGTAGGGACATTACTACTGTGCCACAGGAACCCTAATCGAGTCCTTTATACCCTCAGGTCTCATGCTATGATACAGTGATAATATCGTGAGCATGTATATTGAAAGTATAATGATGTACTGACCATCAAACATAACACAACAGAGCTTAATTTAAAACTGAGGTACACGATAGACTTCTGGACTCAACGTTGAGTTCAAAATCTTCAGATCAGGAGCACTGTCTTCCATTTTATTACACCCCCCTATCTTATTTGCATGGGTTTGCTCTCAACAAAACCAACTTACTTTCAACTGTCAATCATTAACACCTGTTTTGCATCTATATTTTTTCCCTCTGCTAGACTTAACCTTTCTTTCACATAACCAAATTTAAAACTGACCAACTTAAAATCATATTAGATAATTAAGTATGTTTCTTGGTTTAGCCTGCTGCCCTCATTTAGAGAAATAAAGGCAAGGGTAAACTCCATAAACAAAGGACCTATCTGTTACCCTGTGGTGTTCCTCCTTGACTTTTTTTTGCTAAATATACATAGCTGCACTTAGCTGCGTGCTCTGGGGCTCAGTCACCTGCTCTATTTTTTTACTGTGGTCCCAACCCACGCCTGTACTCTGTCTGTCTGGAGCTCTGCATCCCACTCGACTTATTGCTGCTGTTAACACTTAGCCCTGCATCCTGGCTGCTTGGGCCTCTGCCTACTGCTCAATTGACTGCTGCTGTTCCTCCGTCAGTCGCCACTCAGTTATAGGTCATAAAGTCATGGAGATATACAGCACAGAAACAGACCCTTTGGTCCAACTCATCTATGCCAACCAGATATCCTAAATAAAGCTAATCCCATTGGCCAGCATTTGGCCCGTATCCCTCTAAATCCTTCCTATTCATATACCCATCCAGATGCCTTCTGAATGTTGTCATTGTACCCACCTCCACCACTTCCTCTGGCAGCTTATTCCATACTCACACCACCCTCTGGGTGAAAATGTTGCCCCTTAGGTTACTTTCAGTCTTTCCCCTCTCACTTTAAACCTATGCCCACTAGTTTTGGACTTCCCCTACCCTAGGAAAAAGACCTTGGCTATTTACCCTATCCATGCCCCTCATGATTTATAAACTTTTGTAAGGTCACCCCTCAGCTTCCAATGCTCCAGGGAAAATAGCCCCAGACTATTCAGCCTTATCCTGCAGTTCATACCCTCCGAACCAGGTGACATTCTTGTAAATCTTTTCTGAACCTTTTCAAGTTTAACAGCATCTTTCCAATAGCAGGGAACCCCAGAATTCAAAGCTGTATTTTTCTAGTCCTGCCATTGACACACACCCTGACTCCCCCACCATGCCATGATTGACTGCTCTTCCCTTATTACCCAAACACAAGCTCAGCTTTATCAATAATCCCTTGGATTTTTTTTTCTCCTACTCTATTACACAGCTGTGCACCACTACCATCCTCTCCAACTCACACTCAATTTAGTGAGCTGCCTGTAAATGCCAGCTCAGTGCTGGCAGGCCTCTGGAATTAGACAAATAAAAGTCAGATGATGAAAATAGTTCAGGCCTTGTAAATGGTGCAGTCTGCTATTCATTGTGCAGCAAAGCTGAAAATCAACCCTGGTGTCTCTGGCTTGGTAGGTATTTCCCATAATGAATCCTACTGCTTCACAACCTGAAACCTGGAGTGAAACATCATCTTGTTGGCAGATAGTCAAAAATTGTTGCTGCCAAACATCAGATGACAAATAGACAAACAGAGGGAACAAAATGAACGACAAAATGTCATTATATGCCAGAGGATTTCCTTCTAATGTTGCTAATCCCATTGCCATGCTATTAATTCAGATCAATTAAGGATGTTAGCAACAAAGAGAAGGACAGATAGTTTTGTAATAATACACAGAGAAGAACTAGAGGAAATGACCATCTTCAGGAGTAATAGAAATTCTGTGCTATCACCCTTTTAATGTGTTGTAAATTGCCACGGTGCTTCTAGTCAATGAAGGTGTTCAGTTGTCAATCTCAAATGACACTCTCTAAACAACTGAAAAATGCCTACAATATGCACCATTAAGCAGAAGGTGGCTTGTTGCCATGGTGACTGTCATGCATTGTATTTTAAGCACATTGAATTTAACCGTTGGTGTTTTATGTTTCAGGAGCTGTTTGGCTTTCATTTGATAAGTGTAAGTTATGCGGTACATTGATATGGCATCTAGATAGGATAAAAATAAACTCAGAAGTACTGCTAAGACTGCATCACTCAGAAATTGCCTTGGAAAATTAACAGGGCCGAGCCAGACATTTCATTAAACTAAACTTGGCTTTCTGATTTTTCTGCAGCCATCAGTGAACAATTTAACTCCTTTTTGTTTCATCAATACAGCAAATGTGAATCAAAGAAATCAATTAGAAATTAATAAAACAATTTATCACATGAACTCAAGTCATATGAAAGTTTTGCTCACAATGGGACCAAATTATCTTTGCAATATTATGGAGAATTGCATGTCTTTTAGGGCTCAGAAATAGCTTATTCCCACAACCAGACTAAGCTGACATTTCGGCCTAGCTCTTCCCATCTTTTCTCAACTAACTATAATCAGCTAAACAGCCATAAATGAAAGTTCTTTGTTTGTATTTTACAGAAATACTTCAGAAATTTAAAGACCTTCCAAGAGGTTTCTGCGGAGGGCCAAGAACTGTAGGGTCTGCAGCTTAGACAGCACCTTCCAAACTCACAACTTTCACCTTGAAGGACAAGGGCAGCAGATGTATGGGAACACCACCAGCTGCAATTCTCCCCATATTGTACACCATCCTGACTTAGAATCATAGAATCCCTACAGTGTGGAAGCAGGCCAGTTGGCCCATCATGTCAGACTGACACAAAGAGCATTCCACCCAGACCCAACCCCTACCGTATCACTGTAATCCTGAATTTCCCATGGCTAATCCACCTAGCTGCACATCCCTGGACACTATGGGCAATTTAGCGTGGCCAATCCACTTATTCTGCACAGATTTCGACTGTAGGAGGAAACCATAGCACCCGAAGGAAACCCACACAGACACACGAGGAGAATGTGAAAATTCCACACAGACAGCCACCTGAGGGTGGAAATATATCGCTGTTCCTTCAGTGCCACTGGGTCAGAATCCTGGAACTCCCTCCACAATAACATTGTGAGTTTTCCTATACCAAAAAAACTGAGGCTCACCATTAACTGCTCCAGAGCAATTAGCAAAGGACAATAAATTCTGACCGAGCCAGTGAAAACCCATATCTCTTGAATGAATAATAAATGACCAGTTCAGGGTTTAATTCTTGCAATTATTTTGCCCATCGAGGAGATGGCTTTAGAGATTGTATAGTAGCATGGTGGCCGCTCTGTAAAAATGGTGAGGCCAGATACGGCTACAAGAGACTGAACAGCCTCCTGAGGAGCACAAGAAAGCTGCTCATGAGCAAAGAGGACATCTTCCTGTATCCACAGATGTACAGATATTGATGTGACCTCAGTTCTGGAGGGGCAATTGTTGTTGAAAGTTTTGTTCTCTAAAACAAGTCAATGACAGAAACAATGAGCTGCATCTCTGGGTGGGGCTGATCTTTGTCCAGCTTTGAAGTGGAGGAAGTGGCCACTTCAGAGAACGTAATGTCACATTGTAAACTGCCCCCTTCACACCCTTCAACAGCTCAAATTTTGGGACCTCAACAGGATGCAATCAGGCGTAGATTTTAGCCCACAGCCTGTTTTCAGCACCAGACGCAGGCCTGGCCAGCTGTCAGAGACTGTGACAACTGAGGTCATTGACATTTAGAATAGTGTGAGAGGCTCGGCCCATGTTGAACCCTGGGCTATTGACAAGCCTCTGCTGTTGTCTTTGAAGTGGCAGGTGCTGGTAGTTTAGTGTGAATTACATGAAGATTTGGCAGAGATTTCAAAGGGTGTCAATGTCCTGGTTTGGAGAGTGAAAGTGTCCATCCAGGCCATGAGTTCTGCAATGACCTTCTCCTCTGCACATATGACCTCCTCCATCAAGAGTTGGCAGTTCTCAAATGAAATACTATCGAGTGGGTCGGTTGAGTGGATGCCAAAGATGTGTACAGAATGCATTGCAGGCCTGTGCAGCAGTGACAGAGCATCAATGCACCTGTCTACTCTATGAAATCCTCATCCTTCTCAAGTTTGAGGGGAGGTACAAGTGTGCCTCACTAGGGTGAAGGATTGGCTGACTCCTGCTTCTGGGGGCGTGTGAACAGTGACATCTCAGCCCTTTCACCATGACACTTGTACCTCAGGTTGTTGTAATGACAGAGGAAGGCCCTGTAGCTGGGGAGAAAACCCTCTCAGTATTCCAATGACCTCCAGGCAGTCAAAGATGGCTGCCAAGGTCACAGAGAGTATGGGATACTGACGTCAGCATCCTGTTTTCATGAGAGCAAGTTCATATTTTACATCTAAGAACTTTGTAAAAATGACACACCAGTTTGTGTAAGAATATTAATTACAAGAACTTTTAAAAGATGTCTTGTTCTATGGTCACAGCTCTTTGCTTGCAGAAATGTCAAGGGTTTGTTTACTTTTTGCTGAGTCTGGAATTAAATTTTCCATCATCCAAACTCATCATTCTCTTCAAAAATTGCCATAAAAATCTTCCCTTCTATAACCAACTGAAATCTGAGCATAGATGTTGCTTACATAATGACATGTATGTTTTCCACTGTGACCATTTTTTACATATTGATTTGTGAGACTCTCGGGTTCAGTTTTCACGGAAAAAGATCAGATTGCAATCCCAAAATATTCATAAAAATTCTGAAATCCTATCAAATAGAAACTTGCACAGTCACATTGAAGCAGAGTTTATCGTTATAGACTGCTCTTCAGTTGTACACTGCTTAACGTGTAGTTGGGGGGTTTTTTTGGGCTATATCAGCTTTGTTGAAGGTGGTCACTAGTTTTTCAAAGTTTTACAGATTGTTCTTTGAATGACAGTCATTAACCTTCTCCCCGTGCAGGGCATGAACCTAATTATGTTTCACTGATATATATCTAAAATATCATGAAAATGGAACCTAAGATTCCAATGGACTTGCAACACTCCATTGGATTCAGGCATATTTGACTAACTCAGGCACATGGATGAAGAGGAATCTTACAATTTTACATTGAAGTCTCAGCTTAATTTCTATCTATGCGTAAAAACAAACTTTCTATGCGGAGAGTAGCTGCAAATAACAATACCTTTCCAGAGAAACCTTCGGCAGCAGCTCACACTTTGAAAGCCTATTGACTGAAGCACTTTCATTAAAAACACGCAGTTCTACAAACGTCACCCAAAAACACTCTCAGAAGAGAGAAGCCCTTCAAATAATACCTCTTCCCTAAAATAGGTGCTGAGCTGATACTGGTCTGAATCCCTCAAACTTTGGTGCTGTGGTTGAGCTATGATACCTATGGTCAGTTAATCTTAACCATTAAGAATTGAAACAAGTACACAAAGTTGAGTGATTTATTTTTTCAGTGGCATTTGAACATTTTCTTTTAAAAGATGTCCACTTTATTAAAAAAAAACTTGGCTCTGTGAACATTTTTCAAGTTTCATTCACGTTTCTGTAATTGGTTCAAGAAGTGGATCATTTTGCATTCCAGAAGAAGGCTTGTGATTGCAATTTTTTTTGTAAAGGAAAGAATGTCCATCAGTGCTGGAATATATATAGATATATATATTTTATGTATATATATGAGTTAGTGATTTAGTTATTCATGCATTTATTCAACAGTGAGTGTTGAACTGCTGCTATATATCTTAGCTACAGCTGCTACGGTAACAAGGGCACATACGTCCACAGCCTTCAGCCTGCATTCTGACACAATAACCACAAGGCCGATGAAGTAGTGCCACCGCCTGCATTAGCCTCCAGTCAACTCCTGTTTTCGGCGGACTTTTCTTCCGTCAGAATGGAACCTTCAGTTCGATTCTGGATATATATTTTGAAATTCCTTAAAGGCCCATTTCATCGCTTCTTTTTACAAATGTCTTTTTCACCCACTTTCTTGACTGTCAGCCTCCAAAATCGAATTCGTGGAAAGCAGCTATTTGAAGCTAAATAAAAACCAAAAGAACTGCGGGTGCTGTAAATCAGGAACAAA
>JAHRHZ010000111.1:31768477-31796133 GCA_024137785.1 Ginglymostoma cirratum | reverse complement strand
ACTCTGTTTTCTCCTTCACAGATGCTGCCAGACCTGCTGAGCTTTTCCAGCAACTTTGTTTTGGTAGCTATTTGAAGCTATTAGGGTAAGCATTTAGGATGTGGAGAGATGGTAGGGTAGGATGGACCAAGGTATAAACTAAGTTCCCAATGCTGTGGGTCGAGGCACCTTTGCTACTCTGTCTCATTTCATTACAGCAGTTGTGACACAATGGCAGCTATCTTGCTTTGATAAAAAAAAAGCCTATGTCAGGCCATTATGCCCTGCAGGTGAGTGAAGTCAAAAGATGGAGTCAAGAGGTCTTTATCATTCATGTATGCCAGTGATTGCAGACTACATTAATTATCCAGCACATGTGGGGCAGCAAAAATTAAACAGAAACCAGAAATAAGAAACAAGAATGTGGGTCATGCTGGGTTAAGTTATGGATACTTGATTTTGTTCCATATGCTGCACATTTTTGTTCAAAACACAACTTCTCCACAAGCAATTGTGACATAGCATTTAACGATCAAATCACCTTCAAACCAGAGTGGTAAGCTTTTTTGTTGACTCACCGTAGATTAAACAAAGTTCCTGGTAATTTGTCGATGAGAAGCTGTACGTGCATTGTTAACACAAGGGTAACATAATTAAACTGTTTTTAAGAATAGAAACTATTCTGAACCAGTTTAAGGCTACTCCTCCCTGCTTGTTGAGGCTGTTGTAATGTCATCACATTTTTATTTTAATCTAACCAAAACATTTATCTGCGTCATATCATTCACAGTTTACTGAGGGTGGGGTGTCAGTGAAGAGGTTATTGATATAGATTGGGCATGTTAGCCACTCAATTATTTTGTATGACTAAATTTTGGAAATATCAACATTTTCAAAGGAATACTTCAAAGTGAATATCAGTCAAAAGAGTCCCCATGTTTTGTGTCATTTTGACTGATTGTTTAACTAAGGAAGGCTAAATGCCTTCAGTGACTAGAATGTGGGAAGCTAACTCATCACATCTTTGGCTACAGAACTGAAAACTGCAAAGGAAAGCTGTTGAAATGGATCTTATTACCTGCTGTAGTTGACCTCATTGTAACACATCATTTGTACGATCCTGTGTTATATTAACACAAAAGTTGCTGAAAATTGCACTGTGTTTGATTTAGGCACAGGCCAGAATTCATGACTTGTATGTGCCCTTTGCCATGGAGACAAACTTCATGCAAATTTGGTCAGCAGGTCTGGCAGCAGCTGTGGAGAAAAAATCAGAATTAACATTTCGGGTCTGGTGACCCTTCCTCAGAACTGCTTTAAGGAAGGGTCACCGGACCCAAAACGTTAACTCTGATTTTTTTCCTTCACAGACACTGCCAGACCTGCAGAGCTTTTCCAGCAACTTCTGTTTTTTTTCCTGATTTACAGCATCCGCAGTTCTGTTGGTTTTTGTTTTTTGCAAATTTGGTGTTGCATCCTCATCGATCTGATTGTAATGTTGGTCCTTTTAGGGCCTGCGTGGCTAGCTGTCTAAATCCCTCAGCAGAGGGGGATTAACAACATTCGCTGAACTTATCCGACAGCACTAACCTACACTTGCTAAAGAAAAGCTGCTGCTGCCTGTTCATACAGACACTGAGAGGAGGAGCTGTACAAAGCAGCACCATGGAAGAGAGAGGACTCCTACAGCACACCATCAAGATGAGCAATCCTGCTGCTCAATAGTATGGCCCTGGGATTTTTACTTCCCATCCCAATGTTGCATTCCTCCTCAACTTCTCCCTTTCTAAGTTTGTCCCATCAGACCACCCAAGAACTACCACTTACCCAGCCCCAGAAGGAGGAAAGAGAGCTACAACACAGCCCAGATGTGGAAACCCCTTTCACCACCAGCTCAGGTATTGATACAATGCTTCTTACCAGAAGCTGTTACGGAATTGGTATAAGACTGTAAGAGATAGGAACAGGAGTAGGCCATTCTGCCCCTCGTGCCTGCTCCATCTTTCAACAGGATCATGGCTGATCCACCATTCCTCATGTCCACTTTCCTGCACTTCCTCGTAACCTTTGATTCCCCAACTGATCAAGAATCTATCTATCTCAGCCTTAAGTGTTCACGAGGTCTTTGGCCCCACAGCTCTCTGTGGCATGGAGTTCCAACGACGTTCAACCCTCTGAGAGAAGAAAGTCCTTCCCATCCAGATTGGCATCCCTTTATTCTGAGACAATGCTCTCTGGCCCTAGACCCTCCCATAAGGGGAAACATCTTTTCAGCATTTACCCTGTCAGGCCCTTTAAGAATCCTACATGTTTCAATTAGATCACCTCTCATTCTTCTAAGCTCCAGTGAGTACAGTCCCAACCTTTGCTCATAAGACAATCTTTCTATTTCAGGGATTATCTTCATGAACCTTCTCTGAGCTACATCCAACAAAATGATACCTTTTCTTAAATGAAGGAAACAAACCTGCTCACGGTACTCCAGATGTGGTCCCACCAGCACCTTGTACAACGCAATAAGACTTCCTTACCCTTATACTCCAAACCCCTTGAAATAAGGGTCAACATTTCATTAGCCTTCCTGATTACCAGCTTCACCTATGTTCAAGCTTCCTGTGTTTCATGCACAAGATTCCCCTCCCCCAATTTCTTTGTGTTACAGCTTTCTGCAGTTTTAATCCATTTAAATAATATTCCGTTCTTTCGTTCTCCCTTCCAAATTGAATAATTTCACATTTTCTCATATGATACTCCATTTGCCAACATTTTGCCCAGTTACTTAGTCTATCAATATCTCCCTGTAAACTGTTTGCATCCGTCTCACAACCTGCCTTTCTATGTATTTTTGCGTCGTCTTGCCACAGTGCATTCAATTCCTTCCTCCAAGTCATTCATATATATTGTAAACAGTTGCAGTCTCAGCTCGATCCCTGTGGAATCCCACTGGTCACTGATCACCAACCTGATAAAAGAACCCTTTATCCCCACTCAGAGATAGTAAGAACTGCCGATGCTTGACTCAGAGATAACACAGTGTGGAGTTGGAAGAACACAGCAGGCCAGGCAGCATCAGAGGAGCAGGGAAGTTGACGTTTCGGGGTCAGGATTTTCTGAAGAAGGGTCCCCACCCAAAACGTCAACTTTCCTACTCCTCTGATGCTGCCTGGCACAATTCCACAATGTGTTGTCCCTTTATTCCCACTTACTGTCTCCTGCAAATTCTCTAACCATACTAATACACTATATCCAACAACATGGGCCCTTAACTTATAACTTCACCTTTTGTGAGGTACCTTGTTGCATGTCTTCTGGAAGTCCAAATACAACACATTTACTGGTTCCCTCTATTCACAATGGCTGAGACATCCCTGGGAAGCTCCAATAAATTAGTCAATTACAATTTCTCTTTCTTGAAGCCATGCTGTCTCTGCTTGATTAGATTATGATTTACCATTTGTTCCACGTTTACCTCCTAAATAATTGATTCCAATACTTTTCCTACCATAGGTGTTAGGTTCATTGTCCTACAGTTACCCAATATTTGCCTCCCACTTTTTTTGAATAGAGGTGTCTCATTTTCAATCCCCTGTTGCTCTTCAGAATCCAAGGATTTTTGGAAAATTTTAACTGATCTTTGTAGCTACCCCTGTATCTGCATATGGTAAATCACTGAACAAGAGTGGGTTGTAGCCGGGCAAATGGAAAGAATAGTGTGCAAGAGGACGAGGTCACAAATGGGATCCACTATAAAAGAGGCAAATGAGAATTTTAATGGGATAGCACATAGGATAATGTTGATGAGAATTTACACCAACATACTGTATACATTGACTGGTGTTAATGCCAGCCTTATTTAACCGTAAAAAAAGGTAGAGAAGTGTTGCTGTACTGTACAAGGCATTAGTGAGACCACACGTGGGACATACAGCTTTAGTCTCCTTACTTGAAAAGGGTTGGAGTTGCATTGGAGGGAGTTCAGGGGAGGTTCACCAGATTGAGGTGAGGTGTTTGTCTTATGAAGAGAGATTGAACAGTTTATTCAGCGACAAGTTAAAGGGTTATGGAGAGCAGGCAGGGAAATGAAGCTGAGGCCAAGGTGAGATCAGCCATGTTCGAGGGTTTGAATTGCCTGTTCCTGATCCTAGTTCTTACGTTCTTAAAGGAACTTCAAAAAGTGAATATGCCTGGCAAAAACATCTCCAACAAGAGAAAATCTAACCATCACCCCTTGCCTTGGCAAAGCAGTACCATCACTGAATTCCTCAAAATTAATTGCCTGTGTTACCGTTATCAGAAACTAAACTGGACGTGCCACATAAATACAGTGGCTACGAAAGTAGACCAATGGCTGGGAATGCTGCGACAAGTTCCATATTCTCTAGAACCTGTCCACCATCGAAAAATAAGGCTCAAGTCAGGGGAGCTACGGAACATCCTCCATTTGCCTGCACGAGTGCAGTGCCAATACTGTTCAAGAAGTTTGACCCATCCAGCATAAAGAAGCACGTTTGATTAACACCCCATCCACCACCTGAAATATTCACTGCCTCCACTCTATTGTACGGTAGCAGCAGTGTGTAGTATCTACAAGATGGTCAGGTCCTAAAGGGCACAGCTGCTAGACTGGGTCTGCAGCAGATGGCGAGGGAGCCAACAAAAGGGGAAAACATATTTGACCTCATCCTTACGAATCTGCCAGCTACAGCCGTATCTGTCTATGACAATATCGGTCAGAGTGACCATTGCACAGTCCTTGTGGAGGGTTGGTCCTGCTTTCACATTGAGAATAACCTCCATCGTGTTGTGAGGCGCTATCACTGTGCTACATGGGACAGACTTCATACAGACCTAGCAGCGCAAGACTGGGCATCCATGAGGCACTGTGGGTCATCAACAGCAACAGAATTGTACTCCAGCACAATCTGTAACCTCATGGCCTGGAATATCCCCCACTCAACCATTACCATCAAGCCAGGGTATCAACTCTGGTTCAATGCAGAGTGCAGGAGGGCATGCCAGGAGCAGTACCAGGCATACCGAAAAATGAGATGTCAACCTGGTGAGGCTACCAAACAGGACTAGTTGCATGCAAAACAGCAAGTGATAGACAGAGTTAAGTGATCCCACAACCAACATATCAGATCTAAGAGATAGCAGGAATGCAGATGCTGGAGAATCTGAGATAACAAGGTGTAGAGCTGGATGAACTACAACAGGCCAAGTGGCATCAGAGGAGCAGGAAGGCTGACATTTCGGGCCTAGATCCTTCTTCAGAAAAATGAAGGGTCTAGCCTGAAACGTTAGCCTTCCTGCTCCTCTGATGCTGCTTGGCCTGCTGTGTTCATCCAGCTCTACACCTTGTTATATCAGATCTAAGATCTGTACTCCTGCCACATTCAGTCGTGAATGGCGGTGAACAATTAAACAACTCACTGGAGGAGGAGGCTCCACAAATATCCCCATCCTCAATGACGGAAGAGTCAAGCACATCAATGCAAAAGATAAGGCTGAAGCATTCACAGCAATCTTCAGCAAGAAGTGCTGAGTAGATGATCCATCTTGGCCTTCTCCAATGGTCCCCAGCATTACAGATACCAGTCTTCAGCCAGTTCAATTCACTCCACGTGATATCCAGAAACAGTTGGAGACATTGGATACTGCAAAGGCTACAGGGCCGGCAACATTCCGGCAATAATACTGAAGACTTGTACTCCAGAACTTGCTACTTCCCTAGCCAAGTTCTTCCAGTACAGTTACAACACTGGTATCTACTAGACAATGTAGAAAACTGCCCGGATATGTCCTGCACATACAAAGGAGGACAAATCCAACACAACCAATTACTGCCCTATTAGTCTACTCTCAATCATCAGTAAAGTGATGGAATGTGTCATCAACAGTGTTATCAAGCAGCACTTGTTCAACAAAAACCTGCTCAGTGACGCCCAGTTTGGGTTCCACCAGGGCCACTCAGCTCCTGACCTCATTACAGCCTTGGCTCAAACATGGACAAGAGAGTTGACTTCCAGAGGCGAGGTGAGAGTGACAGACCCTGACATCAAGGCTGCATTCGACCAAGTATGGAATCAAAGAGCCCTGGCAAAACCGGAATCAATGGGTATTGGGGCCAAACTCCCCACTGGTTAAAGTCATACCTGACACATAAGAAGATGATCGTGGTTGTAGGTGGTCAGTCATCTCAGCTCCAGGACATCTCTGCAGCAGTTCCTCAGGATAATGTCCGAGGGCCAACCATCTTCAGCTGCTTCATCAAAATCCTTCTCTCCATCATAAGGTCTGAAGTGGGGATGTTTGTCAATGGTTGCACAGTGTTTAACACCATTTGTGACTCCTCAGATACTAAAACAGTCCATGTTCAACTGTAGTAAGATCTGGACAATATCCAGGCTTGGTCTGACAGGTGGCAAGTAACATTTGCACCACACAATGCCAGGCTATAATTGCAACCAAAAAGAGCCAATCTAATCACTCCTCCTTGACATTTAATGGTGTTACCGTCACTGAATCCCTGACTATCAACATCCTGGGGTTATCATTGACCAGAAACTCAACTGCCACATAAACACAGTGGTTACAAGAACAGATCAGAGGCTAGGAATACTGCAGAGAGTAACCCACCTCCTGACTCCCCAAAGCCTGTCTATCATGTACAAGACACAAGTCAGGAGTGTGATGGAACACTCCCCACTTGCCTGGATGAACGCAGCTCGAACAGGATTCAAGAAACTTGACACCATCCAGGACAAAGCAGCCTGCTTAACTAGCAGTACATCCATAAGCACCCACCCACTCCACCATCGACTCTCAATAGTGGCAGTGTATACTATGCACAAGATGCACTGCAGAAATTCACCAAAGTTCCTCAGATAGCACCTTCCAAACCCATGATCACTACCATCTAGAAGGACAAGGGCAACTGATACATGGAACACTACCACCTTCATGTTCCGCTCCAAGCCACTCACCATCCTGACTTGGAAATATATCGCCGTTCCTTCACTGTTGCTGGGTCAATAACCTGGAACTCCCTCCCTAATGGCATTGTGGGTCAACTTACAGCAGGTGGACTGCAGAGGTTCAAGAAGGCAGCTCACCATCACCTTCTCAAGGGCACCTATGGATTGGCAATAAATGCTGGCCAGCCCAGCGATGCCCACATCCCACAAATGAATGAAAAGAAGTTATTCTAAACGACCTTACTTGCTGGCAGTGTGTGGCCCCTTTAATCATATTAGTGCTGAAACATCTGTCCTTTGGTGAGGACAAATCAATATTGTAAAGCATCATATCGGTTAACATGACTGTGTTGTGGCAGCACCAGTTTGGAGGATCCTGGTGCACAGTATGGATGCCTATTAGGGTAGGCTTCCCAGGATGCACCACAAATGTCTCAGTGACAACAATTCACTCACAGGGCCTCCAGCAAGCCAACTTGCTGTCTCCAGCACCATTAGAGACCTTACTTCGGGGTCACAGTGCTTTAAAGTGAATTTGGTTTGAATTTAGGGCTCCGCGTTGGGGAAGGTTTTGCTCAGCTGTTTGATGCAGCAATCTGAACCATGTTGCTGAATTAGCGATAACTTAGTTGGTGTGTGCTGTTGCATTGAGCCTGCCAGAACTATGATCTCACATTGCAGCAAATAAGCAATTCCTCCTAAGCCTTGGGATATCAAAACCTGCGGCGAGATACGGCTGAGAGCTGATTAGACTTGAGGGTTTCCAAGTCAAATTTCTGTCTTTAGTTTAGATGTTTATTGAAAGTGGAAGCATGATCTCATTGTGATGTTGTGTCTAAGTGCAGTCCTGGCAGCGATGCTGCAGCATCATTGTAATCTGAATCATAAACAGTGGCAGTTACAAATTATTGTAGTGTTAACACACAATGGCTTAATCTTGAGCATTCTTTAAACAAACTATTAGTTTTTATGGTTAGAATGTGCGCAAACTTTGAACCTGTTAAAACTGACCTCTGATTATTTCTAAACCAGCTTGTGACTCTTTCAACCATGCACTTGTCATTCCAGTAGTTGCAAAATAATTAAAGTTTGCAGTCTGTGTGGTGTTTCATTCCTTTCTAGCTACTAGAATACACAATGTGTGCTTAAAAGTAACACCAGCTCCAAACAAAATTCCCTTATAAATCTGTCTTGGGCACCACTTAAACAACAATCAGATGCACTTTAGGACTTGTAGTTCCGTAAGGATAACTCAATGCCTGAGAGACACCGCTGTTTTCCACAAGAATCTAAGAAATGATATTAACTTTTTGTTGTGCTGTAAAATCTGTTCTGGGGAAGTCAACATTATTCATTGACATTGTCATGTCTCAACGTCCAGCCTTGAAAACATTTTTAAAAATGTGGATTACCAGTGAAGCTAGTCATTACAAAGTGTAGATTGTATGTATGTTTTAATCATAAGTAAGTTCAATAATTTAAACATAGGGCAGAGTCATCCAAGATCTTGAAAGACATGGACAATGGTGAGAAAGTCAGAAAATCCTGTGAGATGGCCAATAAGGAACTTCTTGACATTAAGAGCAAAAAGTCCTGTTTCCCAAGCAGGTGTTGGATGGTCAGATGAGATTCGCGCTAGTAACTGAGAGGAGGCTTAATGCATTAATTTGCATTAACATCAGGTTATTAGTTATGCATGCCTCATTTTTGTGCAATTTCCCACCGTAGGACAGAAACTAGATGGCGACAATTCCCAACATGGAAAAAAAAAATTGCAGATGCTGGAATACAAGGTAGACAAACAGGAGGCTGGAAGAACACAGCAGGCAGCATCTGGAGGAAAGGAGCAGTCAACGTTTCGGGTATAATAGGTACTGATGAAGGGTCTAGGCCTGAAACGTCAAGCTTTCCTGCTCCTATGATGCTGCTTGGCCTGCTGTGTTCATCCAGCTCCGCATCTTGTTGTCAACGTTTCAAGTATTACCCTTCTTCAGTACTGGATTTGGGGATAAGGGAGCTGCAGGTAAAAGTGGGGGGAGGGTTGGCAGTGGAATGGTGATGATAGGTGGACACTGGTAGTAGGTATGACCTGGTTGGTTGATGGGAGGGATGAATCCAGTTGGTGGCTGGAAGGGAGGGTCAGAAGGTGGAATGAAAGCAAGGAGGTGGGGCTGGAAGGGGAGCCGGGGAAAGGATGGTGAGGTTACTTGAAATTGGAGAACTCAATGTTGAGTCCTCCGGACTGCAGGGTGCCCAGGTGGAAGTTAAGATACTGTACTTTAAATTTATGTTCCGAGTCGCTGCGACACCGCAGGAGTTTGAGGACGGACATGCCGGAGGGGGAGTGGGATGGTGAGTTTAAATGGGCGGTGACCAGGAGGCTAGGCTGGCCATTACACGCCAGGCGAAGATACTCGGCAAAATAGTCACCTTGTCTACGTTTGGTCTCACCAATGTAGGGAAGACCACATCGGAAGCACCGGATGCAAAAGACTTGGTTGGAGGAGATGTTTAGGGCCCTGGATGGAGGTGAGGGAGGTGGTGTGTGGGTAGGTCTTGCATCTTTTATGGTTACAGGGGAAGATACCAGGCGGGTTGGAGTGGTTGGTGGGGAGTGTGGCGCGAACTAAGGAGTGGCGAAGGGAGTGGTCCTTGCAGAAGGCAGAGAGGGTCAGGGAGTGAAAGATTTTCTGGGTGGTGGGGTCTAAATGGAATTGGTGGAAGTGTTTGAGTATGATACGTTGGATACGGAGCATCAGAGTAGTCACTTGGCGAGTCTAGCTCCTCTGCTTGCTCGTCTGGATGTTTATCTTGGACTTCAGGTGCCAACATCTCATGGCATAGTCCATGGGCAGTGATCATATGCACACCAGGTCCATGGACCTTGGCATCCAACATCTACCAGCCTGAATATATCATCAGGGCATATACTTCATAGAGTATGCTTTGGCGCATATTGCATTTTACAGCACATCAGTACTGTTAATTGGAATGCTACTACAAGGGGAACACTTTGTACACAGGACATGTGTCTACTTGGATGCTCATTGCATCCCCGCCTTGCTGTACAATGCCTTGCCTTACCTTTTTGCTCCCTCAGCTAGAGCTTAAAGGCCCAAAGTGCTTTAAACCTCCTTTACAGTTTTGTGCAAACCTAAAAGCCAGGCAGCATATAGTCCTTGTCATGTCGTTGTGTGGTACCGTCTAATGTCAACCTCGTAACTACGCCATATGTCAGTGGTGCATGCAACAAACTACATGTGCATCAATCCTGTGGCAATGCCTCTAAGAGATATAGTTGTCAGTGAATTCAAGGTGGACTGTTAGGGACCATTTTTGTGGGAGAAAACATGGAGAAGTCAATTGTGGGGTGAGAGACAGCTTGCTGGATGCAGAGGGGTAACAATTATGAAGATTGGGGGCACAACTCAATATAAAGTGCAGTACACCAATAAACGTACTGTGGGGAGGAGAGTCATTAACCGTCAGTAACCAGTGAGGGGACAGTGCACAACTAGATCTGCTATGTTGACCTAATGTGTCTGAGACTGACAGGATGAAGTAGGAAGTTGAAGATTTAGATGGAAGTGTTGGGCAGGACATGGGAGAATTCAAAGCCAAAGGTGTTGATTTGCAGGGCTACCAAAAAGGAAATGTGTTCATTTGGAGGTTCATAGGGAGACTGGGCCTAAGACTCACTGAGGAGTGCTCGCTGCTTCCTTCAATTGTACTGTAAATAGCAAAAGTGCGCAATGCAGCTGGAACCAAACGTGAAGGGGACAGGATGAGTGCCTTGTTCTGTCAGGTTCAAGTCTTCACTCTTGAGTGACGTGAGGCCCTTCAAAGGACGACAGCATGACACAGACACCCATGCAGTATGGGGCAAAGACAACTGTGCGCACTCCATGCTGTGCGTGTACCTCAGGCATTGACCTATTGTGTGGATAACAAATCCGAGCCCAAAACACTCTTAATTACATCATGCAGAATCAGGAATCAATCTCACTATGGATGGGATGCATAAGCAATGTGTTGTGGCCTGGAGAGAGTCATCCTAGTTGGCAAAATTGCAAGCACTTTCTAAGTTCCCATAGGCTGCACGTGTGCAGCAGCCGGGCCGCCATTAGCAGCAGAGTTATTTTCCAACATAATCTACAATCATAATCTCATGGTCCGGCATATTCCCCACTGTACTATTACCATCAAACCAGGGGATCAACCCTGGCTCCATGAAGAGTGCAGGAGCGCCTGTCAGAAGCAGCACTAAGCATACTTAAAATGAAGTGTGATCCTGATGAAACTACGATACAAGATTAGAACAGAATAGAATATCATTTATTGTCACTTGTACTCCAGTACAGAAGTACAGGTGTACAGTGAAAAGTTTTTAAAATGGTTGCTTTTTAATGGCATCATCTTAGGTACAAATTGTATAGAGTAAAAATGTATGGTGTTCTTATACAAAAGAGGATGAAAAGCAAAGCATAAGCATAGCATACAGTGTCTGAGAATGAGTTAGAAATGAGGTAGTTACAACATAGGAAAAAGGATTTACATTACAGTCCAGTTAAGAGTTCCAAACAGCAGCAGCTCAACATGTGGCACCAGGCCCAAGTCGAGCAACTGTCCCGCACTGTTTCACCTCGCCACTCTGCTCCACTATGGGACATTGAGATTCTCCTCACACCATTCTAAGGCCCGGGAATCCACTGCTGCCATCACGCTGGGTCCTGGCCCAGCCCACACTCTGGGTCCCAGCACACACTGTTGCTG
The DNA here is from genome assembly GCA_024137785.1 of Ginglymostoma cirratum. Lineage (NCBI taxonomy): Eukaryota > Metazoa > Chordata > Chondrichthyes > Orectolobiformes > Ginglymostomatidae > Ginglymostoma > Ginglymostoma cirratum. The sequence goes on along the minus strand of JAHRHZ010000111.1, from coordinate 31,784,404 downwards.
CTCCATCACTCTGGGTCCCGGCCTGCCACACTCTGTCATTACTGCAATCGCTCCGGGATTCGGTCTGCGACTCGGCCCATGATCACCCTGTTGTTGCTGCGAGACACAGCGTGTGTACTCAGCTCCCAGCCGGTCTCTGAACGCGACTCCTCTCCCCTTGATTCCTTTCTACATGTAAGGGTAGTTAGAAGTTTGGTGGGAGGTCGGTGGGTGTTGGGAAGTGTGAAGAGAAAATATACTGCAAAAAAGAGAAAAAAAAGGAAATGGAACTGGCAACTGAGTCGTCTTGCCTTGCCACCATCCTGACCTCCCATGTGTGTCAAGCAGAATAATCTGATAGTGATAGACAGAACTAAGTAATGTCACAACCAGCAGCTCAGATCTCAGCTCTGCAGTCCTTCCACAGCTCATCATGAATGATGGTGGGTGATTAAATAACTCAATGGAGGAGGAAGCTCCACAATATCCCCAAGCCCACATAATGAGGGCATCCAGCACATCAGTGTAAAAGGTAAGGCTAAAGAATTTGCCAAAGTGCCAAATGGTTGATCAATGCTGAAGTCTTCCAGATGTCCCCAGAGTCACAGCCAGTTCAATTCACTCCGTCTGATATCAAGAAATGGCTGGAGGTGCTTGATACTGCAAAAGCTCTGCGCTGTGACAACATTCAGGCAGTGGTACTGAAGACATGTGCTTCAGAACATTTTGCCTTCTAGGTAAGCTCTTCCAGTGCAGCTCCAACACCAGCATCTACCCAACAATGTGGAAAATTGTCCAGATATGTCCTGTACATAAAAAGAAGGACAAATCCAGCCTGATTAATTACCACCCCATCATTCTACTCTTGATCGTCAGTAAAGTGATGAATGGCGTCATCAATAGTGCTATCAAGCAGTTCTTGCTCATTCATAACCTGCTCAGTAACACCCAAATTGGCTTCCACTAGGGCCACTCAGCTACTGACCTCAGCATAACCTTGGACCAAACATGAACAAAAGAGCTAAATGCTAACAAATGATAATTCTGCTGCTAATGATGGTCCACAGTGCCTGCTGGGTGCCCAGCTGCTGTACATGTATAATCTATGGGAACTTAGAAAGTGTTTGCAATTTTGTCTCGGCTGCATTTGACAAGGGAATCAAGGGACCCTAGTAAAACTGGAATCAATGGGAATCAGGAGGCAAACTCACCACTGGTTGTAATCACAGAGAGCAGGAACCGCAGATGCTGGAGAATCTGAGATAACAAGGTGTAGAGCTGGATGAACACAGCAGGCCAAGTAGCATCAGAGGAGCAGGAAGGCTGACGTTTCGGGCCTAGACCCTTCTTCAGAAACTTCTGATGAAGGGTCTAGGCCCGAAATGTCAGCCTTCCTGCTCCTCTGATGTTGCTTGGCCTGCTGAGTTCATCCAGCTCTGCACCTTGTTATTACTGGTTGTAATCACACCTGGTACATAGGAAGATGGTTGTGGTTGTTGGAAGTCAGTTATCTCAGCTCCAGGATATCTCTGCAGGAGTCCCTCAGGATTCTGTCCTCAGCCCAACCATCTTCAGCTACTTCATCAATGACCTTTCCTCCATCAAAAGGTCAGAAGTGGGGATATTTGCCGAAGATTGTACAATGTTCAGTATCAGTCAGGACTCCTCAGGTGCTGAAACAGCACGCGTCCAAATGTAGCAAGACTTGGGCATTATCCAGATTTGGGCTGACAGGCTGTAGCTAACATTCACTCTACAAGTGTCAAGCAGTGACCATCTCCAACAAGAGAGAATTGCAATTGCCCTTTATCACTGGCATCATCATGACTGGAACCACCCACCATCACTCCCCTCTATCAACATCTTGAGCATCACCATTGACCAGAAACTGAACTGGGCCAGCTTAATGATAACAATGGCAATGAGGGTTGATCACAGGCTAAGAGACTTGCGGTGAGGGTAACTCATCTCCTGCTTTGCCAAACATTTTTATTAGCTACAAGACACAGCTCAGGAGTCTGACGGAATACATCCAATTGCTTGAATGAGGGGTGTGTCAGCAACAGTTAAGAAGCTTGACACCATGCAGGAGAAAGCAGCCTGTTTGAGTGGCACCAGATTAATTAGCATTCACACTCTCCACCACTAATAATCAGACACAGTAGAATGTACCATCTACAACATGCACTGCAGAAATTCACTAAAGCTCCTATGACAGAACTTTAAAGCCCTCACAACCACAAAGAACAGAGGTAGCATAAACATGGGAATGCTGCTAGTTCAAGTTCTTCTCTAAGCCGCACATTACCTCGACTTGGAAATTTATCACTGTTCCATCAGTTTTGCAAAGTCAAAATTCTGGAACTTGCTCCCTACAACATTGTTGTCTGCCTAAATCAAATAGACTGTGATGTTCAAGAACCACCTTCTCAAGAACATCTAGGATTAAGTAATAAATGCTGACCCAGCCAGCAATGTCCACATCCTGTGAACAAATGGAAAAAGGCATATTACTCAGGTTGAAAATTTTAAGAGATTTTGGAATCAGGAGTTAAGAAGATAGATTTAGAATGAACATATCTGTAAAGCAAGGGGTTAACTCTTGGATATGTTGGTAGGAAACTATTTTATTGAAGATGTCATGACTGCATGATGATAAAGATGATATTGAGATGACTTGTATGAAGGAGTAGTAGCTTAGACCTTGTGCAGACTTTAATGTATATAGTTATCTTCGTGTAAATAAATAATTGCTTTAGCAAAGGCCAAAGATTTTAGCCAAATCCTTATTTTCGAGTAAAACCTCATCTAGAACTCAACCCGACAACAACAGAATACTATCATTCTCACTGGCTTCAGTGCTATTATGAACCACACCCTTCGTAATGGTTACAGTGACTTGATGATGGGACTGAGGGCATGTAAGCACGCCTGCCCTCTGCCATTGACACACTATTACAACCAGTTATGAGCTATATGATTGTGCAAGAGAAGGAAGTGTGTCAGTGAATCTGACGATTCACTGTTTGAATGATACACCTGCCTCGATTGAAGAGCTGGCAGGTCGTGTATGCTATAAAATGTGAGCAAGCAGTTTGCAGCGCTGCTGTATGTGAGAAGGAGCTGACATTATGAGTATGATGCCTGAGTCATAGTTGATGGAGGTTATTGGTAGGCAAGTGAGGTGGGGGTGGTGAAAGGAGCAATGAGGCTGGTGGTTTATTTGCTAGAAGGTGACAGTTTGAAGATGCATTCACCGATCTTGATCCCTTGCGTGAAGTAATTAAACTACTGTATCAGATCCCATTGGGCTAGATTTCTGGTACTGACTGCCCCCTGTAAGCTGCCCTCACTGCCTTCATAGTTTCTGCCTGGAGGGCCTTCTCCCTTCCCAAGGGAGGGAGAATTCCTGTGCTCCTATACCAAGTCCACCAGCATTGCATCACAGAGGCCTAGGGCATGGTGCCCAGGCTGTTACAGCTTTTTTCAAGGTTCTTCCTACTCTTTAGTTCCTCTTTAAGCACTTCTGGTATTTCCCCTTTATGAGACATGAAGTTTGCATGTTCCCTACGTTGCTTCAAGCCGATGTGCAGTAAAGCTGCATCGCAATCCCCACACCCAATTTCAGGAACTGTTCAATTTTACCCTTTTCGTATTTTTGCAGGAAGAAAACTTAAAGAGAAGCCACCATGAAGGTTTTTCTTTGTCATGTTGCCCAAGTATTTTTCCCACTGCCTCCGCAGTAATAAACTAGAGAGATTCTGAGTCAGATCTGAGTATGATACATGGCTTGGCTGCTGTTAAATTAGATGATCATGAGACATATCTAGTGATAATAAATTTATCAGTTCCACACTGCGTAGAATTACCTCAGAATACTTTGAGTATTTCAAAGCAACTTCTATGTTTAAATGGCTCTCACAAATAAACTGAATGTGCACGAGTCTGCAGAATGATTGTGAGTTTCTGATGATACTATGGATCTGGAAGCAACATCATTTTGTCCCCTGTGCATCCTTACAGAGCTGAGGTGACTTTTAACAGTACGTTATAACGTCTTGTGACATATATGATGATGTTCCATGCAATGGAAGTTTCTACATTGGTCACTTGATATGGAACTTGAATCAAAAGGAACATTTTCGCGAACAGGAAATATCAATACAGCGATATGGAGTTAAAAATTCCCGCCAAGTACTGACTACGGTTTAATTAAAACTGCAAATAAATCAGAACAGAGCTGAAAAACAGCTGGGAGAAAGGTCGGCAAACAACAGTCTTGCTACAGAGTACTATGATAACACTACCAGACGATATCTGCCAGTAGGGATATTGGGCAAATCACAATCACAATAATGTGACTGCAATGTGGTGGGGAATGTATTGAGGTTAATTGCTTTGAAAGTCAGTAAAACTTATACTGCTTTTGAATTAATCAATAATCTTGTACATTACCGATAAGCAAATATTTGCTACCATTTGCCTGTGCTTCTAACGTTGGTGCTGGGGTTTAATAGATCCCACATACCTCAATGCACTGACATCAAATTAGCAACTTTTGCCTGATTAAAAGGGCAATTGAAACATTCTTACAGTTCAACTTTTGAAACAAGAGCATTATTGTTGTCAGTTCAGGGTCGGCTGAGAAAATGGAGAAAGTAGGAAATTGTGAAACTTGTTCTGAAGCAGGAGAAACGATACCTAAACTTAGGGAATCCACAGAGTGATAATGAGGCTGCAGTAAACTCTGGACTGTCCTGATGGGAAGATGGTCCTAATGTGGCTATTTAGTACACATTACAAATGATATCACATTATCAATAACATTGTTCTGGTACACTATATCTGCAATATGGGGGGTTAAATGGCAAACTAGAAACAAAAGTATTTTTATTGGAACAAGAAGTTTGCCTGGTGAGTGTGTCAATTTCGCTTTTCCATTAAATGTTGGTATTCTAATGGACGGTTGAATGATCAGTGTCTGTTTTCAGTCTAGAAATTGAACGGTCTCACTGCAATTTGCAGATTGTTCCACAGTCTGCTGTTTTCAATTGTTACAGAATAGAAAAAAAGGAAATTTACAAGTGTACGGAATGCTCATTCAAGTATATGTCTGCGATTTGACAAGCCTAATAAGTTGCCATGGCAACAAAATTGGAAAATACTAAAAATACAGGAGGCCCAACTGAAAAGAGAAATTGTAGATTGACAGGATGCTATTTTTGGGAAAAAAAAGAATTGCTGCAATTGTTAAAGTGCAGCTACCTGTAAAGCTGTGTTTTTACTTTCAGATGCTGACGGACCTGATGTGCATTCCGTGAAGTTTTATTATTATTCACATTTCCAATAGTTTCTGCTTTTCCTTTTCCATTGACTTTTTTTTATACACAATGGAGTGGCAGTTTTCATTTGTAACCCATTAGTTCCATCAGGCACACTGCAAGATTTTATCCTCTGTTTTGAAAAGGGCAGCCCTGTTTCATGAATATCTTTTAATGCATTGCAATACCAGAAAGAAACATCCAGAAAAATAATGATTTCAATAGGCATTTGTACTTTATGTATATACACATTTAAGATAAAGACAAATTAGTTGGAACTGCAGACATCAATGTGTGGAAAGGTGCTTTCGATACATGAAGCACTCCATAATACAAGCAAAGTAAACAGCATTGGAGGCCAACGTACATTGTAGTAAAATTTGCCAACTTATGCAGGTTAGAGATTGTGACATACACAGTTATCAATTTAACATACATTTGATTTGCACTATGAATGGACTGCTCTGACTAATGTCTTAGCTATGGATTTGGAGCAATACGGAGCAAAGTTTCATAACACTCATCAATGAAGTGAGGGAAAGGGGAATTTCAAATTATTTCCTTTACCTCATTTTCATTGCATTCAGATAAATTAAACGTTCAAAGTTTCACCAGGAGGGATTTTTCTTCAGTTTGTCCAAGGGATGTGGGCATTGTTAGTTAGGCCAGCAACTATTGTCAATCAGTAGCTACCCTGGAGAAGGTGGTGTTAAACTGTCTTTCTGAACCGCAGCAGTTTTTGTAATGTTGGTACACCACAACACCGTTGGGAAAGGAGTCCCATAATTTTGACCCAGCTGCAATGAAGGAATAGCAATACAGTTCCAACCAGGATGGTGTGTGGCTTGAAGGGGAAATCGCAGTTAGAGGTGTTTCCATGCATTTGTTGCTCTTGTCCTTCCTGATGATAGTGGTTGTAGATTTGGAAGGTCCTGACTAAAGAGATTTGCTAAAGTTTGCAGTGCACCTTGTAGATACCACCCGCTGTTGCCACTGTGTGTCGGTGGTAAGGGACTGGAAGTTTGCTGATGTAGTGCTATCCAAGTGGGCTGCTTTGTCCTGGATGATATCAAGCTTCTTCAGTGTTGTTGGAGCTCCAGTCAAGTGGCACTTATTCCATCATATTCCTGACTTGTGCCTAGAAAATGGTGGACAGGTTTTAGGGAGTCAGGAGGCATGCTACCTAGAATAGAATAGAATGAGTATAGTGAAAACTTCATATGTTGCCATTACGGCACTGACTTAGATACGAAAATACCTAGGCGCAGCTTCTTTTGTTACAAGATTTGTTACAGAAATAAAATGTCCAGCATTACAGAAAAGGGTCCAGTTCTGCAGGCCACACTGGCATTTAGCTTCCAGTCTGTACCAGACCCTGGCTCCACGCTGTACCGGCGACACGCCACATCAGGAAGCCGCTGCGCCAGACCGGGAGTCATTGCTGGAGGCCTGGAATTGTCATTCCTCGCCAGTGGCTGGGTCAAATGGAAGAAAAGAGGAAGAGGAGAAAGAGAAAAAGAAGGTGGAGTGCACGAGCTGCTGCTGAAGCATTCTGCTGTGTTGCCATCTTGCAACCTGTTGAGGAATTCTTAGCTTCTGATCCAACTCTTACAGTCCCAGTACTTATAAGACTAGCCCAGTTCAGTTTCTGGTCAAAGGTAACTTCCAGATTATTGATAAGTAGGAATTTATGATGTCAACGCTATTAAATATCAAAGGGTGATGGTTAGATTTTCTCTTGTTGGATATGGCAATTGCCTAGCATTTGTGTGCAAAGAATTTTATTTCCTACTTGTCAGCCTAAGCCTGGATATTGTCTGGACATGGACATCTGCTAGTTTAGTATCTGAGGTGTTGTGAATAGTACTGAGCACTGTGCAATCGTTAGCAAATATCCCGCTTCTGACCTTATGGTGGAGGGAAGGTGTTGAGGCAACTGAAGATTGTTGAGACTACAGCACTCGCCAGAATAACCCATGCAGTGATATCCTGTGGTTAAGATAATTGCCAATCACCATAGACATCTATCTTTGCGCAAGATATGATTCCAACTAGTGAGTGGTTCCCTCGGTTTCCCATTTCCATGTGGAGAGTTGATGGCCTAGTGGTATTATTGCTGGACTATTACTCCAGAGACCCAGACAACTTTCTGGGGACCGGGGTTCGAATCCCATCATGGCAGATGGTTATAACAAGCATGGGGCTGGATGAACACAGTAGGTCAAGCAGCATCATAGGAGCAGGATGATTTGAATTCAACAAATATCTGGAATTAAGAGTCTAATGGATGACTGTGAATCCATGGTTGTTTGTTAGAAAAACCCATCTGGTTCACTAATGCCCTTTAGGGAAGGAAGCTGCTGGTCTGGCCTAACATGTGACTCCAGACCCACAGCAATGTGGTTGACTCTTAACTGCCCTCTGAGCAATTAGGGATGGGCAATAAATGGTGCTCAGCCAGTGGCACCCTTATCCCATAAACAAAACAAATAAAGACTCCAGTTTTGTTAGAGCTTCTTGATGGCGTTTTCAGTCAACTGCTGCTTTGATGACTAGTTCAGTCAACCTCACCTCACCTTTGGAGTTCAGCTGCTTTCTCTGTTTTGGACTAAGGCTATAATGAGGACAGGAGCCTTGGCCAATCCCAAAGTGAGCATCAGTGAACAGGTTATCACTGAGTAAGTACTGTTGATGTCTGTTTGATGTCACTATCAATGCTGATGGTCGAGAGTGGGCTGATAAACTGGTAATTGGCCAGGTTGGATTTGTCCTGCTTTCTGAGTACAGGATATACTGGGACAATTTTCCACATTGTCAGGGAGATGCCAGTGTTCTATCTGTAGTGGAACAGCTTAGCTAGATGCCGGCAAGTTCTGGAGCATTGGTGGGATAGGGTGAATAACCACGGTCTCTTTCATGGGTATGAAATTCCAAAACTAGAGGAGGTAGGTTTAAGGTGAGAGGGGTAAGAATTAAAAGGGACCTAAAGGGCAACTCTTTCACACAGAGGGTGGTGCGTGTATGGAATGAGACTGGTGGAGGCTGGTACAATTACAACATTTAAAAGGCATCCGGATGGATACATGAATAGGAAGGGTTTAGAGGGACATGGCTCAAATGCTGCCAAATGGGACTAGATTAATTTAGGATGTCTAGTCAGCCTGGACAAGTTGGACCGGAGGGTCTGTTTCCATGCTATACATCTCGATGACTCTATGTGGTCCTCATTGCTGTTTAAGAGGAATATGCAATAAAAGAACTAAAGAATAAACACTGCAAATTTAGGAGATTTAAATAAAAACAAAAACAGGTCTTTAAATGTTAGGGGATTAATAAAAAGGGTCATAAGCTGTAATTTTCTCTTGATGATTTTCACACTGTGTGAGCCCTAACCCTCAGCTGTGTCATCTGAAAAGCACAACCATTGGATGCCAGCCTCCTCCATGACCTGGGAGGGACTTAGAAAAATAATATTCCCAAACATGTGTGAAGAAACCTGTATAAAATTCAGGCAAATTCTGAATTTTGGGGTGGAATGAATAAAGGTGAGACATCGCCTAGTAGCTGAACCTTTGAATTTAGGTTAATTTACTTGGTAGCAACAAAGTTTTGACTAAAATTAAGCAAGACTGCCAGCAAGTTATTAATATTAAATATATGGACTGAATCAATTCTTGCCTTCATTTAAATAATTTGAATTGTTGAAGTCCCGAAGGTCTGAATTGACTTTTAGTTACCCATTCATTGATGTGCTTTCCTGACCTATTTTATGTGCAATTGTAAATTAAACTTTACTGGTTATACTCTATCAAAGGAGTAACAACTATTTTCCTATAACACTCCGAGACCTTTGTGTTCCTTCAGTTCTCGGCTTTTGAAACACTACTTTGTTCAGGCCACCATCCGTGTTTGCACCTTCAGCTGTTCAGCTCTGGAATTTCCTCCCTAAACCTCTGCAGTTATCTAAATTCATACTTTTAGAGTGGTTTTCTAAAACCAGCTCCTTCTCCAAACCTCCTTCTCAGGCTCAGCATCAAATTTTGTCTGATTACTTTCTGAGATATTTTGCTCCATCAAAGGTTGTGTAACAGAATAATGGTTGTGCATGCTGCCACATCTGACTGCCAACTGTTGGTGGAAACAGCTATGCAAACAGGTTTCATCAGTAAGTCAGCTTTGCTTGAAAGTTTCACACAAGCATGTTAATTCACATCTATCCATTGATTTGCATCACTCACATCACTTGAAGCAGGCACCAGTCCAAATATATGCAGCACAGTTGAGCTGAGGACTGAACATGGGGTGAGTCACTAACCACAGTGGAAACATTCTTCCTGACTTCTCTTCAAACTTCAGCCTTCTTGATTTTTAGATTTTGCCCTCAAATTTTAAATTGTTGCCACGATGGGCAAGTTATCTGCAGCAAATGTTAAATTCCCTCCAATATCATGAAAAATTCAGTCACATCCACCACAAGTGAGAATATGAGGAACTTAATTGATTTCACTGTATTTTTAAATCATATAGGAGTCCCACAGTGGTCCTTGTTTCCTTTCTGGATTATATGAACATAATATTTTAATCCAAGCATTTAGCACTGATGTCAGCATTTCTCCTGCAAAATTATGCTACATTCAGTTCATTAAATGACTAGATATTTTTGACACTCTTCATACTCTAAGTGGAATGTATATGATTAAATTTTTTTTGAAATTGGTCATTGGCCAATGACACTGACTAACGTGACCTTACAGATCCTATGCACCCGCATTCTTTTTGGAAGTCAAATTTGAAGTATTTTAACTGAGAACTGTTATTTCTAAAGGATGTTGAAGAAAATTAAACCCTATCCATTTCTTCCTGAAGTGTGAGGCTGAAACCAGCTGGCTAATTCCCATTCAAAATAACGAAAATTCTTCTCATTCTCAGCAGTAAAACAATAACCGCATTGCATCACATTGGGCAAACGGGAGGACACAACGTCTCATATATGTTCAGTGATGCAAGGGTCATAACTCACAGCGTCCTCCTTCACTGACTCCATACATTCCCCAGCTCATCAATATACAGCAGACAGACAGAACTGCTGTTTTGGGAGAATCTTGAACATCTGCCTGCCCCAGGCCAAAGTAAACTTTCGTCTGACTTCTGGAAGTGGCCTTCTCCTCTGTAATGTTGAACAATCTGTGCTCAGAAAATGACTTAGTTTTATGCGACATGAATGAATTTTGGGCGCAATGTGGCACTGAATTCTTCTTCCGTTGTCCTTGTGTCAGTGCACACTTGCTTGGATAGGAGTCCTCTCCCTGCTTCTCAGTGCATTTCACAATCTCCAATACTCACCCTATACCTAGAGCCTCTCCTCTCACCTTTTTGCCTGCTCTGGATCCCTTCAATGAGAACTGCTAATGTGAACACCCCCATTTCTTTTCTCCGTTCACCCACTCCAACCTATCTCCCTCTGAACTTGCAGCATGCACGCCGTTCCTTCAGTGCCATCTTTGTTATCAAATCTGCCAATAAGGATGATGCTGTTGTTACACTGACCTCTACCTTAAAGCCAGCCCTCAGACAGTTCCTTCTCTCTCCCCTTGGAACATGACCCCACCACTTAACACCAAGCGCCTATTTCCAGGGCTGTCAGGGATTTCACCTCCTCCCCACCACAGCTTCCCATAGCCGCTAATCGTCTACGGCCCACTTTTACTTCCATTCCAAACTCCATAAACAGGACTGTCCTGGCAGACCCATCTTTCCATTCTGTTTCTGCCTTACGGCACCAGTTTATTCCTATTTTGACTCTATGTTACCCCCTCTTGTTCAGTCTATTCCCAATCACACTGATGACTCTTCTGATGCTTTACATCACTCCCACAGTTTTCAGTTTTCTTTGCCTAGCCGCTTCCTCTTCCCCATGGGTGTGCAAACCCTCTATACACCTCTCCCCCATCAGGCTGGTCCCATCCACCACTGCTTTCCTTCGCCTGATTAAGCTTGTTCTCACTTTGAACTCATTTCATTCTCTAAATGAATGGTACGGCCATGGGCACCCACATGAATCCTGGCTATAGCTGTCTCTCGGTGGTGTATGTGGAACATTCTTTGTTCCAGTCCTGCTCGGGTCCCCACCCACAACTCTTTCCCTGGTACATTGATGATGTCTTCATGGCTGTTTCCTGCTCTCATCTGGAATTGGAAAAAATAATCAGTTTTCCTTCCAGTTTCCAACCTTCCCTCATCTTCATCTGGTCCATGTCTGACCCTTCACTTCCTTAGCTTCACTTTTACCATTTCTGAAGATAGCCTGTCCAATAATATCCATTACAAGCCAACTGAAACCCACAGTTACCCCAACTACAGTCCCTCACACACTGCAAGGATTCCATTCCCTTCTCCAAGTTTCTCTCTCTCAATCGTATCTGTTCTGATGATGCCACTTTCCTCTGGACTACATCCTACATGACCACTTTTTTCTTCAACCAAGAGTTGCTCCACTACAATTGACAGGGCACTCGGTCATGAATGGCCCATCTCCTGTACTTCAGCCCAGACCCCTTCGCCTCCTTCCCAGAACAATGATTAGGTTCCCCTGGTCCTTGCTTTCCAACAACACATTCAAAAGATCCACCATGTCTGCCACCTCCGGCAGGATGCCCCACCAACACACTTTCACTTTACCTCCAGCATGCACTTTCCACAAGGACTGTTCCAACAGTGGCACCTTTGTCCATTCCTACATCACTCCTAACACTTCCTCACTCCCTTGTGGCCCCTTCCCCAGCAGCTGCAGTCAGTGTAATATGTACCCATTCATCTCCTGCCTCCCTATTGCCCAAGTTCCCAAACGCACCTTCCAAATGAAGTAGCATTTAACTTGTACTTTCACTCTAGTCTACCGTATTTGCTGCTCACAAAGCAGCCCCTTTGACATTGGTGAGACCAAATGCAGCCTGTGTCACCGCTTTGTGGAACATTTCCAATCTGACAATATGAATAACACTGACATTCCAATCGCTTGCAATTCGAGTAATCGACCTTGATTATTTAGTAACGCTTCTGTTCTGGGGTTGCCACAAAGTCCCAGAGAAGCACAACCCAAGGAACAACACCCCATTATCTGTTTGGGCACTTCCAAGTCTCTCGGACTCAATCTGAATTCAATAAATTCAGACCCTGACCACATGAGGTCTGCTCTCCATTTTTGTTTTACATTCTCACAAACCAGTAGAGAGGATCCATTTTCTCCCTTTCTCGCCTTAATTTAAACACATTTACAAGTATTTCTCTTTTACCACAGTTAACTTTTGCACTAGGTCATCTTACATCAATTCCTCTCACTCCTCCACTGCCTCTGTCAAAAGTAAAAAAGAAACATTTTCCAATCCCTTTCAGTTCTGGTGAAGGTTCACACTGGTCCAAACACTAACTCTGTTTCATTGTTGACAAATGTTTCCAGACCTGCTGAGTTTCTCCAGCGTTTTCTGTGTTTGTTTCAGATTTCCAGAATCCACAGTATTTTGCGTTTATTTGCAGCAGTGAGCTGCTCAGTGGGAAGTACTTCATTGGCCCCTCCAGTGCTACTGATGGTTTGATAAGTTGCAATGCATAGCAGTGCCCCCTAAAATACATTGAAAAAAACCGAGTAATACCTCCTCTGAGATCCTGGCCTCCAACCCATCAAACATAAACCACTTCTGGAGTCCATTGCATCTCCTCTCACTTGATGTCCTGGCTGCTATCTCAAAGGTATGTACCCACTGTGGATTAGGTGTAGGTATTCCTGGTTTACACCAGGTCTGCAGCAGAGCCTCACTCATCGTGCCAGTGTAGATAGGAGTCCTCCCTTGTACACTGCACCAAGGGATCAATGAAAACCTGCCACATCTTCCAATTGGATGCCATCAGACTGCTGCTGATCTTATGCTGGAATGCTAACAGCACCTTTCAGCATTCGAAGTGTGATATATACTTCATTTAGAAATGAGGGATGACACGGCTCTTTCAAGCAAAGTTTCCCCTTCCCTGGACTTCTAGCTGTTTGTCCTTGTCCACCACGGGTATCATCCAATTGCCTTGGGCAGGCCAAATGGCTGTAAGACATTAAAGCAAGGCCTTGGCTGCTCCCTCTAGTGGTTACAAAAGATTTGCATTTTTCAAAATGACCAACATTTGTCTTTCGACGAACACGACCAAAAACTTACTGGTTGGTCAGTTATGCATTGGTTTTCTTTTATTAATTCATGGGATGTTGGCACCACTGTCTGGGCCATTTAGTTGCCCTTGAGAAGGTGGTGGTAAGCTGTCTTCTTGCTTCACTGCAGTCTACTTGCTGCAAATAGACCCACTATGCTTTTACAGAGGGAGTTCCAAGATCTTGACCCAGCAACACCGAAGGAACAGCAAAGAATTTCAAAATCAGGGTGGTGGGTGACTTGGAGGGGAGTTTGCAGGTGGTGGTGCTCCTGTGTATCTGGTGACTTTGTTATCCCATACCGTAATGGTCATAGGTTTGGACAAAGCTGTCTTGGTGCATTTTTGTAGTGTGGCTGCGACATTACACACTGCCGCTGCTGAGCATGTGGTGGTGGAAGGAGTGGATGTGGTTCCGGTCAAGCACACTGCTTTGTCCTAGAGTGTTGTTGGATCTGCTCATCCAGGCAACTTGGGATAGTCCATCGCACTCCCAACTCTTGGTGGACAGGCTTTGGGAGTCAGAACCTGAGTTACCCACTTTCTTTACACTGAGGCTCATTAAATATCCACATTTCATTCTCAGCATGTCTTCTGTCTTCAAGAGGGAACATGTCAGTCTCAAAATGGTGAATTCTAGCAGCTTTGCAACAGCATCACAACGGGATGACAGGAAGACTATGAGAGTGACAATAAAGAACAGAACAATCTGATTATTATAGGAGATGTCCCATTGAATAGGTAGATTAAGAACAGATAGTTCAACAATTAATTAAGGGCATGCAAAAATCTGTTGGGAAGCCACATTCCACTCCTTTAGCTGTTTGCATGCTATAAGGTAAGAATGGACTGAGTAGTGACTGGCGTTGGGATTTTCAACTGTTTTATATTGGGAAAGTGCTAATATAACTCTTTTGTTTAAAAAGGGAGGGAGGCAGAAAGCAGGAAACCACAGGGCAGTTCTCTTAATATCTGTCTTAAGGAAAATGTTAGACATTATTATTAAAGATGTTCTAGTGGGGAAAAAGAACAGAAATTGCTGGAGAAACTCAGCAGGTCTGGCAGTATCTGTAGACAGAAAGCAGGTTAACCTTTTGAGTCCAGTGACCCTTCTTCAGAACGTGTTGTATAAAAGGACCAAAGGTATGGTAGCTAAATTTGTTGATGACACAAAGATGGGTAGGAAAGTGAGTTGTGAAGAGGACATAAGGAGCCTACAAAGGGACATTGATAGGTTACATGAGTGGGCAAAGATCTGGCAAATGGACTACAATGTACAAATATGTGGAATTGTCCACTTTGGTGGAAAGAATAATAAAGAAGCATATTGCTTAAACGGTGAAAGATCGCAAAGCTCTGAGATGCTGAGAGATCTGGGTGTGCAAGTGCATGAATCATAGAAGGTTAATATACAGGTACAGCAAGCAATCAGAAAAACTATTGAAAGCAAGGCCAGATAGGTTATGCTTCAGTTATGCAGGCATTGGTGAGACTGAATCTCAATATTGTGTACAGTAGTCACCACACTTATGAAAGGATTTTAATGTGTTGGAAACAGTTCAGAGAAGGTTTGTTAGACCAGTACCTGGAACGAGCAGATTGTCTTGTAGAAAAGGGCTAGACAGGCTAAGCCCGTATTCTCAGGAATTTAGAAGAGTTAGAGGTGACTCAATGGAAGCATCTAAAATCCTGAGGGGCCTTGACCAGGTTGTTGTTGAAAGCATGTTGCGTCCTTGGGAGAATCTAAAACTTGCGGTCATAACTTAAAGATAAGGGATCGCCCATTTAAGACAGAGGTGAGGATTTCTTTTTCTCTCAGAAGATTGTGAGTCTTTGGAATTCCTTTCCTCAACAGAGGTGGAGGTTGAGAGATTCTTGATACCAGATTATCAGGGCATGCAGGAATGTTGAGTTGAGATTAATATCAGATTGGTGATGACCTTATTGAATGCCAGAGCAGACTCAAAGGCCAAGAGTCCTACTTATCTTCCTTACTCATCTGTTTGCTTTTATGTTTGTACGGTGAGGCTGCTGTAACTGGATGTTTCACTCCATTTACCTGTTATTTACACCACAATTGCTGCAATCTCTGTGGTGTCCAGTAACCGTTACAAAGATATATGGATTTCCAGTGACTGACTGAGAGGACAACATAACCAGATTTCGAGCTTTGTCACAAAAGAAGGAATATTGACTGATCTTTGCTTGGTACAAAGTCTATCCTCTAAATTACAGAAGAGTTTCCCTATTTAAACTTTTAAAAAACCCTGACAGCGATTGACTTTACTCTAGCCCTCAAGTAGCTAATTATATCTCCAGGAACTTGACCAAAGCTATCTTACATTCCCAGTTAAAATTGTATCAGAGATAATAGGTACTGCAGATACTGGAGAATCCGAGATAACAAGGTGTGGAGCTGGATGAACACAGCAGGCCA
>JAHRHZ010000111.1:31722280-31768077 GCA_024137785.1 Ginglymostoma cirratum | reverse complement strand
TGATGCTGCCTGGCCTGCTGTGTTAATCCAGCTCCACACCTTGTTATCTTACATTCCTGGTTACCTGCTTCCCTTTTTTTTCCAAGCCGGGCCACTTTGAATCAAAGAACTACCTCTCACTGGTGAGTCCTTCTCTAAAACTCAAGTCGTGTGAGCCTTCCAGGTTGCTTTACAGCCTCAAGAACTCAACCCCTTCTATCTTAGCATGAACTCTGGTCTATGGTTTGCATGTTGAAACAAACAGCATTTTCGTTACTTCAAGTGCAGGCCAGGTTGTCTCTATTTGTCTCCCTTTTGCATTTTATCCCCTATATATTGGCCTTATTTCATTGCCACTAGTATTGACCCTTTTTCACCATGTAGGAAGACTAACAAACAAACCCATGCTTGTGGGCTCCTTGTTGGGGCATCCCCTTCAAAAGGCACTCAGTGCCTGATTGAGGGACCTGGCATTGGAAAATGGAGTCCCACTGAGAGTTACACCCTCCCTTCCCTGTGTAACCTGTAGTGCTGCTGTCAGCCTCTGATAGACCAGCGAGCTTATGGCAATGGGACTTCCGCCACTAGGGTCCTTGAACCCAAGTCAGGCCTATTGCTAGCCAGTTAAGTGCCTGGATGGCATTTATTTCAGTGCTCTCTCTCTAGAAGAGGTGATACAGGGCTGCTGTTGGCTTTCCAGCTTACTGAAGAGGTCTGCATTGCCCCCAGAAAAAAAAATTCAAGACGCCCCAGAGTCTTTATTCCTGGAGAAGACCTGCTACTGCCTGATTGGCTAGTGAAAGTTGTAGTGCCTCAACAAGATACAATCCTAACTTTCTACTCATAGTCAATACAAGATTCTTTACCATTGTTCACATGTTGAGCACCTTACACTTTCTCAGCAAGTTTCTTGGCTCGGGGCCCCTCTTTAACCTTTAACAGTGAGGTCACTCAGCTTGTCGTCGGGCAAAATTCAGAACAGCACACTGACATCCTTCATTGTTCCATTTTGCCCATTACAGACAGTTACAAAACATATCAATTTCATAAATCATGCATTTGTAACATAATAATGTTCAATTTTGAGCAACTTTGTGAAAGGGAAACCCCTAGCTCCTATCCTTAAATGGCTACAATACAGTTTTAATACTTCCTTTCATATGAATTGCAAATGTACTAACTTGAGCAGGTCCAGTTCTGAATTTTGTGATGAGGATAATTAGGTTGTGAGTACAATGGAGCACCTGCAAATCTGCCAAAATTCATTCAAAGGAAAGTCATGGCACATTAGAACTGCATCTCTGCTTCTTTGCTGTAGTAAATCTTTTTCATAAATCAAGCCCTGACTTTTCAAAATATGTTCTAGCACATGCAAAGCAAGACTGTAAAATTAGAATTGGAAGGAAATGAAATTTGTGTTGACTCTGTGTAACATATATCTGTATGGTGCACAGTTGTTCTTTGTCGGTTTTCCCTTATGGGCTTGCAGCTTCCACATGCTTAATTTAAACATCACCAATCAAACATTGCTGTCATTAGCCCTCTGCATCTAAGCAGGATGCCCTGGGTACAAGTGAAGTCAAAGTTCTGTAACCACTTCTACAGGAAACATAAGTTCCAGAAACTGCTGACTTCTGTCTACCAAATAGTCTGGATATATGACTCTTTTAACCACACTATAAATTTATTATATTAATGCCGTAAAAGTAGAAAATGGCTATATCAATACAACCTCCACAAACTTTCGCTACTCCAAGGATATATTTCACAAGAAGGTCAACAGTTCTGACACCTGCGCTGCTCTGCATTACACCAGGTGCTGCTCATAAGATCAACTAAAAAAAATTTTCCATTCACTTGGTGGTTTAATGCGGAATGATTGCTTCAAATATAGGGGAGTTTTGAATCTGTTAAAACTTGTGAGATTTCCGTCAGTGCTCGCATTAAATTGTGTACCCAATGGTACACAGTTTTGTTTAAAGCTTCTTTTTAATTGGGCATGTATTTATGTTGTTCTTTTCACAATGTTTGGGTCCTCTGAAGGGCTTTAGAACAAATGAAGTATTTGAGGAGTCTAACCACAGGTGCAGTAGCCAATTTCTGCAGAGTGAACTCCCACAATGCGACAATGACCAAGGGTAGCTGCGTGAGAGATAAATGTCACCCAGGATTCTCCTGCATTTCAAAGTGAAACAAATGCATTGTTTATGTTTATTTGAGAAAAAGGCCTAAGTATAATATTTTAGCTGAAAGGAGATACCTCTGACAGTGCAGTGTCCCCTCAGTACTATGTTGGAGTTTCATCCTATATTTTGTGCTCATAGCCAATGGGGACAGAAATTCCAGTCTGTTTTGAGGAACAGTTCTGAGGAAGGGTCACCAGATGCAAAACGTTAACTCTGTTTTTTCTTCACAGATGCTGCCAGACCTGGTGAGCTTTTCCAGCAACTTCTGTTTTTGTTGGGACAGGAATTGAGTTGGGCAAGTGCATGATTTCAAACAGTCAGGGGTGTACGTTAGTTGGCACCACTTGAATAGGAAGGGACAAGAGGGATATGGACCAAATGCTGGCAAATGAGACTAGATTAGTTTAGGATATCTGGTCGGCATGGCCGAGTTGGACCAAAGGGCCTGTTTCCGCGCTGTACAGCTCTATAACTCTATGACTCTAACTCACACTCAAGCTGAAACGGTTTCCAATTTGGTCAACAGTCCCCACCCTCCCAGGTTACACTTCCCAGGCAGCATCCAGCCACCTTCCCAGTTAATGAATGTTGGCATCGCCACATCAACAAGGCACATCTCCAAGCCACAGTTCTCCACTTCAATGCTGCATTTTGGAGTGCACAAATAACTTTCATTGTAACACTGCTCCTCGGCCAATTTGCATACAGGGGAAAGCACCCATCAGATGGATCTGACTAAGTCTCCTCACTTGCTTTCTTAGTGTTCACTAGCTTTGTGCCTATCCTGATGCTGACAGCAACTCTGCCTTGCCTTGCAGCCCTCTCAGCCAGAACCAACGTCTAACAATACCCTTGTCTTGACTTGCTGATTAGTGCAGACACAAAGCCAGGCAGCTTGTCATGGTTGTTGGCAGAGATCAATCAAAGGGTGAATATGTTGCTGTACAGCACTGTGCTAAGTCAGTGTTAAACCTGCATCATGTGCCAGAAATGAACTCACTGCATGAGCATTAATTAAATGGTCATGGCTTAAGGGCTAAGAGAGTAGTCCTCAGTCAGACAGCCTTCACTCAAGGAGTATCAACACAGTTTCCCCACGACAGTGTCCAATATCAGTCCACGACCCAATCAGTTGGCGTATGGGGCAGACAGAGTGAGGGATCCATAGTTCTACAGCCTAAGGATTGGGGCAAGCTGAGGTCCAATGTAATTATGCCAGAGATTTGCAGTAAATCAGCCAGAGAGCTGCACTGAGGTTAGTCAGGGGTCCAGTCACTCACCAATCGGGCTGTCCATCCAATTTGTTCAGGGGAGGTGGATGATGGTCAGTCCTGGCAGGTCTGCTGGATGAAAGGCAAACAGGGTTATCAGGGGCCATTAAATTGGGAAAGTCAGTTCTGGGATTAGAAGCATCATGCTGGGGTGCAGAGTGTTCAATAATTGTGAGGGGAGAAATCTCAACCCAGAAAGCAGGGAGATGTTAATTCATTGGAGGGCATCATTACTCTAATGGAAAAGAGGTTCATTGACGTTGACCACAAGACTCGCATCAACAGGGAAACATTGCAGCACAATTGTCGGTGTAGCTGAGGTATAGAGCCAGGGTTCGGGGGGTAATGTTAGGAGATAAAGATGTAAGTCAAAGAGTTGCGTGGGAAAATATGAATGATGAATGATTGAATGATTTATTTAGTGTCACTTACATTTTAAAGTGAATAATACTGTAAAATACAGAGAAATGCTTTAACAGTTGCCACAATCTAGTTTAAGAGTAAAAAGGATACAAGATAAGAGTGAAGAGGATTAAAGATATAACCGAAAGACAGTCCTGAGCTGGTTTATCAATGATACCCGAGCTGCCACCCCTCCTCCAGCGCCTCACCGCTACCTGCGTTAGACCCACCTACACAGGAGTCACCACTCTCCAGGCACTATCTCCTCATCACTGGGCCCACCTCGCTGATGTCACCACTGATGCTGATGCTAGCACCCGTGCTGAATTCACACTTGCCCTGCAACCAGGAGTCCCTGGCTCTGCTACTGTCTTGCTAACACCAGGAGGGGAAGCAATGGCATGGTGGTATTATCACTGGAATGTTAATCCAGCGACCCAGGTAATGTTTTGGTGACCTGGGTTCGAATCCTACCACGACAGATGGTGGAATTTGAATACAATAAAAAAAATCTGGAATTACGAATCTAGTGATGACCATGAACCCATTGTCTTGTTGGAAAAGCCCATCAGATTCACTAATGTCCTCGAGGGAAGGAAACTGCCATCCTTGCTTGGTCTGGCCTACATGTGACTCCAGACCCACAACAATGTGGTTGACTCTTAGCTACTCTCTGGGATGGTCAATAAATGCTGGCCTAGCTAGCGACGCCTACATCTTGTCAATGAATAGAGTCCCAGCTCCGGGCATACCACACTGACACTCCACTACAGCCACTGCGTCATCAGGCTCTGGGCCTACTGCAACCAAGAATCCTGGCCACTAGACCAGGCCACTACCACCATCTCGCCAAAAGTCACTTTCTGGCTGCCTTCTTCTGAGATGTTGCCTTGTCAGTGCCGCCATCTTGAAATGTCCGCAGCCACCTTCTATCACTAGAGGAACTTTTCCACCACCAGCCCTGAACATCAGGAGGACATCCCTGCTGGTACCACCGCCTCCAGTTGCTGTGAGGATCCGCGCCCACCACCATCTTTGATCGCCAGGAGGGGCTGCCATTCCGTGCATGGCCCCCCCTAGCTGCCAAGCAGATTTCACCGACTGACCCACTGCAAAAAGCTCCAAAGAAAAGAAAAATGAAAACAATAAGAAAAAGAGCAGAAGTAAAAACAAACAGAAAGGAAGCATGCGGGAGCAGAAGACATCTGATCAAGACCCCACGTGCAGCCCTGCCAATCTGCCACCATATTGAATCTGTGAATACACACTCTTGGTGTCAAGAGGAGTAACAAGATAAAGGAATATGGAGATTCGGAGGAAGCCCTTGATTACTAAACTCAGTCTGTGACTCACTATGCCAGACATGACCTGTATTGCCTTCCATACTCATGCAAATTGTGAAGGTTCAACAGAAATGGAAAATAGCTGCAGCCACACCCATACCGAGCAGGGTAGGTGGATTTTTTTCTGTCTGAGCATATAGGCTTACTCATGAACAAAGGATGAGCCTTTCAAGGGGAAATTGCATTAATCAGGCACTTGTTAGAGGTTGAAGACATTATCAAAGACGGGCATGTCAAATGCATGCAGTGCCCAACTGTGTAGGATAGAAAACAAACAATCTCGACCACGTAATTAGTCATTGCAGATTGATAGTGGTCATCTCTGTGAAGCAGAAGGAATCACAGGAAACCTTAGAAGTGGCGTCATTGGGCCACAGTTCACAAACACTGTCCAAAATTTCATAGACCGCACCAGGGCACAGAGCTGATTTCCCCTTGAATTGTTAAGTGTTGGTCAACCTGCTCTTGTATGCAATGTTGTTTTTAATGGGTGACTGGGGGAGGGGTGGGGTAGGGGTTGTGTTAGAGGTACAGAGGGCAGAGAGAAGCAGGTTGGCGGTGTGAGGAACAAGGTAATCATACAGCAGTTACAATCTCCTGCTTTATTTGCATGACATTGCTTGCTTTGCATTCAACAGAATGAGGTCCCTATATCAAAGGTCCAGGTCAGAGTCCTTCATGTCCCACTATATAAAGGACTATGCAAAACTGTCATTTGTGTGTAGTGGGAATGATGACTCTCCCATGACTAAGAACCTGTTTCTGTTTCCAGTATTCCACACACAGGTTCATTGGAAAGATGACCAACAGATCTAGCCACAGTAGCAGTTATTCTCTCTGTGACCTTGATGCAATTAAGATGCAGAGAAGTGGAGGAGAAACCAATGGGTCATCAAATTGAGGTCCAGCAGCAACTTCCAGCATCTGCCAAACAGCCTCACACAAAGAACTCACAGCTGAAGATCCCTTCAGGATGTGGAGTTGGTGCAAGAGGCCCAGATACTGTTGTCCTTCGTGCCGTTTGCTCCAGATGAGCAAGATGCAGTATCACTGCCGACCGAGGACATCCTGGGACACTGTTGCTGAACTCTGTCAACTGCCAGAACAGGACCTGAGACCTGAAGGGGTGGATGGCTGTCCTATTACCATTGGCTATCAAGGCGACAGCTGTGCTAAATTTTTATGCAACTAGTTGTATCCGAGGATCCACCTTTGTGGGATCTCTCAATCCTCAACGCACGAATATATCAAGACTGTTTCTGGTGCAATTTGTGTCTGATCACACTCTTCATCTCATTTCCCTGTGACTAGGTCAGTGCTGCAGCTCTTAATTTAAACTCATTCAAATGGAGCGGCAGTAGCATTTGAGCAGTGGCAGTGGTGTTGTATCATTGCTGTTGAACTCGTACATCAGAGACCCAAGCTATTATTCGACAAATGTAACACCACTATTTAAAGAGAGGGAAAGGAAAAACAGAAATACAGACTGATAAGTAACATTAGTGATTAAGGTTCATAGTGACCAAAATGTTAGATATAGTCTATTATAAGATATCTGTTAATAAAATTCTTGGAAATTATTAAAAAGATTGAACAAAGCCAGAAATAGTAAGAACTGCAGATGTCGGAGTGAGAGATAACACAGTGTGGGGCTGGAGGAACACAGCAGGCCAGGCAGCATCAGAGGAGCAGGAAAGCTGACGTTTCGGAATTTCTGATGCAGGGTCCCAACACGACACGTCAACTTTCCTGCTTATCTGATGCTGCCTGGCCTGCTATTTTCCTCCAGCTCCACACTGGTATCTTGATCAAAGCCAGCATGAGTTTATGAAAGGCAAGTCATTCTCAATAAATCTATTGGAGTTTTGTGAGGATATAACTAGTAAAATAGATCGGGGGAACCAGTGGATATGGATTTGGATTTTCAGAAGGCACTTAATAATGTCCCTCATAAGAAGTTAGCAGACAAAGTACTTGGACTGGAGTAATATATTGGCATGGATTGAGACTCCTTTGACTGACAAGAGACAGAGGACGGAAATAACTTTTTTTTCACAGGTGGTAGGCAGTGACTAGTGGGGTATTGCAAAGATCAGTGCTTAGATCCCAGCTATTTCCAAAGCACATACATAACCTGGGCAATGGAACCAATTACAACATTTCTAAGCCTGCTGATGACACAAATCTGTGTGGGACTGAGAGTTATAGGAAGGATGCAAGGACACTTCAAGGTGACTTAGACAAATTGAGTTTGTGAGCAAACACATGGCGGATGCAATACAATATGGTTAAATGTGAAGTTATAAACTTTGGTGTGAAAAACAGAAAGTATTATTTAAATGATAATACATTGAGAAATATGGACGTACTAAAAGGACCTAAGCATTCTTATACACCAGTTGATGAGATTATTCAGAGACAGTAGGAACTGCAGATGCTGGAGAATCTGAGATAACAAGGTGTAGAGCTAGATGAACACAGCAGGCTAAGCAGCATCATAGGAGCAGGAAGGCTGACGTTAGGGGCCTAGACCCTTCTTAGACAGGTAGGTGCAGCAAGCAATTAGGAAAACAAATGGTATATTGGACTTTGTTGCAAAAGGATTTGAATTCATAAGTTCAGGGAGGTCTTACTATAATTTTACAGGGCCTTGGTGAGACTACACCTGGAGTATTGCAGGTATACCTGGAGTATTGGTCTCCCAGACTAAGAGTGGATATATATACCATAGAGGGAATGCAGTGAGTGCAGTCCATTCAGCTAAACTGGCATTTACAAGATTATTATCTGAGAAAGGTTCAACTAGCCCTGTATCCCCAGGAGTTTGGAAAGATGAGAGGGGATCTGATTGAAATGTATAAAGTTCCAACAGGACTTGACAGATTTAATGCAGGGTGGATGTGTTTCCTGGCTGGGGAGTCTAGAACCAGGGGATACAGTCTCAGAGTATTTAGGACTAAGTTTAGGAAATATTTCTCCATTCCAATGGGTGGTGAACCTGTAGCATTCTCTACCACAGAAGGCTATGGAGGCCAAGTCACTAAAAATTTTCAAGAAAGAGATCAATGCATTTTTAGATTTTCAAGGCATCAAGGTATATGGGGGAGGGAGGGTGAAGCTGGAATATGGCATTGAGACAGAACATCAGCCATGTTCATATAGAATGGTAGAGCAGGCTTGAAGATTTGAATGACCTACTCTCCTCATTGTTTCTACGTTTTGTTCAGTGTTTCTTTTATATTCTTTCATATTCAGTGATTTCCTTCAATTTATAAGATTTTTTGAAATCTACAGATGCACGGTGCTGCATTTATATGGTACAGTTTTTCTACTCACTTGTTGATATTTCTGGGGAAAAGTATCACAGGAACCAAACTTTCTCTTTACCCTTGACTCCTGTAGGAAACCATACTTCTCTTAAAGTCATTTCACTTAAAATTACAATTTCAGGAATGCAACCACAACTTTAAGAGAGGCCTCTGTAGGGGAGAGGAGGTCTGTTGTGGCATCTTCCAATGGGAAGATTCAGACAAGACCAACTTAGAAAAACAATTGGCAATTGAAAATTCCCCTTCTACTTTCAGACTGCATTTCTTGCTATGTATCTTGATATAGAACAAGAGACATCTGGGGAGGATTCTGTAGAACAACAATATTTTCTACGATGCTGTTATTTGGACATTTCTGAGAATCAGAGGGTACATTCGATTAAGTATTCCTTTATTTAAGTTTTACCGAGCTGTAATTACAATTTAGTTGACATTTCAAACAAACGCGCTATCAGTTCTCAATCAACAAGTATAATAATTTATAAGAGCATCATAGTGAACAAAAGGCACTATAATGTGAATACTGTAAATCTGAAATAAATACAGAAAATGCTGGAGATACTCAGCCAGTCTTTCTTCATTTACTCTGTGTAGCTATTTTGAAACAAGCGAAAGTATTCATTTTGTTTTCATTTATAATTTCATGACCTGTTGGACATGGTTAAGATTTCTCTTCATCTGCCGGTGCACATAGTTTGTTTAAATAATGACACACATACTCCTATAAAATTATATTGTGTGACATATGCATATAATTTGGAACAGTTCAGTCAATTAGCTGCCAAATTATTTGGTAAGAGAAGGGAGTAACAGTTTTAAACTCCGATATGTTAAACAGATATTGTGGTTATGAATATCAATAAGAACTTTAAATATTTTGATTGCAGTGACCTGCTGATAGTTTCCAATATTCTTCTGGAAATGCATTGCTGCAAATATTAGAAAGGTTTTTTTAAAATAGGAAAGTAGCTGTTTCACTCCCAGATGAAAAGAAATCAGGGATTTAGTAGTTTGCATTTTTACCTTCTTACTCAATCATTGGTGTTTTCATTTCAGTTCATGTTTTTTGGATTATGTACACATCTTTAGTCAGTGAGTAAGTTTTAATCAATTTGATGCTGGAAGTAGAAGTTTATTTCCCTGTTTTGCATGAGTCTCATGCATCAGTACGGAAAAGTCACTTTGAGCTCAGGTTTGTGTTGAAGCCAGCATTTATCTCTCCACTCTGGGACAGTCTTTGATCACTGCCGATTCTGTACATTCACAGTTAATAATATTGAATTGGACTGACATTTGGCTCACACTGCAGAATTTATCTGGTCCTCAATACAACATTCAACGTCAGCCTGCAAAGTTTTAATTAGACTTAATCTAGCTTCTGTGAAAAAGAACATCAAAAAAATCAGGAATGAGTAAAAGCCATTCAGCCTTTCGAATCTCTTTCCTTTCATACATTAAGTCTCCCATTGTAATATTTAATTGTATTTCATACAGCCTTAACGTTTTTACTTCTAGTATCTTGTTTGGCAGATTGTCACAGCCATTAATCAATTTTTTTGCACAGGCAACTTTTCCTGAAAACTCCTCTAACTTTGCTTGTTGAAATTTCCTTTAGTCATCTCATATCTGATAAGGACAATGAACTTGACTTTGAGGACTGAGCTTCCTAATAGGCATTGACATACATCGAAGTGTCATACTTCTGACCGTTCATTAGTCATTCTGATTAGTATCTGCTTGAAGCTGAGCTTTTCTTCTCTGTATCAGAATGCAAGTGTATAGCATTCTTTATTTATTGGAAGGCTATACGATGTCAATTAAATGTCGTTGCCTCTACATACTGATAAATGCACAGGTTTGCACTGTCTACCCACCCCTATCTCATGATCAACTTCTATTGCCATACTGGGTTGTCCCAGGACTGAATTGGCCATCCAGTTGAAGGCCCAGACTTACCTGGTCCTGTAGCCTCCCCATACTCTCTGCTCAATTGGGAATCTAAACTGCCAAGTTGTCTTGCATTTGAATCAATCAATCATCACTGAGAAATTCAAACTCCACGGTGTGGAGGATATCCCCAACTTCCCCACATCTTGTTAAAACTGGATAAGATCAACTCAGACCCAAGCTTTACTTTATGAATGGCTTCTCTGGCCACCATGGTGTATTCTCCATGCTAGGAGAATCCTTATAATGCAGAAAGAGGCCATTCAACCCAGCAAGCCTGCAGTGACCCTACAATGAGGATCTCACCCAGACACTATCCCCCCATCCTATCCCCATAACCCTGCATTTGCCATGGTAAATCCACCTAACCTGCACATCTTTGGACTGTGGGAGGAAACCCATGCAGACTCAGGAAGAGCATGCAAACTCCAAACAGGTAGTCACCTACAGCTGGAATCAAACCCAAGTCCCTGGTACTGTAAGGCAGTAGTACTAACCCCTGAACTACTGTGCTGCTTAAGGGCAAGGTTCCACCATTACTAGTAATAGTTTTAGTAAAATGGTATATACAAATGCAGTGTAATATCTATAATGCCAAATCTATAGAGTCAAAAGTAAACAGCTACCCATTTATTGCTGCTCAGTACAGCACTTTCTGTCTGTGGAAAGTATAGAGCAGCAGGTGACCAGTGTTGTATGGGGCATGCCAGCTCATCACGCTGAGCTGTTGCTTGTGATAAATGTTGCTGTCCCCATCTTATTTAAGTTAGGAAACTACAGGGCCTGATTGATCTCGTGTGAAGGAGGAAAGCCACTTCCTGTTTCCTACCAGTGCCTCTTGTAACAACATACAGTTTATTGCATATTAGCAACTAGTTCCTTGTTACATTTGTACGATGGACATTGTTACACAGGCTTTGAGAAGGACCAGATGCTACATCTCACTCTTTCAAGATACTAAGCTGCTTTTTGTATAAGCCCAAAGGACAGCATCATATTAAATAGTGTTTATGAATTTCCTGAGTATTAACGCTTTCAAATTCATGCACATCATCTCCCCCAGCCTGTGTTTTGTTTCCATTTCTAATATTAGACATTTGTCTATATAATTACATTGAACACTTTCACCCTATCTTCACCACTCTTCACTCTGGCTTTCCAGATTCAGACTATCTAGAATCATCGAATCCCTACAGTGTGGAAGCAGGCCATTTGGCCCATTGAGTCCACACCGACCCTCTGAAGAGCATCCCATCTAGACCAATCCTACCCTATCCCTATAACCCTGTATTCAGCATGGCTAGTCCGCCTAGCCTGCATATCCCTGGAAACTATGGGCAATTTAGAATGGCCAATACACCTAAGTTTCATTATTGTCTAGGAACACATTCTCTTTGGACTTGGAAGACTAGTAGTGTTCAGGGTGGCTTGAAGGACTTTTGATTTGCATCTTAGCAACTAGTTCCAGGTTACATTAATATGGGAAAGATTGTTACAAAGACCTTGAGTATGTCCAAATGTTAGTTCACACTCCTTTGAGAGCCTAAACTCTTCTGCCCACAAGTCCATATCTTATCATCATAAGTAGGTGGTGCCTATACCACTCCTTGGTGTTAACTCTTTCACTCCCAAATACACAGAAATCAGAATCTATAAAAAGAAGGGGCAGATTCTGACATTTTGTGAGTGTGATTTTCATCAGATCTGATGCTGCAAGATAAGCGGACATTTAAGAAAGTTAGTACAATGACACTGTGTGGTAGATGCGCACTGTGTGGTAGATGGGGAATGCGCATTTAGAATTAGCAGTTACATCAATTACAGTAAGCAATTCATGAGTTGAATAGTCAGTAGAAAACTGGGTTTGATTTGTGTGATTGTAGTAAAAATATTTCAAATTTCAAATTTGGCTACAACCTGTCTCCAAACCAACTTCCAGTTTTAACATTTAACAATTTAACTATGGACCAGTAGGCTGATGGTTGTGAGGTATTTCTACACTGTCAGGAGTCTGTGTGCCTTCATTTTAAAAAGGCTTTTCAGTTATAATGTTGACAAGATTTCCCGCATTTTTGAAATCCTTACAGATGAAAGAAGGTTGCTCATTGGACCATAAGCAACATGACTGTCTTCCGAACCAATAAGGTTGTTTGCTTCATTTCAAAAGAATGATCTCACTCCTCTCCCAAATCATCTCCAGTATCTACGATCCAATCTCCAACCTTCAAACCCCAGTACCCAAAAATTTAACCACCTCTGAGATCACTAACATTCCCACAGTGATCTACAATAAACTCAATTATGAAAGATCCACTCCTTAAATAAAAACCAAAAGAACTGCAAATGCTGTAAATGAGGAATGAAAGTAGAGATTACTGGAAGGCACAGCAAGTCTGACAGCGTGTGAAGAGAAATCAGAGTTAGTGTTTCAGGTTGAGTGTTCCTTCCTCAAAACTGATGGTAGCTATCATACAAACCGACGTTTTCCGCACTACAATCAGTTCTGAGGAAGGGTCACTCAATTCAAAACATTAACTCTGATTTCTCTCCACAGATGCCGCTAGACCTGCTGAGCATTTCCAGCAATGTCTAGTTTTGAGGTCCACTCTTTGGCTGCTTTCCCACCCAAAATGCGACCTAACTGTTAGCAGTAGGAATCTTACACATAAAATGTGAAAGAATGTATTTCTCCTGAATGAAAATCCTGAGACCCCACACCCACTTTTCATGACCCCGAATAAACATTGGGACCCATGAGTGAAAAGTAAATGATTAGAGTGGACATTTGTAAAAGAGGGGTGGGTGGAGGTAACATGCAAGCCAGATTTTTTAAAGAAAATCTCGAGAAATATTTTTTTGTAGTTCAAGCTACAGCAATGGAACAGCTATGCAATTTAAGCAAAAAGTAGAAGTTGGGAACTGCCAATACACAGCGTAGCAAAAAGGAGTAGGCCCGCATCAATGTTGGGCACTCACTATTAGTATTGAACCGAAACCAATAGTTGTGTGCAGATACTAACCTATCACAAGAACAGACT
The DNA here is from genome assembly GCA_024137785.1 of Ginglymostoma cirratum. NCBI lineage: Eukaryota > Metazoa > Chordata > Chondrichthyes > Orectolobiformes > Ginglymostomatidae > Ginglymostoma > Ginglymostoma cirratum. Next base: position 31,754,582 of record JAHRHZ010000111.1, on the reverse strand, counting down.
CATGCGGACAAAATATAGAAGGTGTAACTTTGGTTTGAAGTTCCAGTGCTTAAGGTTCAAGTCCATAGCTCCCTGAAAGTGGCAAAACCGTGGGATAAGGTGGTCAAAAAGGCATGCGTGCCTTCATCGGTCAGGGTTGAGTACAAAAGTTGACAATTCATGTTGCAGCTGTATAAAACTTTAGTTAGGCTACATAGAGTCATAGAGTCATACAGCACGGAAACAGACCCTTCGGTCCAACTGGTCCATGCTGAACATAATATCTAACTAAACTAGTCCCACCTGCCTGCTCCTGGCCCATATCCCTCCAAACCTTTCCTATTCATGTATCCATCCAAATATCTTTTAAACATTGTGATTGTATCCGCATCCACCACTTTCTCAGGAAGTTCATTCCACACGCGAACCGCCCTCTGTGTAAAAGGTTTGCTTCTTATGTCTTTTTGAAATCTCTCTCGTCTCACCTTAAAAAGTGCCCCCTGGTCTTGAAATTCCCCATCTTAGGGAAAAGACAACTACCATCAACTCTATCTTTACCTTTCATTATTTTATAAATTTCTAAATTTCTAAATTTCAACCTCCTATGCTCCAGTGCAAAATGTCCCAGCCTATCTAGGCTTTCTTTATAACTCAAACCTTCCACACCCAGGCAACGTCCTGGTAAATTTTTTCTGAACCCTCTCCAGCTTGATAATATCCTTGCTATAACTGGGTGGCTAGAACTGGACGCAATATTCCAGAAGAAGCCTCACCAACATCCTGTACAACCTCGACATAAAGCCTTAACTCCTATGCTCAAAGGACTGAGCAATGAAGGCAAGCATGCCAAATGCCCTTTTAACCAGGCGTGGAGCTGGATGAACACAGCAGGCCAAGCAGCATCAGAGGAGTAGGAAAGCTGACGTTTCGGGCCTAGACCCTTCTTCAGAAAGTTTTCAGAAAATTTTAAAGAATTTTAAAGTTCTTTAAAGTAAACTTTAAAGAATGTACCTGCACCCCTAGGGCCCTCTGTTCTACAACACAACCCTAGGCCCTACCATTAGTTGTATAAGCCCTACTTTTGTTGTACCAAATGCAATACCTTACATTTTTTCAGATATAACTCCATCTGCCAATTTTCAGCCCATTGGCCCATTTGATCAGGATCCCTCTGTAATCTTTGAAAACCTTCTTCTCTGTCTGCTATGCCACCAATTTTAGTGTCGTCCACAAACTTACTAATCGTGCCTTCTATATTTTCATCCAAATCATTTACATAAATAACAAACAAAAGAGAACCCGCAACTGATCCCTGTGGAACACAACTGGTCACAGGCCTCCAGTCCGAAAAGCAACCCTCCACCATTACTCTCTGTCTCCTGCCATTAAGTTATGTATCCAATTAGCAAGCTTGCCCTGAATCCCATGAGATCTAACTTTATTAATTAGTCTACTATGCAGAACCTTGTCAAAGGTTTTACGTTTGGAGTGGCGTGTGCAGATTTGTTAGCCACACTATAAGAAGGATCTGTAGGCTTTGGAGAGGGTGAAAAAGAGGTTTACTAGGATGTTGCCTTGATTGGAATGTATTAGCTATAAGGAATGATTGGATAAACTTAGATCATTTTTACTGGATCACTGGTGGCTGACGGATAACTTGACAGAGGTATATAAAATTATGAGAGGCATAGCTAGGGTGGAAAGTTAGAGTCTTTTTTGCAGGGCGGAAATGTCAACTACTAGGAGGCAAAGGTTTAAGGTGACTTAGAAAAATTTGAAAGGAAATGTGTGATGAAAGTTTTTTAAGCTGAATGGTAGGTACCTGGAACACACTGCCAGAGGAGATGGTAGAAGCAGACAAGTTGCTACTGTAATTTTAGCGATGCAGTTCCACTTTCAACTGTTGCTTTATTTTCTGGATTGTTTTCACCAGCATAAAATTATCTCTTGAGACTGTCAAAATAATATGTAAGACCAATGCATAAATAGCTGCTCCTTCTATGATTATGGAACCCTGCGTAATTGCTCATCAGTTTTTCAGTTCACAGGTGTTGCTGCTTTGTGCACAGCATTTAAAGGTTCAAAAAATAAGCTGTGCATGACTCATTGCAAATAAATATTATTTCAATTAGTTATGCAACTAATTAAGTAGGCTGACATTCTATGTCCATGAAGAAAATGGGAATGCATATCCTGCCATATATATTTCACACTGAACAGGATCACTCGCTGGAATGCATTCATCGTCTTGGATAAGATTTAAACATTTGCCTCTACTGTTTTTCAGACTTTGTATGATCATTTAAAGAACCCTGCCTGCCGACAACATATATATTGTATATACTCCATATTTTCCACCATCGTTTTCTGACCATTCGTTTGGCAAGTATGAAAATTGTGAACAGCGTGTGTCAGAATTCTTGATTGTACTTCTGGAAAGTTGTCCTTTAAGTGTTGTTCTAAAAATGAGTCAGCTTCACAGTCGGCACATCTCATTGCCAAATCTTTTCACATGAGAGTCCAGATTAATCTGCTGTTGGCAAGCAACCTGTGGTCTGCAGTACTCCTTGGCACAGTTGATGGTTAATCAGCCAGCCTGGCTCATTGATAGAACCTGCAGGTGTTGGCAGGGAATGTGGCAGAGGCAGACTTGCTGTTGGCATCAAGGAGTCAATCAGTTCCAGATAAATCTACAAGCCAATGAGTTACAAGCAGGTTCGTCCCAGCTTCCCAAGTAGTGGGAAGCTTAAAGATACCCTGTGCTGGGAATCTGTACAGTCTTAGTTTGTCATACCTCTTCGATACTCTGGGACACGTAATGATCAACCCCAAGTTTTGTGGTCAACTGTGAAATAATGCAATTGATCCTGAAGAAAGCTGCCCACAAACTTACAGCAATCTTTTTGGTTTAGTTTTCCCCTTATCAGACATCAGCTTGAATTCAGCACCAAGTCTAAAGGATCTCCAAACGTTTAGCCAGGTTATCATCGACCAGATTAATCAGCCAATTATGCTCACAGTCAGTAAATCAGGCAGTAAAATACACTGGTTGTCTTTCACTTTTAATGACATTTTACTAAGACCAAAATAAATCATTGTAGGATATATAAGATTAAAGTGGAAGCTAAAATATTGTAAACAAGCTTTTTTTGGAAATGCATAGATTCGTCTTTACGTTAATGGACTCAATTCATATTTCAGTGATATAAAATTAGTTTTCCAATTCGAAAGAAGTTTCTCAGATGTAATTATGAACACTACACACTAGTATGTTTTTACAGTGAGTCAAATACTGGAAAGATGTGAGTTCTCTTTTTGATTCAATGATTTATATTTGATTCTCTCAGTAGACTTTAAACTCTTTAGGAAAATGCGGAAACACTAACAGCAACTTCCGGATTTTCATGTTAATTGCTCACGTGTGTGCCTCTGAAGTTGTTTGCAAGGTATTGCAGGAGCTGGAAGCCTGAAATATAAGCAAAAAGTGCTCCGCAGATCTGGCAGAATCTGTGGAGAAGGGTTAATAATATTAGCCAATGATCATTCATTAGAACTGGAATAAATTGAGCTGTGCAACAAGTTTTAAGTTAACAGGAACACAGAAAGGGGTGGCAAAGGGAATACACAACAGTGAAGGCCTGTGACAGGGTGAGAAATCACATGATGAAAACAGGTGATGGCTCAATGCAAAAATGGATGCTAATTGGAAAAGTAAATTAACAACAGGGTCTAAAGGAGGTAGAATTGGGTAAAGCAGATTCATAATCAAGCATTTCCATTCAAAAACCAAAAGAAAACAAAATCAAAGGCAAAACAATGGGGAGCCGTGATCATGGTCTGGCATTGTTGAATTCAAGGCTACATCGGAAAATCTATTAAATGCCAAACTGAAAGCTGAGATACTGTTCCTCAATCATTTTAAGCTTAATTGGATAAACAAAGACTGAAGTCAGAACAGAAGTGGAATTGAACATTGCATTTCAATGATTAACTGGAGCATGCAGCCATTGGCGTAACAAAGACTGATACCTGTTATCCTGGTAGCAGGCATTGTTCCTTCATGTTGTGGCAATTTGATGTGCCATCTGACAAAGGTAAATAGAGGGGGCCTAATGAATGACAAGGTCTATTTGCTGATGAGGGATGAAGACTCATGTGCAGTCCACATGCATGTCCATAAAATGCTTATAGTTATCAGCACGTAGGTGCAATAGAGCAAGTTGTTGGTACACTAGACCAAAATGTTCACCGTCTGTAATGCAGGGTAGGAGCCCTGCAGTATATGGTAAAGTGGGTGCTAGGATCTGCTTTGCTCTACTGCGTATGAACACACCATTGTGATACAACAACCAGGATGACAGGCTCAGGAACACAACATGAGGAAGGGGATGAAAGGCAAGAAGTCAGAGACAAAGAAGCCTGGACAGCCCCTTTCTACCTGGGCTGACAATGAAGAACAACAGTGAAGATTAATCATGGAAAAATTGATTCAAGGAAAGACACTCCAGGGTTGCAAAGCAAGAATAGCAAAGCAGTTTAGACCTTTATTCATTAAAATTTAAAATAATGAAATGTGAACTATTGAACCATACAAGATTCAGAAGGAGCTTGATAAGGTGAATGTTGAGAAGATGTTTCCACAAGTGGAGAAATTTCTAATTAGAGAATATGATGACAGAATAAGGGAACAGTCATGATGCAAAGGATAATCTTCTTTCAGAGGGTAGTAAATGTCTGGAATTCTCTACCTCAGAAAGTTGTGGAGGTTAAATCACTGAATGTATTTAAAGAGAAGGCAGATAGATTTTGATACACTGAGGAGTTGATATTAATGAACCAACTGGGTTTTTCCCCAGTCATCAGCAACAGTTTCATGGTCCTCATTGGAGTCTTAATCCCAGATTATTTTTATTGAATTCAAATTCCACCATCTGCCATGACAGGATTTGAACCTTGGTCCCTTGAACAGTACTTGGATTAATAGCCCAGTCATCATACCACCAGGCCATCCTCTCCATCAATGTCAAGAGTATCAGTTGGTGTTAGGGGGCCTCTGCTTGTGAACATTGGTTTTCACTGGCTGGTGGAGGAGCCAACTTGTGCTCATGGGTTGAGAAGACTTGGGGACGTGTGGGATTGCAGAGGAATAGGCTGGATGACACTGCAGGAACTTGCTACGCATGTGTTGATTAATGTGCAGTTCACAGCCAATACCATCCATTGCCTTAATACTGTGATGCTGGGCCCTGAGGACACACATGGGGTCAAGGTAGATCAAGAATGTGGTGGACATCCATTTGAATGCATCCCTGTCCGTACAGAATTACACATTGGCTCTGGGCTGAAACCTCTCACAGGGACCTGTGGACCACAATTTGAGCTGCATTATGGAAATTACCTCCATGAGCTTCTGATCAGCACAGACCTGCTTCCTTTGCAGGCTGCTACAGTGTACCCTTCATTTCCTTACTTTCATCCACCAAGTGAACATGCCCTGGCCTTCCATTTTAGTGTCCATTGTTGGAAGAGGCTCCAAGTCTTTTAATGTGGAAGTACACCTCCTTATCGTCAGGATTCTGAGTTGAAGGGTGTTGCACGCAGCGGTCCTGTGTAATCATAAGTAGGTTCAGGGATTGCCAGGCCTCTTGTAATTTCTGCAGTCTTGAACGTTCCAAGGCCCACGCATATAGAAATTGCAATAACATTCCAGCCCCCTTTAATTATTTATAGTGGTTGCTTCTAAATTTCTGATTGCACTTCAGCCCCATGCTCCAGAAGATTGGGCAGGCCAGTATAGAGAGGGGCAGGTAGATCAGAGGAGCTTCTCACAAGTTTGCTCCAGGGCCTGGTTAAGGTGGTCGTTAACAGGCCTAGGCAGTAAGCCTGGTAGACGGATGTTGCACCTGACTTCCTGCCTTTCTCTCAAGCTTATGTTCACATTGGGATGTCCTTGGAGTGAGAGAACAGTGTGTCTGCTGGTGACTCTGTGACTAATGGGTCATCATCTCCTCCCAAAGTGACATTTTCATTTGAATTTGAAAGTTTGTTTTGACATTTTCTGTCTTTAGTTAGGGTGCCCTTCAAATGCTACTGGTACTAATTTTTTTTGTTCCATCTGGTTAATGGCTTTATTTTAAAATATTTGAAATGAACGTTGGTGCAGTGTTACACTCCTGCTAACAAGCCGCTAGTGGCTGGTACTGCAAAAATACAATAACAAGAACTTGTGTCGTTTGGGTTGGAGGGTTTTGCCTCTGCTTATGAATGAACTTGGCCTGAAAGACATGGGCAGGTCAATCAATGAACCTGGTGCATTGGTTTTGGCTGATATTATGCAAGCTGTGAGATGTGGATGTGATGCTCGAAACAGTGATAACTGTATGAGAGTGAGGTGCGGTTATAAATGTGAGGTATAAATTGTGATTGATGGAGATTGGTGAATGGGCTGGAGACCATAAGACCATAAGATATAGGAGCAATATTTGACCCCTGGTCCATCAATTCTGCTCTGCCGTTCAATCATAGCTGATATGTTTCTCAAACCCATTCTCCTGCCTTTTCCCTTGATCCCCTCATTAATCAAGAAACTATCAAACTCTGTCTTAAATACACTCAATGACTTGACTCCAGAGCCCTCTTTGGCCATGAGTTCCACAGATTAATCTCTCTTTGGCTGAAGAAATTCCTCCTCATCTCAGTTCTAAAGGGTCGTCTCTTCACCCCGAAGCTGTGCCCCTGGCTGCTTGTCTGTCCTACAAGTGGAAACATCTTTTTCCACTCTATCTCAGCCTCTCAGCATTGTGAACGCCTCAATCACATTCCCCCTTGTCATTCTAAACTCCATCGAGTACAGACCCACAGTCCTTGACCGTTTCTCATACGACAAGCTCTTCATTCTCAGGATCATTCTTATAATCCTCATCTGGATCCCTTCCAAGGCCAGCACATCCTTCTGTAGTTATGGAGGCTAAAACTGCTCCCAATATTCCAAATGCAGTCTGACCAGAGTCTTGTAAAGCCTCAGCAGAATATTTCTGCTCTTGCATTCTCGCCTGCTTAAATTGAGAAATGTCTGAGGCTAGTTGCAAAATTGGAAGGATATGACATGTAAAGATGAATTCTCTGACCTTGACTGTTATGTAGGCACATTAGACCTCTCCTGATTCTGTACAGATAGGGCACCTTCCTCCTGTCTTCTGATGCTGCAACAATTAAAGAACTCCAGAAAATGCTTTTTGACTTTTTCCATAACCACTCGGTTACTTCCAACTCAGAATGACTTCCTTAGCTATTTCTAGTATCTGCTACAGAGACAGAAGTCCCATTCCCCTGTAAGAGGTACTGGCTGACTTTTAGTGCAAGCTGAACTCAAGTGGTGCTATTCTTACAGGAATTTCAGCCTGCAGAAGCGCACAGGAACTCAAACCGCATGTTTAACGCTGGCTGCTGATCCTATTTGCGTGCCGACTTAGTTGAAAGGAAATGGCACGGCTTTTTTTTGCGTCATGGTGACCTTGCCCATTTTCAGGGTCTGTCTGAGCTTTCCCCAAAGTCTGTTTGCAGGCCTAGCAACAGCGCCCAGAAATTGAAACCATGCCTCGTGAGAGGAAGTTCCTGTGAAGTATCAGACTGTAGAATATCAATGTGTTTTCTATAATCTCATAATAACTGCAGTAAAATGATACAATGTTGGTTGCTACTGAATGGATTTAATTTCCATTGGAACATTGCCTGGGGTGAATATTGCAGCTGTTCATTCTCTTGATCAGCAAAACAGATGTTATAGCAATTAATGATCAAAAAAAAAACTAAAGGACCTTTTATAATGGTCATTGTGTTATTGCACCTCACCAAATTCATTATGACATGAAATTATCCTCTTTCTCTCCCTCTCTGCTCATGATTAGTTACTTTGCTAATTAGAACTAGGCTGTCAATGCCACATGCTGTTCACAACTGAGGAAGGAACAGGAAGTTTACTACAAAACTTCCTGCCAGACTTGACAGGAACTTCCTCTCGCGAGGCATGGTTTCAATTTCTGGCCACTGTTGCTATGCTTGCAATCAGACTTTGGGGGAAAACTTAGCTAGCCCCAGAAAATGGGCTAGGTCACCCGAGGAACCTGTGCCCTTTCTGAAATAACTCAACAGAGGCCTGGTGTTCCGGCAGCAAGTCATCCTTTATTGACACATGCACAGGTACATGGACTCTGACCAGCTAGCTCAGAGCCAATTCCTACAGTAGGGAGAATCTCTGATTCCTGTTTATATCTGTTATCCAGGGCTACCTGATTGGGCCAGGCTAATAACCCCAATCAAGGAACTCATAGCCAATGAGATCTACCTGGCGCTCGTTCCAATCACTATACTTGCTTTCCAATTAAGTCAACACACAAGCAAAAGGAGCAACCAGTGCTAAACACTGGTGTCAGTATGCATTCATAATTCCCTCTTTTTGGCAAATAGATAATACTCATCTTCAATGACTGCTCCCTTTGTTCACTCTGGATGAAATTACTGTTGTAGAGGATTATGAGCATTATGTGACTTCTCAACTTTCTTTGAAGATACAGCTCTAAGATAATGTTGGAACAAGTTCAAAGTTCAGAATGGAACATTTTACTGGTCAGTGGAACTACTGCTTAGGTAAAAACGACAATATGCATTTCTATAGGCTTTTTAAGAAGGTGACATGACCCAAACAAAATGTGACAATTCATGAAAGCGGATATTAGGACAGTTTGTACAAATGACTAAAGAGATGGGCGTTAAGGACAATGTTATACAAGGACATAGCAGTGAAAAGGTTCAAAACTTTAAAGAGAAAATTGTAGAGATGAGCGTCCAGGCAAGACAGCCCATGACAGAGTATAAAATCAAGCAGTGGAGTATAAAAATAGGGAAGTCTTGCTAAATTATACAAGGTAATAGTCAGACCACACCTGGAACAGTGAACAGTTTGGTCCCTTTAACTAAGGAGGGGAATACTGGCATTGAAAACTGTCCAGAGAAGGTTCATTAGGTTGATTCCACATGTAGGTTTTTCTTACAAAGAGAATTGGAGTTTGGAAGAATGAAAGCTGATATTTTTGAAAATTGTAAGATTCTTAGGGGACTTGACATCTTAACAGAACTGGGATCGATATTCTCCCAGGGACATTCATTGGTTCAGTTGCGGTCAGTTTAAACCAGCTAGTCAGAACATTGGGAACCTAAGGGATACTTCAAATTGAAAGGCAGTTAAACTGGTGACCGGAAGTTAAAAAAAGCTGAGGGAGATTAGAAGACAGGAGAAACAACGCTAAGCATCAAATATACCACAAAAGTGGAATGATGTCGTAAAGGCAAAGTTAATGACATTCAAACTGATTACTCACAGTGTTCACAATAAGGTAGATGATCTAAAAGCAAAATAGAGCCAAATGGTTATAATATAATTGCCATTACAGAAACATGGCTGCATGGTAACCAGGGCTGGAAACTGAAAATTCAACGATTTCCAACATTTTTGTCAGACAAGTCGAAGGAGAAGAAGATAGAGTTGTACTGACAGTATGAGATGGGACCATTACATTAGTAAGGGAAGATCTCATATTGGAAGATCAAAATGCAGAACCTGGGTAGGACTGCAAAACAGACAGGGGTGGTAGACATTGGTTGGAGATATTTATAGGTTACCAAATAGTTGTGTAGGTGTGGAGCATGCTATAAATCAGGAGATGAAAGAAGCTTGTAGCATGTGCAACACAAGAGATCACATGTGACTTCAACCTGAATGTAGACTGAGTAAGCCAACTGAGTATTAAAGCTATGGAGGACAGGCTTCTGGATTGCCTATGGAATGGTTTTCTAGAGCTACGCGTTGAAGAGCTGACAGAGCAACAGGTAATTTTGGATGTAGCATCATGTAATGATCGGCGATGTGGTCCAAAGATAAAACATCTCCCTCAATGTCAGCAAAACTAAAGAGCTGATCATCAAGTTCAGGAAGCAAGGAGGAGGACTCACCCCTATCTACAACAATGGAGATGGTCAAAAGCGTCAAGTTCCTAGGAGTGACGTTCACCAACAAGCTGTCCTGGTCATCGCGTGTAGATGCAATGGTCAAGAAAGCACAACAACGCCTCTTCTTCCTCAGGAGGCTAAGGAAGTGCAGCATGTCCATAAGGACCATCACCAACTTTTAAAGATGCACCATAGAAAGTATTCTGCTTAGATGCATCACGGCTTGATATGGGAACGGCTCTGCCCAGGATTGTTAAAAGCTATAGAAAGATGTGTACACGTCCCAGGCAATCACGCAAGCCAACCTCCCATCTGTTGACTCCATCTACACTTCTCATTGCTGTAGAAAGGCAGCCAACATTATCAAAGACCCCTGCCATCCCAGTTATAATCTCTTCCAACCTCTTCTGTCAGGCAGAAGACACAGAAGCTTAAACACACACACCAACAGGTTCAAGAACAGCTTGTTCCCTGCTGTTATTAAATGCTGAACGGTCCTTTCTAATTTCAAATCTGATGTTGATCTTGTTTTTGTGCACCTCCTGTGCAGCCGTAACTTTGTATGCCTCGTTATGTTCAATCATCCTACGATCTGTATGTCCTTACATTTTATGATCTGCCTGTACAGCATGCAATACAAAACTTTTCACCGTACTTAGCTACATGTGACTATAATAAATCAAATAAATAAGTAATGAGAAGGGGCTAATTAAAAGCCTTGATGTTAAAGAGTATTTAGGGATACATGGCAATTGCATGATAGAATCTTATATTACGTTTGAAGGTGTGGTAATTCAGTTTGGAGCAGGGGTGTGACATTTTTGAGTAAGGGTTGTTATGAAAGCATGAGGCACAAGTTAGCTGAACTGGTTTGGGAAAATACATTCAAAGGCCTATCAGTACATAGGAAATCAACAGTCTTCTACGAATCATTACATGGCTTAGAACAACTATGTATTCCTTCAAGGCATAAAAACCCAACTTTAATTGAGAAAGAAAGTTAAGGATTATTAAAGCTTAAAACAAATAAATTATAAAGTGGCCAGAATTAGCAAGTTTTTAGGATATGGAAGAGGCGGACCATGAAAATAATAAGGAAAGGAAGAAAAGAACTGAATGCACTCCAGCAAAAAAAGACATAAGAAATAAACTGTAAAAGTTTCTAAAGGTTCATAAAAAAGAAGTGATTGTGATGAAAACAGTTCTGTTAAAAGTCAGAAGATATTATAACAAATATAGAATATGTTGGAGAATCTCAGTGGGCTGGCAGCATCCGTAGAGAGAGAAACAGAGTTCACGTTTTGAGTCCAGTCTGACTGTTCCCCAGAACTGAAAGATGGCAGAAAATGATTTCTTTTTCATATATACTTTTGCCAAAGTTGGAAGAGGGGACTAGGGGAAAGAGATGTTGGTAACAGTGGTGAAAGGGAAAAAGAGATATAAAATGGGTATAAATTAATGTGTGAAAGGGAAGGATGAGTCCTACTGAACTTGAAACATTAACTCTGTTTCTGTCTCCACAGATGCTACCAGACCTGTTGTGTTTCTCTAACATTCTCTATGTTTGTTTTAGATTTCCAGAATTTACAGTATTTTGCTGTTATCAGTTGATTTTATCATGAGGAATAGAGAAATGGCAGAGAAGTTAAATGATACAAATAAAACAAAGAACTGTGGATGTCGAAGACGCGAAACAAAAACAGAAATTGTTGGAGAAACTCAGCAGGTACAGCAGCATCTGTGGGCAGAAAACAGAGTTGGCGTTTTTACCCAGGGACCCTTCTTCAAAAGCTTAGCAATTACTTTCTGTCTATTTTCACGAAGAAAGACTCAAGAAATCTCTCAGAAATAGACTGAGTGACGAATGTGAAGGGGAAGTTGAAGGAAATTAGTATTAACAGGAAGACTGTACTGGAGAAATTAATGGGGTTGAAAATTGGAACCTGATAGTCTACATTCCAAAGTGTGGATGAAGATGTGTCTATAGAGATAGTTGATGCATTGTTAATAATTTTCCAAAATTCTGTTTATTCTGGAAAGATGCCTGTCGATTGAATGCTTGTAAATGTCATCCTACTATTTGAGGAAAGATCAAGGGCAAAAACCAGGAACAATGGACCAGTTAGCCTTACTTCAGTAATAGGGAAAATGCTAGAATCTATCAAAGATGATGTCAAATGGACACTTAAATTAAAATGATTTGATTAAGCATAGTCAGCATTGATTTGCAAATGGAATATTTGACAAATGCGTCACAGTTTTTTGAGGATGTGATAAGGGGGATTGATGAATATAGTATTATTTAGATTTTCAGAAGATTTTTGACAGTGTCCCCCACAGGAGGTTGGTTAGAATATTTAAAGCCCATAGTACTGGCTGAATAATTGGCTAACAACCAGAAAACAGAGAGTGGAAATAAAAAGGTCATTCTTGTGCTTGCAGTCTGTGACTAGTGCTGTGCCTTAAAGATCAGCAGTCGGGCCTGAGCTGTTCACATGTTGTGAGAAAAATGTAACGTTTTCAGGAGGATTTACACAGGCTTAGTAGATGGACAAAAATATGGCAGATGGAATATAATGTGGAAAAATATGAGGTTATCTGCCTTTAAAGAAGGACGGATGTAGAGAGTATTTAGTAAATGTTGAGAGATTGGAAAGTGTAAATGTACAAAGGGACCTTGTCAATAGGTGACTGAAGTCTAATATGCAGGTACAGAAAGCTATTGGGAAGGCTAATAGAATGTCAGCATTTATCACAAAATGAGTTGTGTATGGGAATAATGTAGTCTTGCTTTAATGGTATAGATGTTTGTTTAGGCCACACCCGAGATACTGTGTGCAATTTTGGTCTCTTATTAAAGTCACAGAGTTTTGACAGCACTGAAAAAGGCCCTTTGGCCCATCATATCCTCACCAGACAGCAAGCATCTATCTGTTCTAATCCAATTGCCTTGCATGGCGTTTCAAATGCTTATCTGAATACTTTTTAAATGTCTTGATGGCTCTTGCCTCTCTCTACCTTTTAGGCAGTGAGTTCCAGATTCCCATCACACTCTGGGTGAAAGCATTTTTCCTCGAATCCCCTCTAAACCTCCTACTTTTTACCTTAAAACTGTGCCCCCAACGCCCCCACTGGTTATTGATTCCTCTGCCAAAGGGAACAGTTTCACCCAATCTACCCTATCTATGCCCCTTATAATTTGTGCCCTTCATAATGATTTTGATTTCAATTAAGGATCTAAACTCATGTCCTTAGTGACAATAAATCATCATCATAACTTTGTCGACTTCCTTCAGGACCCCCTCAGTCTTGTTCACAATAAGGAAAACAATGACAGACTGTCTAGTCTCTCTTCATATCTGAATCAAATGAGGAGTTAGGAGGAAATGTCCTGGGCCAGCAGGGTTAAGGAGAATCCCAAGGCATGTTATGCATACGTTAGGAGCAAGAAGGTAGCCAGGGAAAGAGTAGGCCCACACAATGAGGGAAGTCATGTGTGGAGCCAGAAGAAGTGGGTGAGACCTTTAAGACGTACTTTACGTTGGTATTCACCAAAGTGAGAGAAATGAGACATGTTGAGGTTAGGGAAAGGTGTGTGAATACTGTCGGACAAGTCAACATAATGAAGGAGATGTGTTGGGTGTCTTGAAATGCATTAAAATAGACAATACCCCAACCTGCACCCTGACCATAATCAAAAGGTCTACAATAATCAAAAGCATTTTTAGCTTCTTTTGTTAAATGTGGTTGATTCAACCTATATGTAAAATGGAGTCACCTATTTGCATTACCCATGTCATATATTGCTTTAATGTCCTGATTTACAGTATGCCCAACATCAGCACTGGAGTTTAAAGGCATACAAAAAATCCTGCGATAATGGCTTAATGCTTCAATCTAAGATGATTTCATAAGAATAGATTGATTTAATCCCTTATTAGAAGTGCTACTGCACTGCCACTTCCTTTTTGCCTATCTGTTCTATCCTTTGATATTCCATTCACAATCTCTCAGTCACCCTGTAGATACATCTCTGCAATGGCAATTAAATTGTATACATTTTACCTCAATTTTTATCATTAAATCATCAAATGTTTTGCAGATGCAATGTGTAGTCTGACAGAACGCTTTTAATCCTGCCTTTTTAATATTATTCTTCATGTTGATCCTATTTCACTCCTGCTAGAAGTTCACCTTTTTTTTTTGCTTACTACTCTATTTCTTTCAACATGTTTTGCTTCCCTTGAACCTGAGCTCATGTTTAGATTCCAATCCCCCTAAGATGCAGTTCATCCATTATGTACAGATCATAACTGTTCCACAAACGGTCCGAATGCTTTTGCATTCTGATACCTTCCCTCCTATACCACTTTTCCAATTACATACTCACGCACTCAATTCCCTTATTTCTACACTCGCTGACACAAAGGACTGCAATTGGTCTTGGGGTAACTGATGTGGAAGTCCAGCTTTTCTCCAAACTCCTTCTCTCCAACCTCCTTCCAAGCAACCTGAAATTTGCTTTCAGGACCCCATCCCCTTACTACCTAAACCATTGCCACCAGAAAATAGTGAGGTTATGCTGCAGCTGTATAGGGTGCTGGTGGGGCCACACCTAGATTACTGTGTACAGTCTTGGTCTCCTTACTTGAGAAAAGATGTACTGGTGCTGGTGTGGAGGAGAGGGTGTGTGCAAAGGAGGTTTTGTAGGTTGATTCCACAGTTGAGAGGGTTGGCTAATGAGGACAGTTGAGTAGATTGGGACTATATCATTGGAATTTAGAAGAATGAGGGGGGAGCCTATAGAAATATATAAAATTATGAAGGGAATAGATAAGATAGAAACATGGAGGTTGTTTCTACTGTCAGGTTAAACTTGAACTAAGGGCATAGCCTCAAAATAAGGAGAAGCAGACTTAGGACAGTATTGAGAAGGAACTTCTTCACCCAATTGATTGTGATTCTGTGAAATTCCGCGCCCAGTGAAGCAGCTGAGGTTGCTTTGTTGAATGTTTTTAAGGCAAAGATAGATAGTAAAGGAATTAAAGATTATGGTGAGCAGGCAGGTAAGTGGAGCTGAGTGCACAAAATAATCAGCCATGATCTTAAGGAATGGTGGAGCGAGCTCGACGGGACAGATGGTCTATTCCTGCTCCTATTTCTTATGTTCTTATGTTCACAATCTTTGGCTATCCACTCGAAGAATGTCCTACAACTAACTCTTTAACATTCTTGACCCCAGCATCAGAGAAGCAACATACCATAATGGAGTTTTCGTTTATGACCTCAAAAGGTCATAACAGCTGAGCTGCCTGTGGTGCCACTGTCTTGGCTTTGGCTCTGTTCCCCTGAGAAATCATCACCCTCACAAGCATCTAAAGCAGAACTGCAAGAAGATTGTCTCATCTGGCAGCTGCAGTACCTGACTTGGTCTCTTGGACTGACCCACAGTCACCCATTCCTTACCTGTATGCACATCCCTGGGCTGTGGTGTGACCATCTCACTCAGGATGCTACAAATAAAGTTCACTGGCTTATAAATGCGCAACAGTGACTGCAGCCTTGTCTCAGTTCCAAATCCAGTGACGCATCCCACCAATATTTTTTGCCTGGGACGCAAGGGTAATCCCTGACCGGTTACATTCCATCACCTATACATTCCACTTGGCTGAGCTGACCTACCATACCTTAATTGTGTTGACCATTTCATTGCAAGTAAAATAGCTTACCAATTAATCACAAAATAGCTCCTTCTTCTACATCAAAGTAGGAATCAAATACTGACAGTGGAGAAAGTAGATAGAAAAAGGGGAGATACAAAGAGCTCTTCATCCTCCCTTCACATAATTCACCTATCACCAAACTTACTCTGTTTGAATTCTGCTCTTTATGTATACCTTTCATTTGATTGATGTATTTCCTCAACTCTTAATATTAAAACTATTTTCTTCTAATTTTAACAAGTAACAAAAAACACTATGCATATTGCAACCATGCTAGAGGCATGTTTACATGCATTCATTCATAAGATTGGGTACAAGATTTTACGAATGTTAACCTAAAAAACAGTTGAAATGTGGATTGAGTAATATGACTGCACAACAGCCATAAAACTCTTCTACCTTTGCAAGCTTTGTTTAAATTGAATTTTTAACTCTTAATGGCAAATTCTTTAAAAGGTTTCTGGATGAGGTCAATGTTAAAATGAGGAATAAAATTAAAACTCTGAGAATATCATAAACAACTGCAAGCTTCAAAGTAAGTGAGCCTTCACTCTTTGCGTGAGTTTGTCAAGACCATAATCCTTTTAAACCTAAAGTATGACTTTGTTTCACATTGTGTCGTCACTTGAAGATTTGATAGCTATTAGAAAATAGCCATCATTTATCGTTCCATTCTCTTTTTATTTCTAGAATAGAACTAGTTTGCTGCATAAGCAAAGATAAAAGAAATATATTTTTGATGTACAAAACCTCGACATTTTCCCTTCTAAAAGTTGTGACAATTGATACTACAATCTCTTATCCTTTGTTCACATGAAGCACATTCTGTCTACCAGTCCACCCTTCATTGACAGGAATTAGAAGCCGTAGCAATCTAGGTTGAGCTGAGGTTTAGCCTTATTTGATGTGGGTTTCAGAGTGGTCTTGTTTTGAAGTCTTGTCCAGCTAAAGCAAATATCAGAAATCTGAACACATATTGGAAATTCACACACACTACATGCCAGAATATGGAAGTTACACTGCTAATGGACTCCTTATCAAGAAAATAGCATTTGTGACAGAGATAAAAGGTACTGCAGATGCTGGAGAATCCGAGATAACAAGGCGTGGGGCTGGATGAACACAGCAGGCCAACCAGCATCATAGGAGCAGGAAAATTTGACGTTTCGGGCCTAGACCCTTCATCAGAAATGGGGGAGCGGAAGAGGGTTGTGACTTTGCAAGTTGGAATCTTTTCAAACAGTCGCTGCTGGATCTCATCAAACCTGGATATCTCTTTTCTGAAGAAGGGCCTAGGCCCGAAACGTCAGCCTTCCTGCTCCTCTGATGCTGTTTGGCCTGCTGTGTTAATCCAGCTCTATCTCTTTTCATTGATAGATCCACCCAAAATACTGCAGTTTAACTCTCCCCTGTATCTTCTGGAGCTATCTTCGCATCTAAACACTTGAAGTATCATGGTGCCAGTATATGTAGTTATGTAGTAAACTAGTGCTATTCAAATATTTCAAATGTAGACAGTTTGACTCTTCAATGATCACTTGGAAGAGGAGTGTATGTCCTAAGTCTCCACACAACTTCTTCTTTATTTACAGATCCTTCTATATCCCTTCCAACTGAAATGATCCTAAAGTTTTGCGATGTGAGACAGAAATGCATTAGTCACTTCAGACGCCATTTCTGCCACCTCCAGCGAGATGCCACCACCAGACACATATTCTCCTCCCCTCCCTTGTCCGCCTTCCAAAGGGACCGTTCCCTCCCGGACACCCTGGTCCACACTTCTTCACTCCCAGTAATATCCCCACAGACTCACAGCACCCTCCCCGCAACCACTGAATGTGTAACACCTGCCCATTTACCTCCTCCCTCCTCAGTGTCCAAGGGCCCAAACATACCTTCCAGGTGAAGCAACAGTTTACTCGCACTTCCCAGAATCTAGTCTACTGCATTCGCAGCTCACAGTGTGGTCTCCTCTACATTGGGGAAACAAAGCAAAGACTGGGTGACTGCTTCTCAGGACACCTACATTCTGCTCGCAAAAAAGACCCTGAGCTATCCATTGCCTGCCACTTTAACACACCAACCTGTTCCCTGGCCAACATCTCTGTCTCTGGCTTGCTGCAGGGTTCCAGTGAAGCTCAACGCAAGCTGGAAGAACAGCACCTCATTTTCCCCTTGGGGACCCTACAGCCCTCTGGACTCAATATCGAGTTCAATAATTTAAGACCCTAAACTTTCCCGTGCCCTAGCCCCCTATCCTACTCACCAGGTTTTGTTATCACATAGCCTGCCATTCACACTACCTATTGTTAGTCACTAACAGTCCCCGTTAACAGCCATTCACCTTCCAAGCCAGGTCGATATCAACTCCTTTATCCATCCAACTGCTTTTTTCTCTCTTTGGGCTGTACGCCACCTACCATTTACTTCATACCCCTGCTCCCCACCCTACTTTCCACGTATAAAGTAACATTTTCGCAGCTACCCTCAGTTCTGAGGAAGGGTCACCGGACCCGAAACGTTAGCTCTGATTTTTCTTCACGGATGTCACCTGATGTGCTGAGCTTTTCCAGCAATTTCTGTTTTTGTTCCTGATGTACAACATCCGTGGTTCTAACAGTTTTTATTTTGCTTTGGTCCCAATGTTTAATATTACATCAGACAGCAGGTTGCTTTGGGTTGAATATGACCCCTAAAGAGAACAAAACATAATATTTGAGAGAAGTGATGACTTTGAGTGAAATTAACACTACTGTGCCAGCGATGGAGATTGTCTGCATTGAGCGGGCGGGTAAGTGGAGCTGAGTCCACGAAATGGCAGAGCAGGTTCAATAGACCAGATGGCCTAATCCTGCTCTGATTTCTTATTTTCTTATGCATGTTGCTGTTATCTGTAAATGGCACAGGTTTGTAGCTGTCTCAGTGATAATCCAAAATCTGCAGAGGCAACTCACTACTATTTTGCACGTAAAAAACTGCAGGTGAAATTAGTGGCTCGATGGTTGATGTTGTCCAGGCTCTCATGTCAACTGATCTCTTCAGCATACCTTCTTTAACTCTCTTCATCTTCAAACATGAAAACCTCAGCTAGCGTGGAAAATAAACTTTTTTTTTGTATTTGCATAAAAATGTCCACATAGGAAAAAAACAAACATGTATCTGAGGAGTTCTGAGGAAGGGTCACCGGACCCGAAATGTCAACTCTGATTTTTCTTCACAGACACTGCCAGACCTGCTGAGCTTTTCCGGCAACTTCTGTTTATGTACCTGTGTTAGTTTGGTTTACTTGGTAGTATTAATATCTGTATGTTCCAAGTGTCGATAGTTTGCAATCCGTGAGGGTTTTGACCTTGCAACTAGACTCATGTGCTGCACTATTGTAGGCTTCATCTGAATGATGTTTTATTAGACTGAGTGAGCATGAGATTTCAACACACCGAAGGCCCCGAAGATCATAAAGCAGGGATTCTTCATTCATGAAAGCCCTTGACAATCATTGACTTGCCACATTTTAATGTACATTCTATAGTCTTGATTATGTATTGCTTGTGCCCAGCACAGAGTCATTAGAGCCAGTTGTGGTGCTCCTTGTCAGCCTGACTGAGTACAGATAATAAATTTTCCAAATAACACTGTGCTGCTGCACTGCAGTTTGTTAGAAGTTCAATTTAGCACATTCCAAGTGATAATCCGAACTAGAAATAGTGCATACTGTCTCTGAGGAAGGGAAATTTCAAAGATACTAGGTGAATGAATACCTCAAGACATCCCAAATAGAGTCACATCTCATGAATTTCCTGACGGACATGAAGGGAAATTAAGATTAAAGCAGGCTCACTGTATTTACATTGATTGGAGCTTGTGGTTTCCATTTGGTTGAGGAGCCTTTCGTCCTCCTTCTCCCAAACACACCCTTTCTCTCAGTGCACATATGATCAACTGTTTCAGCTGCTCTCCTTCACCATTGCCACCTGCTCATGAACGTCTCAACACAAATGATCAGACTTCCCTGCTTGACATGTTCCCTCATCATTGCTGTTGGAGGCATCTGTGTAACCGGGGACACTGCTGTCTGTTCTGGTAATCTTAAAATATTCCAAAGGTCTATGTGTGGAAAAGCAGGGTGTTCTCCCAGTGTTTTGACCAACAGCCATCCATTAACAAACACCCACAAAAAGATTAACCAGTAATTTAACTCAATTCTGCTGGTGGGATCATTCTTTGAACAAGGTGAGATCTGTACTAGTCTGTATTACACTGCACATCAGAAGAAAATTCATGAGATATGACTCTATTTGGGATGTCGTGACATATTTACTCACATAGTACTTTTCACATTTCCCTTCCCCATAGACAATGTGCACTAGTCCTAGGGAATGGTGATAGCCCAATGGTATTATCACCAGACTCTCCAAAGATCCAGGTAATGTTCTGAACGCATGGGTTCAAATCCCACCATGGCTGGTGGTGGAATTTGAATTTAATAAAAATCTGGAATTAAGAATCTAATGAATGATGGCCATGTCACTAGGGAAGGAAATCAGCTACCCATACCTGGTCAGGCCTACATGTGACTCCAGACCCACGGCAATGTGGCTGACTCCTAACTGCCTTCTGGCAATTAGGAATGGGCAATAAATGCTGGTCCAGCCTGAGACGTCCACATCCCATAAATGAAGAAAAAAGTAGCTGGAATTGTCACTGGAAATGTGCTAAATTGAACTTCGAAGAAATTGCAATGCTCCTTGGAAAATTTATTATCTGAACTCAGTCAGGCGAAAAAGGGCATCAGAACTGGCATTGATGCCTCTGTACAAGATACAAATATTCTAAGCAATACATATCAAGACTATAGAACATACATTAAAATGTGACAAGTCAATGGTAGTCATAGGCTTAGGTAGATAAACATATTGTTCCAAAAAATAAAATGACTTGTAATTAATATGGAAATGTAAAATTAATGATATGTTAATGGATTATTTAAGGCCAAACCTCCAGATTTAATTACTTCATACTCCAGAATAATATTAGCCAGAGAAAACTTCCAGTTTCCTGATGGTTGTCTGTAGACCTTAGCTCGGAAACTCCACATTGTGGGATTAATGAGGCCAATGTCACATTCTACACGTTATCTCCCATGTAGAATAACTGTCAACACTCGCTGTGTGTGATCAATAAAGTTCCTACTCCCTTGTGGAACTGTACCCATTCAAGAGAAAGTTTGGTAGAAATAGAATAAAAGAATTATTTTGTGGTGAAGATTTCCGCAGCTGGGGAAAAAAAAATTGGTGATTCCAAATATTGAGTTTTAAAATTTTATTTGGGTCAGCGCACAATAGTACTCCTTTATTTTCCAATCTATTTATTTACTTCTCCTCTCCAAGCAGTCCTATCATTCTATGCCACCTCCTGATTGACTACTAATTGTTCAGAAGCACAATTACCACCCAGTTCTACTCCCTAGGCAATCTCACATCAGCAGCTTGATTGTTTCCTCTAACTAACAGTATTTTGGAAAGTTACTTTTTTTCCTAAAAATGAGTCTTTCAGTATTGATAATCAATAAAAGGAACATAATTCATTTCCAAAAAAAAGTATTAGTTTAGCTATATTTCATATCAAACATCAAGGTGTTGAATGCAATCTATTCTGTAAGCCTCTGATTACCTGGCCACCTTTGAATTCAAGTTCTGCGGTCTTTGTTATGCTTTGTGAAGGTGGACTGCAATGCAGTGAGCTGATAGGAGGTGCCTGTGTTTCCCTGAAGCTTGTATTGACACAGGCTGCACTTCCCACTCAGCTGATCTGCAAATTTATTGAAAGAAACAAAAACAAAGCATAAATTCTTCTTCCCTCAACATCCTTCATAAGGTGACTCAGGGGCAAGTGCTGAAAAAAATGTGTCTTCCCATGGGCCAGCTAACCTAAACAGCACCTTATCTCATAGCTACCAGGAGTAACTGGCTATGATTGTTTTACTAGAGTAAATATGAGTATATTTTTGTCCTATTTTACTCTCTAGTGGTCAGAGGAGAGCAATAAAATAAGTGGCTGTAAACAGCCTCTCCTCTATCCATCCTCTATCCGCCTCCCCCTCTCTCCCTATTTATTTCAGAACCCTCTTCCCCTCCCCCATTTCTGATGAAGGGTTTAGGCCCGAAACGTCAAGTTTTCCTGCTCCTATGATGCTGCTTGACCTGCTGTGTTCATCCAGCCCCATGCTTGTTATCTCGGATTCTCCAGCATCTGCAGTACCTTTTATCTCTTGTACCAAATTCCATTGTTTTCTGGTTGGTGATTTTTGTTAAAATGACCCCCTCCAACCCCCGTTTCCATTGTGTATTCAGGCTCCATGAAGACTGTCACAGTTGGGAAGCCCTGGTGAGAAAAAGTATCTCCTGGACTGTTAGTCATTAGAAAATCTTCAAAGTTCATCTTTATTTAGCTATCAGCTGTGTGGGGCCCCTCCTGTGGGAAGTGGCAATTAAAGAAAAATATCAAAGCTGTTTTACGTGTAGAAGGAAACCACAAAGGTTATATTCAAAACCAGACTGTACTAAATGTTATTAGTAAAAACTCACATACAAAGATGCTGAAAATCTGAAATAAAAGACAGAAAATCATGGAAATTGCAGGTTTGGCAGCATCTGTGAGGAGAGAAACTGGGTATTGTTTTAAGTTTATGACTTTTTATTAGATTATTCTCTCTGCACTGCTGTCTGACCTGTTGGATATTTTCACTATTTTGTATGCATATTATATAAATTTATTTATGTTTTACTGTTGCTAAATAGCATTTATGCTGTAAGTTAGCCTAGCAATCAGGTGGAACCTGATTCCCAGTTCAGGTGCAGTGCAGGGATTCTGCAGCACAGTATTATAGAAAGATAGAAGGACAGATTTTCATTACAATGGAGAATTGGTCCATTGCATTGGCGTGCAGTTTATTCACACTCTGGTACTCAGTGCCAAAGTAGGACATCACCCAGTCCGCTCACCCTACAGCAACTGAAGATAATCTTTTTCTTTGTAAACAAAACCAGCAATATTAATAGAAAATTGCTAAGCAGTCTGTTTCAATGCACAAACACTAACTACTTTCCTAAAAGGATTAGTAACAAGCCCATTGCTATCGTGACTCTACCACTGAAGTGTGACATTGGCAAGAAAGCACTTTGGAACATCCTGAGGTTATGAAATGAATTTATAATTCAAGTTATTTGAATAAAAAGGTGACCTTGATGCAAAATCCAGCTAAGAAAGCAACCAGATACTTTTGTTTTAGTCAATGAACGATTGAAAGATTTCTTCTGCAATTCTGTGGTTGCTGAAAACCTGAAGGAACGAACAATGGGGAGGAATATTTTTCGACTGAAGAGCAAGTGTGAACAAAAGAGATTGTGAACAGCATTAAAATATAATCATGACTGAATCACCTAGGTCCAATATTTCCGAACAGACGAGACTTAATGATTGTACTTGGTAGATTTCAGATAAGGATATCAAGGTGTGGGTCAGCTAAATGGAATTGAGGTATAGATCCATTGGTTAACAGATATCTGACTGTGTCAAGAAATAAGAGTGAGGAGATTCAGACTGTAAACTCAAGCAGAACTCATTCAACCTAGAAAAAGGAGATCAAGAAACCATCAATAGCAACATAATTGAAAATCAGTTGCGCTGATGTATCAGCCTAAACTGTGTCCTCTCATGTCACTGAACCAGAGGCTTGTCAGTGGTATTGCCACTGAAACCAAATATAAATTAAAAACAAAACAAATTCAGACTCACATCCTGGGTTTCCTATCTTTTTCTTTGGGCTTGTTCTGTGTTTGAACAGGAAAAGTCCCTTTAAGTTTAAGGAGTCATACCAGGCTATTTATTCCCACTATTCAGCCAGAGTTCTGGCTTCAGGTCTAAAGCATGTAAATTAAGTTATTAATATTAATGAGTGACATGACCCTTAGCTCAGCGTTATCACATAAAAAAATGATTTTTTTGTCCTATGTCATACGGAGCTGCTTTATGCTATTAGAATTGCTGACGCAAATAACATTGAGTTCATAGCATTGTGTTGACCTTCCATCAATACTTAACTATGGCCTTGCAGCAATTACTTCCTGTCCTCATTTTGAAACTACAAACTTTTGACATCTTTTCAGTAAATGCACTGAGCCATTGTTAAAGTTAAGAAGAAGAATTGCATATTAGAAGCAAGCATGTTTGGCTTTTTATGTAACATTGAAGCAAAATCATTTTATTGAACTGGAGTTGATAATTGCATACTTTTTAGATAATGTAACTTTATACAGGAGTCTCTCGTGTCTATTACTTAATCTACTTTAGTTTTATGGCAAATTATCCTGAATAATTTTAACCAATTATTGAAGAGAAATGCAAAAATGTAAAATGAATGAAAAAGAATCATATTTCTAAAACAATAGGTTGGAAAGGTCCGAGAAATATGCTGTTATAAAATTTCAATACTTAAGACTTCAGTTGCAATAGTTAAGTGACATCTTTCTATGGTATGCAAGGAACCAACGCTTGACAGTCCAGGAGCTTCTCCACCAAGTTTAAATGAGCACAGTTCGTGTATGGCCTCATTACAACTTAAAGATATCAACTAGGCAAAGACCACAACTCAATGTCCTCTAGCAGGCTGATAATGTGATACTGTACAGTAATTACCATGCAGACACTTGGTATTGTCCTTCCAGAGACAGTAAGGAATGATATGGACCACAACAGACCCCCTCAAAATATATCAAGAAGGTAGCCTAGACCCTAACATTTTTCTTATTTTAAAGGTAAATGTGAGGTGCTGTGTTCCAGATCCAATTTGTTTGGTCAAACTATTTGACCATAAGCAAAACACAATTTATTGAAACACTATAATTAAAATACAACAAAAGAATGAAGGAAATGGAATAACTTAATTATATTAGAAAGCTTGACAGAATAATAGATACAATAACTATTACAAATTAACAGTTCCAATATAGTAACATCCCATGGGTGCTCTCTTGGTAAAAGGCAAATTCAGAACAGGTTGTCTCACAAGAAGCTCCTGTAGCCGGCAGAGAACTCCCAACTTTTGACTATAATTAAGAGAGGGAAAGAATAGCTTTTTCTTCTTCAAGATCCCATCAGCAACTACTGAAAACTAAACCTAAAATCCTTGGTTCTGTAGGAGCTCGATCACACCTACTCAGGCCGCTTCTATTTTTCCACCTTTTAAAAAAAACTAAGGCCTCAAAAGTTGTTTACATTCTTACAGACTGCTTTTCACTTCTTGTTCAATCTCTCTTTTGAACAAAGGACAAAATAACCTCTTAAAGTCACAGCATCATCACAAGAATGTGTGTGCATTCCACACCAAAGTTGTATGGGGATGAATTGTTGCGGTTTGGGACCATCAGACAATGTGACAGTGGCTTTACCATTTCTTGATTAGGTTATCCTGCGTATATTTTGCATGTCTCCCATTTGTTAATTGGATCATTCTGCATCATCGTTTTGTAGGTTTTGACCAACCCCCACCCCAGATGCCAGACCTGACTGACACTCCAAAACAAATCCAAGTTTTGCACCTTCTCCATTTTTATATTGACCAATCAAAGACAGGCAGGAGCAAGTCAGTCAGGGGATTTGAAATGTTAAATCGCTGAATAATCATGTAAGCCACCATCTTTGTTTACGAGTGTTATGATCCCAGCGGATCAGCTGATGTTATTGCTGGATAAGTTAGATCTTAGACTAAGATCTGGATTGATAGATCATATGCTGTTTTTCCTCTTTACTTTTAAAAAGGTGGCCCTTTATTGAAACACAAATAAACAATGTTACAGATTTGGGTTTAACAATAAAACAGAAGTTTATTGTACACAAGAAATTAAGACAAAATATAAGAATCCAAACAATTTGCATGTACCATTTAAAACTTTCAAAGACAATAGTAAAACCAGAACCCCACCATCTGAACAGCGTCCCATTAGAGTACTCAAACAACAGAGAGAATTCCCTTCTTTGTCATACAAAGGGTCTGACTAAAGTGTGGCTTCAATACCCAAACATGAGAATCCAACAACCTCTTCCTTGTTCATCATCTGACTGAATCTAGACTTTCTCAGCTTCATATAATCCCTCAGGGATTTAACCAAACACTTCTGGTCTGGAAATGTTAAACTAACCTCATTATACTGAGGTAACCTCTTCCTTAACAGTCTTAAACTACCACACTTTCTCAGGAGCAACTAATTTACACATCCAAGTTCAAACAAGATTTCTGAAGAACTATCCAAATTATCTTTCCTGCCATCCCAATTGCTAATGCAGTTCTTTCCTTTTCAACCTATGATCTTTTTTCCCCATCATCAAGGTGTGGCACCAATGCTTCCCACCCATAGGTGCCTTCCATTAACCTTCAAACTGACAACTTGGGAACAGAATGAAAAGCTGCTGATGAGGTCTCAGGTTAATTCAAGCATGAGATCCATGTTTCTTACATTGTTAGTTTTCCTCCCCACTGATGCACTTTCCCACTTTCAACTCACCTGCCCGTGTTTGTCACTGCAACAGAATAAAACATCCAGTCTTACCTGGGTCACAGGCAAAATAAAACTCACAAACAGCAGAAGTTACTTTTCTCAGTTACTTTTAACCAAAAATGATCACTTGCTGCTAATTTAATTGACTGCTATGTGCAGTTACATTGCATATTTCAATAAAATCAGAAAATTTTGCAAGCTATTCAGAATGTAAAACAAAGGGCCATTTTCAGATGCTAGTTGACCCAAAGTTCATTTCCTGCTCACTTAAGATTTCCGCTGTTCAATTTTTTCTTGTAATTAAAGCTTGGGGAAGATTCAAACTTATATTTCCTATCTGTTATATAATACAATAGCTTGCAGGGGTCAAACTGCAGTCTGTCATGTCTGGACAATTTTGGTTTTAGCAAGAGGATACTGTTTCCATGCCAGCAGTCCTTAATCAAGTTTTCTGAAATGAATATAATGTCTAGAGTAATTGGGTTAGTTGATGATCCAGTGCACATTTATTTGTGTCCGACACAGATTGTAACCCTGGCGGCAACCTGTACAAAGGGAACCTTTGTAGCCTTAGTTCAACATGATGTGGAGTTGCCAATGTTGGATTGGAGTGGACAAGGTCAGAAGTCACATGACACCAGATTACAGTCCAATAGGTTTTTTTGAAATCACAAGCTTTCTGAACGATGCCCCCTGGTCAAGTGAAGACCAGACAAAGGGGCAGTGCTACGAAAGCTTGTGATTTCAAATAAACCTGTTGGACTATAACCTGGTGTCTTGTGAATTCTGACCTTAGTTCAACATACTGCATTAAAAATTATTACTTACAGATTATATTGTCTCAAGAAAAAAACTTATGTAATATGCAACTGTATTACTGCATTGGGAATGACTACAGGATCATTAAGACCAGTTAATACATGACTAATCAACTGAAACACATAAGTTAAAGTGGAGATTTAATTTTACAAGGATCCCTTATCAATCCCGGGATGTATAGGTTCAAAATAATTGTTTCCATTACACTTCAACTTAGCTTGATAGATTACAAATCAAGAAGTGATGGAATAAACGCCTGGCTGGGTGCAATGGCAAAAAAAAAATGTAATTGAGGACAGAGCAGTTTATTCTGATTATCATCCATTCAATTATCGATGCCCTGTGCCTGCAGCATTTGTTATAGGATTCATTGCAGCAACCTGCCAAATTTACTTCGAAAGCACCTGCCAGTGAAGTGACCTCTACCACAAAAAAAAGTCAAAAGTATCAACGCTGCAGGGACACTGTCACCTCTCAGTTGCACAATGTCGTGCCTTAGAAATCAATCAGTGTTCTTCCATCACTGCTGGATCAGGATTTTTTTTTCCTTTATTCATTAACAGGATGAGGATGTCACTGGTTAGGCAGCATTTATTGCCCATTCCTAATTGCCCAGAGGGCAGCTAAGAGTCAACCACATTTGCTGTGGGTCTGGAGTCACACGTAGGCCTGACCAGGTAAGGATGGCAGTTTCCTTCCCTAAAGGACATTAGAGAACCAGATGGGTTTTTCCCAACAATCAACAACAGATTCACGGTCATCATTAGATTCTTAATTCCAGATATTTTATTGAATTCCAATTCCACCATCTGCCATGGTGGGATTCGAACCTGGGTCCCCAGAACATTGTCTGGCTCTCTGGATTAACAGTCCAGTGATAATACCACTAGCCTCTCAGCTATTCCTAGCCAGCACCATTGCCAAAGGGGCATTATTGTGGGCACTTCCAGGGTATAAGGAGAAGGCACAGCTCTGCCTCTGCATAGCCATTTGAATTAAGATGATAAATGTCGCTTTGTCCAGGTTATTCAGAAAATAGATTTGATAAACAGAGGAAGAGTCACTCTGCTGACTTTGCTCAGAGGGATAAGAACAATTCTTCCTCCAGTATACTTTAAATTAAATTTCAAATATCAGTTCTAGAGGGAAAGCTTAAATGAAAACATAACACTTAAATAGATCTGTGTCAAATCCTGCTTCCCTGGTTTGTGTTGGTGAGCTACTGGCATTGCAATTAAAGTTAATAACTTTTTAAAATTTTGAATGTTCATGCTTCCTGATTGATGTTGATTTGTGGTGCGTGGTTGTTGGAAACTTTCTGCTCAGTGTCTCGCTGGTGATGATATTACAGGTTTTACAGGAATGTGGTTGATGTGACCTTCCTTCAAGTCCGAAGGACATAAATGGCAAGAACCAATGAGCAAATGGCAACAGGTGAGAGTGAAAGTATATAAGCCATCTGTTCTGTCTGTTGAACTTTGCTGAATGAGTGTCGGTGTCTGTATAACTCTGGGTCTGGGGGAATTTAGTTTTAAAGCCTTCATTAGTTTCTGCATATCTAAGGGAGAATAATTAAACCTTATCTCAGCGGTTGGTATTGTAGAGCCACAGGCTTTCATTGATCCTACATGTGAATGGTCTGAATGGGTGTGTTTGCATCACTCAGTTTGCACAATCTTCCTTTTTATTGAATCTACTATCATTGATGCAGTGCTGAAGCTTAATATTATTGATATGTGAGCTGTAATGTGTGGCAGTGTGTGATATCATGCCAGTACAGCCTCGCTGGCCATCAATAACTGTTTAAATTTATCAGCATTCATATATGGAAATATCTATTCATAAATGTTTCATTATAATTAGTAACCCCAGTTCATGTCCACTCTGTAAACACAATGATCAAACAATGCCTATCTGTAGTAATAGCTAGAAATGTGTGTTTGCTTAAACTTGCAGCTCAGAATACGGTGATGAGTTGTGCCAAGAATATCTGACAAACGCATGCCCCACTCAGGGCTTCCCTTCTGAACTAATGGAGCATACCTATATATGGAAATCTTGTTTTGTACCAGTTCCTGATGAGCTGGTATTGTATCAGCTGGCAGCAGCTGGTTGAAAATATTTGCTTAGCAGGAGCCTGGACTGCTGCTGACATGTATTGCCTGAACACTCATAATGTTCAATTACTCTCTGAGTAGATATTCTTATAAAACTGCCTCCATTAGTCTGTAGTTGTGCAAGAGCTATTCTCAAATTTTCAGTGACAGTCATTAAAACAGCAACACCTTCAGTGAGCTGTTGTACTTTGATAACTGCTGTACAAAATAAATATCTCTATTTGCATTCTGAACTCTTCATTTTATTATACCCTTTGTTTAGTCTATTTATCTCTTTTCGTACCAACTTCCCCTAGCTTCCAGATACTCCTCCCTCAATATAAGCCTTTTTTGTTAGCACTTGTCAATGAGCCCCTTCTGATAACACTGTAACCAGAGATCAAGGACCAGATCTTTGCCACAATGGAGGATACCCCTTCCACATTTTTGAATATTTTCTGTGCCACTTTGTGATCCTTTAATAACCAATGTAATTGGACCTCCACAGTTTCTAGCTTTTCACCATTTAGAAATTACTCTGGTTCTATCAGGTTCAAAATGGATGACCTTGCACTTGCTATTTTGAAGTCAGCTTGCCACAGCATCCCATTCACTTAATCTATTCAGTCTTTCTTTTGTCATTTTATGCTTGCATCTGGAGTGATTACCATGCTGTCAATATTTTTGTGTCATCAGCAGATTTGTGTATGTGGCTTTTTATTACATGATCTCAATAAGTAATTAATAAGAAAATAGTTGAGACTCCTTCACAGAACTAGTCACATCCTGCAAAATAGAATACTGCCCATTATCCCACTCTCTGCCCCTTACCATTGAGGCAACTGTCTAACTGTCAAATAATTTGTTTTCGATTCCATGCGCTTCAATTTCAGCTAATTTATGAAGGAATTTTGTAAATGCCTTCTGAAATCCCATATAAATAACATCCATTGACATTCTCTGGTCCACTACTTCAAAAGCCACATCTACAAAAGTTTTGCTTTTGCCTCGCACAGTATCTGGCAGAATCTTACTCCATTGACAACAGTAAGGATCAGATAGGGTGGGAGAATGGAACAGAGACATATACCACAGAGTATCCGACAAGTCTAAAACCTGTACTATTTTCCACGGGAAAGGATGACAGCCTGTGAATGCACCAAGAGGCACATATGTTCAAACTAGGCAACAATGATCATTTTTTGCTTTCTGCTGCAACAACCCAAATGTGGTGAATTTTAACAATTGGATTCCAATGGACAACGGGCAGGTACCATTGTTGGCAACGCATGAAGCCTTTTAGAGAATTCACAGCACGGAGAACAATCAGTTGTAAGCTTTCTGGGCATTCCCTCCTCCACCAACAGATTTAGAGGCTGAAGGTACAGCTGGGTCCTTGATATAGGCTTTATGGCTATCTCTAATACCCTCTAATTAGTGAGCTACCTCTGTCAACTGATGCAGTCCCTGGAATGTATGGCCACCCATAGTGTTATTGGGAGGGAGCCAAGAACTTTGACCCAGCAGCAGAGTGAAGGTATAAAGAATTCTATGGAGACTTCAAGGCTACTTTTCTAGCCAAGATAGTAGAGCATGCAACCTGCTGCCACTACACAAGTGGAGCTGTGAAACTGAGTTTGAGGAACCGTAAGAGAGCAGTATAAAGTGGTAATCTGATTAATTTTCTTCCTGTCTTCCTATAGAAATCTATTAGTAGCACCAAGATTTGTCATTAGTGTATGATGGTGAGTGATAATCCTTTTTTTTATATTTTCTTTACATCTCCCTGCCCTGTCTGTTCCAAACTCGAGGCACCTCCCATTCCTTGATCACTCAGGTAATCAGCAGCTTACATTTGTATTTCTGACTTCTTTCAAGCACTGCCTCAGAAAACTCAGCTTTCCAGGTTTTCCAGTCGATACTTCACCTGAGGAAACAGGGATCAGAAAAGTGAAGCTCTTTATTGTACACTGTAGGGGAGGGGAAGAAATGTTCACAGTTTGAAAATAACCCTTGCTGCTAGCTTGACATTTAGTGAAGGGGAAAAAAAAGTGCACAGTTAATTGTGGTGTTGGCTTTTTAACATGCTATCTCACTTCTTTTCTGTTGCCTCAGAGAATTGTGTCAGAATCATTTTACACCATGAAAGGTACACCACTGAGATTTTGTGCAAGGGTGTTCTTGTTTTAATTTATGCTCACCGTAACCTTTATAGAAAGAAGATAGCTTAAAATCTTGTAAATAAGATTTGGAAGTATTCTTAACTTCTGATGAACAGCCTAAATTCTTTTTCCTTTGCTTCAGATACTGAGGGTCAGTTGATTGTTTCGACTTTCTTCCGTTTCAATTGTATCGAAAACATTTCTGTTCTGGGAGTAATTGTTAACAGCAAATCTGAAAATTTGACAGTTAAATGTCAAAAGGTCTGTACCTCCTCTCTATTGCGCCAATTGAGTATGACCACATAAGGAATTATAATGAGATGTTGAGTTTGGGATGAATTTTCACTTTTTTCATACCCAAATATGCCTTGTTTTCCCTTCCCTACCTCTCCTGAACTGAGGGTGTTGTATTCCAACTGTATGGTAACAAAGCCTGCCATTAAAATCATCTGAAGTGGCAACCCTTATTGTGTGAATGAAGTAGGGGTTGATAGGACATTTAATGACTGGGCCATCATATCTGATCTTTACCCTTTGTCCAGACGCATGCATTTTGATGATTATTGTGTTCATGAAAGTAGTCTAATTGAGTAAAATTATGTTCTATGTAAATATGAAAATGTATGAGGGATAAGTTATTGCTTATGCTTTACAGCTAAGAGAAAATTTTGAGCCAATATGTCAATTGCATTAACATACATTTGTAAGCTCTGTCCTGCTATTGTTACCCTACAGGCATAAGTTTCAGTCTGAAGCCTGTAGGCTAGACTGTTGTTAAGTTATATTAGAATTCCACACCTTTCACCAACCAAAACGAATAAAATGTAGGCACACATGCCCAAAACCCTAGATAACAAGGTGTGGAGCTGGATGAACACAGCAGGCCAAGCAGCATCATAGGAGCAGGAAAGCTTGATGTTTCGGGCCTAGACCCTTCATCAGAAATGATGAAGGGTCTAGGCCCG
>JAHRHZ010000111.1:31675197-31721880 GCA_024137785.1 Ginglymostoma cirratum | reverse complement strand
CGGGCCTAGACCCTTCATCATTTCTGATGAAGGGTCTAGGCCCGAAACATCAAGCTTTCCTGCTCCTATGATGCTGCTTGGCCTGCTGTGTTCATCCAGCTCCACACCTTGTTATCTCGGATTTTCCAGCATCTGCAGTTCCTATTATCTCTGCCCAAAACCCTGTTCACTGGTGCCTTCGTGAAGCTTACTTTTTTCAATCATAATAAAGAGCTAATGAGACAGATTTTGCTAACATTAAAAGGTTTCGTAATAACTTTTGATGAAATTTCCCAGCTGGTACATTTTTATTTCTTTTTTTTTAATGGTATTTTTAGGAAACTTGGAGCTGACTCGATATCAAAACCCCCTATCTTTGTGATGATTTCGTAACATGTACAAGACTCTGAAACAAGCATACAATTAAGGAGAGTCAGCAGGCCATTCAGCCCTTGAGTTTACTTGCCCAATTGATATGATTGCAGCTGATCTAACTGTAACTTGAAATCCACATTCTCAGCTGCCAAAAATAACCATGAAGACTCTTGCTTATCACAACTCTTCTTAACAATATTCAGTGCTTCTGCTTCCACTACCTTATCAAGAATGGAGTTCCAAAACACTGCAATGTTTGGAGGACTCCTGAGTTTAAAAGAGTGAGGTCAATTTCTTGACTCCTCTATGCAAGGAAACATGCTCTCCACATCCAACCTGTCATGAACCCTCAGGATATTGTGTGTATCAACCAAGTCACCGTACACTCATGCAAACTTCAGGGGATATAAGCCCAGCCTGTCTAACCTTTCCTCATAAGACAACCAGCCCAATCAATGTATTAGTATGGTAAGCCCCATGCACAAGGACACCCACATCCCTTTGTATCTCAGATCTCTGAAATCTCTCACCATTTAGACAATATGCGCCTCCTTTATTCTTCCTACCAAAATAGACAATTTCACATATTCCCACATTATACTTCGTCCACCTAGTCACTTTACCTATCTATATCTTTTTGAAGCCTCCTTAAGTCCTTTTCACAACTTACTCTCCTACCTACCTTTGTGTCTTCAACAAATTTGGCGCTGAACCTTCTGTCTCTTCAGCACTAACTCCTGTGATGATCTTGATGATAGTAATGTCGAAAAACTTTCCAAGGAGGTTAATGGAGTGCAACCAGATCAAAATTGACATTGAAACTAAAGAGACATTAGGCAGCTGGCCAAACATTTGGTCAGAGTAGAATGTCTGAAGGAGGTCCTTAAAAGAGGAAAGAGAGTTGATGTGGTTTAGAGCATGTATTACTGAATTCAGGGCCCATAAGTGTTGGAAGTCTGACTGTTAATGGTAAACAAATTTGAGGACACACAAGAGACCAGACTTAAAGGAATTATGGGATCTCAGATTCTAATATTATAGAGATAGGAAGGATTGAGGCCAGTGAAAGAATTTGAAAGCACAAATATTTTCAATGGAAGAAACATGAAGTTGATGGGTAAACAAGGCTATGGCCTGAAACTTCTTATTTTCAAACTAAGTCCAAATGTCGGAGAGTTTCCAGGAGAGAAACTGATGGCCTACAAGGATGGCAAACCTCACCTGATCTTCTGGGTATCAGGCAGTTGTTTGACAGCCAGTTGGTTTTCTCCTGGAATTCTGAACTCAGAACAGGACTCCCAGCCTACAAGAGCTCCTAGTCAATCTGCTGCCGTCAGTTCCCAAACTGCCCAGTGCCATCATGGAGACTGTGGCTGCTGCAAGGACAACAGGCCCCAGGCTGCAAGGACAAAGAGCCGGTGGGAAGGTAGTGTTGTTTGGAAGGATCTCACTGAATGAGGTCATGGGGACAGGGTTGTATGAATGGCCAGAAACAAACACTCTCACCAGCCACTCCTTAAGCCTGGGTCTAATCCCTTGAATCATTGACGGATTAGTGCAGATCAAGGCACTGACCCCAAACTGACAGCTTGTCAACTCTGGTTAACCGGTCAGCTCGACCAACTCTTTCTTGTCTCACCTGGAGCCATTGCAGGGCAGGTGAGATGAGGCCATTAAGTGACCATTGATTGGCAGGGCTCTTATCCACCACCATGCTACGCAATCAAATTCTCTCCCCACTTCAGGCCCAACCATGCCTGGATGTTTGTGCTAATTTGTGTTAGTTAGTGTGCAAGTGGCAGGATTTGGGTTTTGTTCATGTGGATGAAGAGTAGATGATTGGAGACCAGCCAGGCAGCATTGAGTTGGTCCAGTCCAAAGGCAATGAAGGCATGGGAAAAGGTTTACGTATCAAAAGGGCTGAAGCTGAGGCAATATTATACAGATGTAGGAGAAGGCAGTCTTGATGATAGCCAATAATAATGGATATCATTAAAATTGAATGTTTTGATAACCCGGCATAAAAGAGTTATTCCTAAAGGATGCTATGCTTTATCTTTCAAGAAGTTCACTAATGTCAGTTCCTGTGATAGCCATTGACAGTACAGGCACATGAACTTACTGAGATTATTCAGTTATCAAGCCAAAGAAATACACTATACTGAAAGTATAACGGGCATTAAATTATTCTTTGGCACATTAGTTCTCATAAAACGTTTCACCAAAAATATGAATTATTGTCTTTCAGGTGTCTATTGAGCTGCTGTGAATTTCCATCAATTTCCCTTCTCCAGTCTTCCTTTGCTGCTCAGCTGTTCATATTGAGTTCACTAGGCACTGAGAGACGTGACAGCAAGAACTTAATTTAAAGCTATCTGATTACTAAAATGTAGGTTGGAAGATAAGTTGTGAGATTTTGTTGTATTCGCAATGTAGAACTCACAGAATAAAGCAGACCATTGAGCCCAACAGGTCTACCCTAGTGATTATGTTCACCCTACTTCACCCCATTCCATCATACCAACATTTCCTATTCTCTCTCCTTCATGTACTTTCTTGCTTTTTCTTTAAATGTACCAATTCTATATTCTGCCAACACTCCATGTGGTAGTAAGTTCCAGTATCCCAACCACTCTTTAAATAAAAAGATTTCTCCTGAATTCCTTACGTATTTATTTATTCACAGCAATATTATATTTGTAACGCTATGTCCAGGTCTCATCCACAATTAGAAATATCTATATCTACCTCATCAAACTACTCATAATTTTAAAGGTCCCGAATAAACTTTCATGATAAGTATATTCTCTCAATTCTGTTATCATCCTTACAAATGTTAGTCACACCTTTTATGTTTTGTCAACATTTCATTTCAGCGTAGCTATATTTTTCAAATTTGACCAGAACCTGAATACTGCTTGAACACGTTTCATTGTATACATTATCAACTTGATGCAGGGAGAACAAACTCTACTCTGTAAAGTCAGAAGCTCCATGCTGGTGTACAAAGTAAGCTAACAGAACTTTAATCTTTGAGAAAAATGAAATCATTAGATAAATCATTAGAGTGAATAAATAAGCAGATGGGTGTAACAACATTTTGTTTTGAGAATTGCAATGAAACATTTTGATGGGAAATGAATCATTATAAAATGCAACTGGGTATAAGTAGAAAGCAGCAATGGTGGTATACCTTTAATCCATCTGCAATTATATGTGTATGCATAGCAGGAGGAGCTGTCACCTTATGACATATGCCATGAGATTTCTAATTTGTTAGACACATTTTTAGGAGGATAAAGACTTGGATCTTGAATAAGAGCCATTTGGGACTGGAACAGCTAGTATATGGTCTGAAATACTACACATTGCATGAGCACTCAGGTAAGTAACACAAACCAGCCTGATTCAGTGTGACATTACACACATTGAGAGGATAGGAGAGAGAATTTCTCCAAGACCTTACATGCTCTGATCCCAGTTCCATCTCATTCAGAAAACATTATGACATCAATAATGGCATAGTCCCAAAGTATCATTGTATACAATTGTGCTACACAACCATGCTGCAGATCCAGCAGCCTCCATTCATGTTGAAACATGTGTTTGGACAAGTTAACTATCTGTGTGCCATCGCTGTGGTGATGAGGGAACATTCCCTAGTAAGTGCAGAAATTGACCCAGGAGCTTCAAGTAGTTTCAAGCACGAGTAGAAAATGCCTTACCTATAATTGGCTTGATTCTTTAAATAATATACCATCGACCCCACGTTGCTGATTTTCGCTTTTATTTAAAAAACAAATAACATAGACTTTGGCAGGTCTTGTGTTGTCTAAATTTAAAATCCTAGAATTACATCAGCCAGATGAGCTGTGTGATGTCGGGTACAGCGCGAATACAACACGATCACACACACAACAAGGGTAACTATGTCTGTTCATTGCTCTAGAAAACACCATGCAAGCAGGATAACAGTGTAAGGTAAGGCCTGCTAGGCCTTTCAATGCCATACCCAATGTGAACAAAAGCATGGACAAAAAAGTTGGTTGTAAGGAGACAAATTAAGATGCGCTGAAGTTTAACACCATTCATTATATTTACTGACATTACTTATTCTGCGTGTGCATCATTTGGGAGACAGAAACTGAACAGAAACTGATCAGAAATGATTGCCCTTTCTTAATAACATGCAATTACGTATTTACCAGTTAATTGAATGGCCTGATATGAAAAAGTTCTGCCAGCTGCCTCAAAACAAGAGGAAGTTCCATCTATTATTAACCACAAGGGAACTATTGGTTATGCAGATTCTTCCTTTGATGAGATATTGCATCTTAATCACTGAGATATGAGTCAAGGTCATTTAACCTCACTGGCAGGTCTGCTGTAACACTGCCGTTATTAACCAGAGGATACAACATTTTCTAAAAACAGGACTATCATATCCGTAACAGATTATTTAGCCGTTACACTGATGGGGTGTGTAATAGGTATATCCCTTTAAGACCACAAGCCCTGCTCAGCTCCATTAGATGGTAATTATGGTTAGGCAAATCTACAGATCAATTAGAGACTAATTGCTGGTGCAGGAGTAGGTTCTCTCTCGATAACAACTGAGTTATTGTTTTAATGATTCATTCCCAAAGTCGAAAGGTACAGTGAATGACTATTTTTATATTTTTAAACTAAATTCACATTGGTAAAAATTTGAAGTGAAATTTTGATGTATATGTATATATATGTGTATGTGTCTAAACCATTGAACATATCTCCTCTGGCATTGCTCGTAATGACTTGCCAGATAAATATCTAGGCAGAATAATACATTTTGTTGGCAATGTGTGAACTGCATTGAGGTTCTTTAGGAGGGATTTTCACCTCAAGGCCAAGCAAGATTTCTCATCGTACTTTAGCTGATGCACCTTATTAACTGTCTACCCTCCCATCCCATGGTCTTATCAAGCAGCATCCCTGGAATTACTCACCAGATATTCAGAATTGGTCACATCCATTGCATCCAAGCCATTTTGAGAGGCTGCTGTGCACCTGGACGATCATTAGCATTGCCCCTGACCAGCAACATCATGGCACAGCAGTCCCAAAGGCACGTAGCCAGCATAGCTAGCAGGAACTGCAGATGCTGGAGAATCTGAGATAACAAGGCGTAGAGCTGGATGAACACAGCAGGCCAAGCTGAAGAAGGGTCTAGGCCTGAAACGTCAGCTTTCCTGCTCCTCTGATGCTGCTTGGCCTGCTGTGTTCATCCAGCTCTGCACCTTGTTATCTTAGTCAGCATAGCTGTCAGTCCTTTGCAGATACTCTGCTTAGCCAATAGGAAATGCACTTTACCTGAATATAGCTACATTCTGTCTGTACAACTCTCGAAGTCACTGCTCCTCTACTCCCAATGGCTACTGGAGACCTGCAGCTTGTCATTGTCCAGCAGTGGAAACATGACATAGAGACAAGCAATTGGATAATTCCAAACATGAGCTTTTATTTGCAGTGGGAAAAAGTGAACACCGACAAAACCAAGGGAGACTGTAGCTCACCCCTCACAATATCAACCAAATGCTGGCATTACAACCAATGACTAGTTTCCAGTCCATGATGGTCTGTTGCACCCAACCATTTCCCATCTCTTGAAAGCGAGTGTCAATGAGGTCCTGCCCAGCTTGGAGCACCCAAAGCAGCCCAATGCACAGGAGAGCTTCCTTCTCTCCAGTGTCCTTAGCCTCATCATCAAAGCCTGGTCCCTCTTATTGTCTGCTCCAACTGTGCTGAGCAAAGCACAAGGCAGCACACTGTGCAATCACAGCCCACCATCCCTACAGATCACTCCAAGCAACAGAACCACGGCTTTAGCAGCCCTACAATCAGCCCCATCACAGTCATTGTTGAGGCATGAATAGCATTGCATCTACACTCCAGGTAAGTTAGGCCATTTCCTCCGGGTGCTCTGGTTTCCTTCCACAGTCCAAAGATGCGCAGGTTAGGTGGATTAGCCATGCTAAATTGCCCATAGTGTCCAGGGATGTGTAGGTTTTGAGAATTAACCATGGGATATGCAAGATTACAGGGATAGGAGAGGGTGTGGGTCTGGGTGGGATGCTCTCTGGAGGATCAGTGTGTACTCTATGGGTCGAATGGCCTGCAGGAATTCTGTAGAGATTCTATGACTTGAGCACATGCACTCCTTGAGGCAGTCCACGAAAAGGCAGCTTTCAAGGGAGTTCTTTGAAGGTGAAAAATTGGAAACCCTTGTAAAAGAGACAGAGTTTTAATGAGTTAATGAGCCACAGTGTCATTATCATCTTGGTGTTACTGAAACATCCATGGGATTTGTCTTGACCACATTTTCTATTTGATTTGCATCTGAGGGGTAGTCGACAAGTTTTTCTGTTACATATACTTACCACATTCTAGACATAAGTCTATAAGTTGTGCATATCTTATAGGCTATTTTACTGATGTAACTTTGAAAAGAAAAATTTGTTTTATTTATTCATAACTATGGAATCTCATGGTTTTATTACCTTATTGAGTTCCTGGGATCTCACACTCTGTCTACTTTAAAGAAAAAACAGTTATTGATCTCTAGCTGTAGTGATTGTAATGAGTTTAACCAGGTGGACCTCATGGAATATGAGCTCCCTGATTGGGGCTGTTAATCTGATCCAATCAGGGACCCCTGGCTGACAGATATAAGCAAAAGTTTCAGACGTTCTGTTCACTGTGAGAGCTGGCTCCCGAAACGTCAAGTTTTCCTGCTCCTATGATGCTGCTTTACCTGCTGTGTTCATCCAGCCCCATGCTTGTTATCTCGGATTCTCCAGCATCTGCAGTACCTTTTATCTCTGAGTAATTTTCCTGACAGCTTGTGGACCCACAGCTTTTTCCGTTATTAGGAGCCTAACATTCGCTGAGGCAACATTTACGAAAACCTTCTTCAGAAGGGCCTAGGCCCGAAACGTCAGCCTTCCTGCTCCTCTGATGCTGCTTGGCCTGCTGTGTTCATCCAGCTCTACACCTTCGATCAAAATAAATGTCTGGTTAAATGGCCACCTGTTTCTAATGGAGTTTGATACCAGCACAGCTGTTTCAGTGATCACAGAACCAGTCTTTAACAAAATTCACCCTGGCCTCAAGTCTGTACATGTAATCTCATGTGAAACCTATATCGGGAAACCTTTACAGATTCAGTGTCCAACTTTGGTTCCAATCTCTTATGAGAAGCAGCTCATTCAGTTACCACTGATTGTAGTAAAAGACTTGGACCCAAGCTTGTTGGGACGAAATTCGTTGAGAAGATTCACCTAGGTTGGCTCATTATTTTTTGATCAGAAAATGGCTACCTGAGTTAAGCTCTAATTCTCACCCCAAACGTTTTTCAGGAAGGTCTAGGGACTGTCAAAGGAGACAAGGCCACCTTGCATGTTGACCAAGAAGCAATTCCACGATTCTGCAAGACCCACCTATTACCATTTGCCTTATGCATAAAAGTAGAGACAGAAATCAGGAGGTTGGAATGTGAAGGAATCATCAAACCAGTGCAGTTTGCAGAATGGGCAGCACCGATTGTACTGATTGTGAGGACTGATGGGTCGGTTCACCTTTGTGGGGATTTTAAACAAACAGTAAACCACGTTTTGCAGCTGGATAAATACGCAATTCCTTGCATAAAGGATTTATACACATAGTTGATAGGAGGGCTGTCCTTCACAAAGCCATGGGAATGGCCCTGCATGGTAAGAGGAAAGGTCAACATGAGGTCAAGCCCAGTAATGTAAAAGGCTTGGGTAGGTCCAGCGGCCCTGAACAAGCACATAGACCAAATGAAAGCTGCAAACTTGCAAACGGTGCAGGAGCAAAATGTGCCCGGCTCCTTGAATGCTTCTCCGACTGTTCTGGGACCCGCATGTCCTCCCTTACCATTAACGGTTGAAGAAACCTTAGAATCCGTGATGTACATGGTGAATGTTGCAGCTTCGACAATTTTGCCACCTGAAGAGGAGAATGAATTTTTCCGAGATGCTCTGGGTGCAAGAGGCGAGTTACTGTGAGTTACACAGCATCTGTATCAGAGGCAGAGTTGGAGGAACCTGACCTGCATGCTAAAAAGCCTCAGGAAAAGCTACAAAATGAAGAGCTGGCTTATGTCCTCAGGGTGAGAGGGGGCGAAATGTAGTGACTGTAATTATGTCAGCCAGATGGGTCTCATTGAATAGGAGTTCCCTGATCGGGGTTGTTAATCTGGTCCAATCAGGGAGCCCTGGCTGACAGATAAGAAGCAGAGTGTCAGACATCCTGTTCATTCTGAGAGCTGCCTCCGAGGGAGCTGGATCAGTGTCAAGGACTCTCCACATGTAAATAAAGGGTGACTTGGTGATGGCATACCAGCCTCTGTGAAATTATTTCACTAGCCAGACTGAACATGAGTTTGGCAGACCATGTCAGGGATCATAACACTACAATTGTATCAGAGATAAAAGGTACTGCAGATGCTGGAGAATCCAAGATAACAAGGTGTAGAGCTGGATGAACACAGCAGGCCAAGCAGCATCATAGGATCAGGAAATGTTGACGTTTTGGGCCTAGACCCTTCATCAGAAAATTCTGATGAGGGGTCTAGGCCCGAAACGTCAAGATTTCCTGCCGTGTTCATCCAGCTCTACACCTTGTTATAACACTACACTTAGTATTTTGAACATATGCGTGTTCTTCATAATGATTTGACGGGTGTATCGGGAGTCCATTTTGACTTTTGGGCACACCTGTGGAAAAGATGGAGTTGATGATCTTTAGGTTCAGATCTTAATTACATCAAGCCACAAGATGCAAAGCATCAAAGACAATTGTGATTCAAATGTCGGATTGAGCTGAAGAATCATGTCGTAATGAACATTTGTTTGTGGGGATGGTTGGTTGGGGGGGAGGTGATAGAGTAGTGGTCCATATGCTTAAAGAAGCCTACAGCGATAAACTGGTGTTTAGGTCCTTTCAAAATCGTGTTGTTTGCACTCTCATAACAGACAGTAATGCTATTGATCTATTGATCTATTTGAGACTATTACCATTCTCTTCACATCAGGTTTAACAAGTGAAACTTGACCCTGTTATTCCATACTAACCAAAACCTTGGTTTAAAAACAGCTATGAAATTATTTATATTTCATGGCATAAATTGCTATTTTCTCTATTACTGTTGCTCTGCACCTCTGTAAAATGAATGGTTCTGTGATGTCCCTGGAATACCTCCCCTTTGGTTGTGTGCTGAATTCTTGTGGACATGGTTGTCTTGCTTCACAAGGTACCTCCTTCCAGATGGATTAAAATTGTCTGGCTATGAAAAATTAAGAGATGTTGTGATCTTCACAACCACTGATAAAGAGACTCTGATCCACAAATACCCTGTCTCTTCTCACTTTGTCCAATAATTGTGTTTAGAATTAGAATCCCTACAGTGTGGAAACAGGCCCTTTGGCCCAACAAGTCCACACTGACCCTTGGAACATCCCACCCAGACCCATCCCCCTATAACCCGCACACCCCTGAACACAATGGGCAATTTAGCATGGCCAATCCACCTAGCCTGCACATCTTTGGATTGTGGGATGAAACCGGAGCACCCGGAGGAAGCCCACACAGACACAAGGAGAATATGCAAACTCCACACACAGTCACCTGGGGCTGGAAGTGAACCTGGGACCCTGGTGCTGTGAGCCACCATGCCACCCACTGTTTTCACTATGAATAACTGAGAAGTTGGTTGATCTGTGTGATATTAAGACACCAAGGGCACACTTTCATGCTAATGATCTGTAGGAATGCAACTAAGGTGCTGAACTATAAGCAATCCAATTAGAATATTTGTGGGTGTCCTTGAAGTGTATTGTAATGGAGCTACTTCCTGTCTGGCATCTAAGTGGTGCCTGCATTTGAAATGCAATGTTAGCTAATGTGCTGTTTGGAACATCCTTTGTTTTGTCAGTGAAAACATTAAGTTGTGACCTTTTTGCACTGTGCTAAATATATGCCTGTGACAAAGTAAATGTGTCATGGAAATGGTAGCATGTTGCTGCTTTTTTTTGTTGTATCAAGACTGTTTTCTAAGCTTTGTGAGGACCTGCTGTTTGCCAAGTTCTGGCAGCAAATGGACAGCAACATCAAACATTGACACAAATAGAGGTTAAGTGATTGACTCTAGTTGAAGATCCTTAATGATGGAGCAGGCCCTGCAGCAGAGAAAGGAAGAAAACGAAGCAAATGCAGCAATCCAACACCACTGCCACTTGGGACAGTGTCCTGCCTGCATTGGGAATCAACCTGTTGATCATGTACAGCGATAACGTGTGGAGCTGGATGAACACAGCAGGCCAAGCAACATCATAGGAAAGCTTGACGTTTCGGGCCTAGACCCTTCATCAGAAATGGGGGAGGGGAAGAGGGTTCTGAAATAAATAGGGAGAGAGGGGGAGGCGGATAGAAGATGGATAGAGGAGAGGATAGGTGGAGAGGAGACAGA
Source organism: Ginglymostoma cirratum (assembly GCA_024137785.1). Classification (NCBI taxonomy): domain Eukaryota; kingdom Metazoa; phylum Chordata; class Chondrichthyes; order Orectolobiformes; family Ginglymostomatidae; genus Ginglymostoma; species Ginglymostoma cirratum. The sequence continues at coordinate 31,711,001 of JAHRHZ010000111.1, read as the reverse complement.
CAAGTCAAAGAGGCGGGGATGGAGCCAGTAAAGGTGAGTGTAGGTAGGGGGGTAGGGAGGAGATAGGTCAGTCCAGGGAGGACGGACAGGTCAAGGGGGTGGGATGATGTTAGTAGATAGGAGATAGGGGTGGGGCTTGAGGTGGGAGGAGGGGATAGGTGAGAGGAAAAACAGGTTAGGGAGGCAGGGACGAGCTGGGCTGGTTTTGGGATGCGGTTGGGGGAGGGGAGATTTTGAAGCTTGTGAAATCCACATCGATACCATTGGGCTGCAGGGTTCCCAGGCTGAATATGATTCGCTGTTCCTGCAGCCTTCGGGTGGCATCATTGTGGCATTGCAGGAGGCCCAGGATGGACATGTCGTCTGAGGAATGGGAGGGGGAGTTGAAATGGTTCGCGACTGGGAGGTGCAGTTGTTTGTTGCGAACTGAGCGCAGGTGTTCTGCAAAGCGGTCCAAAAGCCTCCGCTTGGTTTCCCCGATGTAGAGGAGGCCACAACGGGTACAGCGGATGCAGTATACCACATTGGCAGATGTGCAGGTGAACATCTGCCTGATGTGGAAAGACTTCTTGGGGCCTGGGATTGGGGTGAGGAAGGAGGTGTGGGGGCAGGTGTAGCACTTCCTGCGGTTGCAGGGAAAAGTGCCGGGTGTGGTGGGGCTGGAGGGGAGTGTGGAGCGGACAAGGGAGTAGCGGAGGGAGTCGTCCCTCCGGAAAGCAGATAAGGATGGGGAGGGAAAAATGTCTTTGGTGGTGGTGTCGGATTGCAGATGGTGGAAGTGTTGGAGGATGATGCGTTGGAATTCGCAACCCTGAATAATCATCATTCTTGAAGCAAGGGGCAGCCAATGATGATTCAATTCAGATTCAACACCATATTTAGCTCTTCCTGCCTGATTATAGACTATTCCTGTTTATGCTGCTTATACCCATTGCTATACCAGTTGGGAGGCAGTTATTTGGAACAATAATTAAAGGAATCCTCAGCTTCTGTCATACTTATGGGGCATATGTCTGGCTGTAATTTTTAAATTTTCACATCTCCCCTCCACCTTGGATGGTTCTGAAACATTATGAAGTTGCTACCATACCCATGTTAACTGCTGGTCCAAAGTGAGCTGCTTCCATGTTGCTGTGGGGTGGCTCAGTGGTTAGAATTGCTGCCTTCATAGCACCTGAGTCCCAAGTGTGATTCTAGCCTTGGGCAACCAACTATGTGGAGTTTGCACATTCTCCTTGTGTCTAATGGGGCTTCCTTCCACAGTCCAAAGATGTGCAGGCTGGGTGAATTGGCCATGTTAAATTGCCCATAGTGTCCAGGGGTATGCAAGCTAGGTGGATTACAGGGACAGGGTAGTGGATTGGGATGTTCTTTGGACGGGCGGTGTCGACTCGATGGGCTTAATGGCCTGATTCCACACTGTAGAGGTTCTGTGATCCCTGTTCCTTTAAGCTGCTTCCTTCGATCCTGACAAGTGGAAAAAGTGTCCAAACCCACCTGTCCAAATCAAAGAACTACTGAAGAAGAAAGGGGTTTAATTCAGTGCTAAATGTTCACAAACTGTAGTATAATGAAGGCTGGCCAAGAAAAATGAGTGGTCCAATGTGGGACACTCAGGTGATTGCCGTGGCTGCTACACCCACAATCCATCCATTTACCATGTGCAGACAAAAGTTGGTCATCTTGTGTGGGTAAGTTATCTTCAGACAATGTCTTTACACTGCATTGCACTTGTGTTTTTGCATATACAGGGGAGTTAAAGAATTGTTTGAATGTACTGAGTACGTTTTGTTTCTTGCCAGGAAATGTTGTTTTAGGGGTCGAACAGCACAGTTCAGTGATTGAACACCTAACTGTTCAAGTATTATCTTTAATTTCAACTCTAATAATGCACATATTTCCTCTTCGTGGATTCAGTTGCTCGTTGCATTGCTTGTGCATGTCTGCACCCCCATATGCAAGTAACTGTCAACAATGTAGGGGTCACCACTGACTAGAAACTGAACAAGATTAGCCAAATAAATAACATGGCTACAAGAGCAGATCAGAGCTTCGGTAAATAACCCACCCACTGACTCCCCAGACATTGTCTATCATCTCAATGCAACAAGTCAGGAGTGTGATGGAATACTCCCCACTTGCCCAGTTGAATGCAACTCGATAACACTCAAAGTATGTAACTGTCCAGGACAAAGTAGCCTGCTAGATTAGCACCCCAATCTCCACATTCAAAATTTATTTACTCCATCACTGATGCACAGTAGCATCAACGTGAACCATCTACAAGATGCATTACAGCAACTCATGAAATCTTCTTTGACCCCTGATCTCATAAACATGCAACATCTACAATCTAGAAGAATAATGGTCACAGGTGCATGGAAAGAACACCACCTGTAATTTACCCTCCAAACCACACAATATCTTGACATGGAATTATACTGTTGATTTGTGTCAAAAGCCTGGAACTCCTTTCCTAACAGCACTGTGGTTATAGCTGTTCCCCTTGGGTAGCTGTAGTTCAAAAAGGAGGTTTACCACCACCCTATCAAGGGCAATTAACAATAGACAATAAGTGCTGGTCTAGCCAGTTACAACATATTTTGAAAATTTTTAAAAAACTAATAGACTTAAAACATTAATGTTGATTTTTGTCCAGTTTCAATTGCCTTTTTAACAGCACAATAATATGGCCTGGCTAGCCTCACAAACATGGCCGTTGTTTGAAATCAGGGAATTCAGATGACAATACCCAGCTGCCTAACCTGATCCCAGCTGCAGGTTATTCACCTGTTCGATTATCTCCACAGGCAATGATAAAATTCTGTATTGACCTGTGTCTAGGGACTCGGAAACAAAAGCCTTTAATCTATATCATTAAAAGGTGTCTTGAGTCAAAGGGGTGACAGGCTTTGTTGTAATAACATGCACAATTGGCCTTGACTAATATTTTATTGAACCAACAGTAATAAATGTCAGCCCAGTTGTATTCAAATTTTTCTCTCACTTGTTGCAAGCAGCTTCCTTATTTCATTATGTCATTGATTTGTACCCTTTGTTTCACAATGCTTGGAGATGAGATAGGAATCACTGTAAAGAAGTAGTACAGTTTAGGCTGCAAGATCTGTTTTCCTCAACTTTGAACTTTCCACTTAGTCATCTGAAAATAATGCTTTTCTGATAAATGTAACTGGCTCAATGAATGATTAACTAGGGAGGCATGTTTGTGAATTGACAATGACATATACAAAGACTCCAATAAGAGAACCTGCGGCACAGTGGTAATGGCCCCTACTTCTGAACCAGGAGGCCTAGGTTCAAGCCCACTCCACCAAAGGTGTGCAAAATAACCTCTCAGCAGGTTGGTTTTTAATATGTATGTTCAAAAATAAAGAATCTGATAGAACCTTACAGACCAGAAATCTCTGCTAATCCCACTTTCCAGCCCTTGACAATAGCCCGGAATGTTATGCTGTTTCAAATGCTCGTCCACATACTTTTAAATGTTGTCAACTTTCCTGCCTCTACTGCCCTTCCAAACCGTTCATTCCAGATTCCTAACACCCTCTGGGCAAAAACATTTTTCTCAAATTCCCTCTAATCCTCCTGCCCTTCACCTTAAAGGTATGCCCCCATTAATGACCCATCAACAAATGGGAACAGCTTGTTCGTATCCCCACTGCCCATGTCCCACATAATCTTATAATTTCAATCAAGTGTCCTCTCAGCCTTCAATACTCAGAAGAAAACATCCCAAATCCATCCAGCCTCTCTTCAAAGCTAAACTGCTCCAACTCAGGCACCGTCTTGGTGAATCCAATGTTATCAATCCTTCCAATGTGTGGTGAGCAAAGCTGCATACTGTACTCCTAACCAAAGTTTTGTACAGGTCTAACAGAATTTCCCTGCCTCTATTATCTATGACTGATAATGGTAAGCGTCCCATACGCCTTCTTAGCCACACTGTTGAACTGCCCTGTGACTTTAGGGATCTATGGACAAGCACCCCATGATTCCTCTTTTTCTCCGAGCTACTTGGAGTCCTGCCAGTCATGGACCTAATAATTGTGTGATATTGTGATCTGGAGTAGCATACTGAATGCCTACCCTATGGGCTCTGGAACTCCATTACACCAAGCTGATCATCATGTAATAAAGCTGCTCTTTTACATGGAGATTTACAATCCCAGCATTTAGCTCATGACACATTGACCAAGCACATAAACCAGATGTAAGCTTTCAGGGGACTGCAGGCCCTCAAAAGGAAACTATAGGTAGAATGAGGGGCAGAAAAAAAATGGTGGATGGAGTCTTACAGAGTTCTGAGCAATATGGGCTACGGCAATATTTGTGACAGAATTGAATGAATTCTTCAGCGAAACCCATCTAGATGTTGGGAACTCCTGCACCATCTTTTATGTGGAGCAATGAGGCAAGTTTCTTACTAGGGCGATTATAACTTGTCAAATGTCTTAATACCAGCCGAACTTGCCTCATTGATATTCAGCTTCCTATCTTACCAAAAGCACTGAACAAGCTAGATGTTGAGCATTGACAATAAAGAGGACAAGTGGAATTTTGTCATTTATTGTTAAAGGAATAGAGTATAAAAGTAAGGAAGAGCTGCTGCAACCGTACAAGACATTAGTGAAACCCCAGCTGGAGTATTGTATGCAATTACTTGAGGAGGAATGTAGTTGCATTGGAGGCAGTTCAGAGAAGTTCATTGGATTGATTTCAGCAATGAGGGATTTCTCATGTGGAGAGAGGTTAAGCAGTTTCGGTCGATACTCTTTGGAGTTAGAAGAATGAGACGATATCTAATTGAGATATTTAAGATTCTAAAGGGATTGAGAAAGTAGTCATGGAAAGGATATTTCCTCATGTGGGTCAATCTGGAGCAAGCGGTTACAATTTTAGGATAAGGGGGTAGCAAATTTAAAACAGAGATGAGAAGAAATTACTGCTCTCAAAGGATCATCAATCTTTGCAATTCACGACCTCGGAGTACAGTGGATGCTGGGGCATTGACTTAATTTAAGGAGGAGATGGAGAGATTTGTAATAGTGGGTTGAAGGGTTATGGACAGTGGGCAGGAAAGTAGATTTGAGGCCGAGATGAGATCAGCTTTGATTGTAGCAAATAGCAGAGTGGGCCTGAGGGACTGAACCGCCTACTCCCAGCTCCAAGTTCCTATTTTCTTATGAATTCTCAAGATGGAAGAAAGCACGGGTACATGGTGACATCAGCTAACCATTTGCTCCGAAGGACCTACATGTTTGACATCAACATCTCAGGGCGTGCTCCGTGAAAGCAACTACATGTACCCCACATTCTCGGACATTGGCATCCAATGTATGCCACCCTCCAGGAACCATGGTGAGACACCTCTGATCCACTTGCAGCACACTTCTAAGTTTCAATACTGTACCTTGGGCTGCACTGACAACTCTCATTGTAATAGTGCAGCAAGGTCACTTTGGGCTCATGGACTGGACCAGGCTACATCTCTGGGCTACTTATTCACTCCCTTAGCATTTAGTCACTCTGACCCTAGCTGGATCTAACATTATTTGTCATGCTGTGCAATTTAAAAACATCCCACGTAGATGTTTACGTATTTTCTCTTCAAGTATTTGTCTAATACACTTTTTGAATATTACTATTATATATGTTTCCATTTCGGGCGGTGCATTCACAACTCACCATTTAAGGATATCGCATAGCCTCAGATTTGCCAACTACCTTCACTAAATATGCTCACAATCAGTGAAAAAGCTTTTAATATAAAATTCAGGTAGGGCACAATGCAGCAGCAAGGTAAAATGATGCACAGCTCTGCAGCAATTGTTCGCCACTTCCCAAATGCACAGGCATGCCTGAATTTTAACAGGATCCTCTGAGTTGGTCTGTGATAGAATTTGCCACGTGGCGTATGAAATTTCGCAAAGAAAAAAAATACGTGCTTTATATTCACACCATCATATAAGGTGGTTGCTAGGCGTTTAGGTCATAATACATCTTTTGCATTCCTATTTCACAAAGCTGCTTGTTCCTGCTTTTACAAAGGCAGAGAGTAACAGTGACAAGAAAGAAGACAGCACGCAGTTCTAGTCAGAAAGGGATCTACATTTGACAACAGAGCCCTGGAAATCTGGGGCAATGAGGAAATAATGCAAACTCTCTTTACTAGTACTGGCATTATCCTTTTCCTTTTCGTTATAGGTTCTTTTTTTTCATGCACTGTATCACCGCTGTCTTTGTTCCTGGCATATACCATATGCTCTAATCCTGTTTTACCCTTTGAGTGGAAATGTCAGAGCTCAGCAATCAATTTTAACCTAACTTCACACAGTAACCTGTAGCACAGACTGCTCGATTCTTAACCACAAACGAGAACATATTCCGCTGAGTTGTCGGACAGAACATTTGGTGAAACACGCAATTCAATTGAGAAAGAACCCGTGTTGCTGAAATTACAAGGTCCATCCAAAGATGTCCAGCTGCATCTGAGGCCCAAGGGTAGGAAGTTCCTTTAAATGTAGTTTCGCTGCTGATTTTCAGAGTGTGCTAACTAGTCTGTACAGCAGGGAGACGTCCACAACCTGCTACTGTCTAATGCTGCACACAGCCTGGCCAGGTTGTTGATCACAGTAGACAGAACAGCCGTAACAGGGCACCATGCAATCAGAAAGAGACCCTGTGTCAGTGACTGTGGCTTCTGGCACACCTTCCATCATACTTTTTGGCTGCAGTTTTATACTGATTTGAATACTATTTTCCTACTAAACTTTATTGCCTGTGGCCGTACAACATCCTGGGAAAGACCACACAGCCTTTGCTGTGTTACACACTGCATCACAGACCCCCACAAAGACATTTAAAGGTGTTGTGACAAAACACATGTATTTTGGGTGAATACAAACTGGTATCAATCAAACTGAGCTAATGCTTTAGCAGATCTATTTGTTATGAGTTTTAAAGAGTTTTCATTATTTGGAGATGCTGCTGTGGTCATACTAGGTTCAACTTTATTCAACTAAGCTATTGAGTACTATATAAAACTGCAGTTTTATTAACATTTAGGATTTAATAAATATTTTCTCCATTTGCTGTCTTCATGGCCAAGGGGCATATAAAATTTCAGTAAAATGGCCTGACAATAAGGAAAAAATAATATTGTTATGTCAAAACTCTTCCTTTGGCAATTCTTGTGGTTATATTAAGACACTTTGTTTGATTTGCCAATTATTTGGTCTCCCTCCTGTAAGAGACATCTTCTGCAATTGATTGATGAGAGTGCTCTGCTCCTTGGTAAATCCCCTTTACAAAGTGAAAACGTGTAAAACGCTACAGCCACCGTTATTTGTACATCTTTGCAGGGCTGTACTTTAGCACTCAGTTGATCACTTTAAACATCCTGCAGGTGGTTGTTTGAGACCTCAAACATGCAGCATGTATCTTATCATGAAAGCAGAAAGAACAGCTCTGGCCGTATTGGAAAAGAGAAATAAATTTAATATTTTATGTCAAAGTCCTCTCATTGCAACTGATGAAAGTTCTGAAGAAAGGTCACTTCTGAAATCCTGAGTGGAGCTCTCGCCTTGGGAGTGGGATAGAGGAGCTAGGACAGTTTCCAGTCCCCAAGCTCAACTTTAGGAGAAAACAGTGATTTATCAAAATTGTGATCAATTGGCATGAGACAATTTCACTGTCCAGTGAAGTGAGGTAGGTGGGCTCTTTAAGTCAATCAGAGACTTTCAAGCTTCAGAGAACTACTCAGCTCCAGTAAATAGTTAATAACTGAGATGTTGTTGCAACAAGAAATTGAACATTGCAGCTACTCTTTTGAAATGCTGAATAAGAGACAGACATAGGAGACAGGGGGAAGCAGTGGCCGAGATTGTTAAACCAGAGGCCCGGATAACATTCTAGGCACCCGGTTCGAATCCCACTATGGTAGATGGTGGAATTGGAATTCAATAAATTACCTGGAATTAAGAATCTAATGATGAGCATGAATCCACGGTCAATTGTTGGGAAAAACCCATCTGGTTCACTAATGTCGTTTAGGGAAGGAAACTGCCATCCTTACCTGCTCTGGCCTATATGTGACTCCAGACCCACAGAAATGTGGTTGCATCTGAACTGCCCTCTAGGCAATTAGGAGTGGGCAATTAGTGCTGTCTAGCCAGCGATGTCCACATCCCGTTAATGAATAAAAAAAAAGACTGGCCACCACTGTGAGGTGGAAGGAGAACCCTTCTGGAAGGCAGCCTTTAACATCAGAGATAGTAAGAACTGCCAATGCTGGAGTCAGAGACAACACAGTGTGGGGCTGGAGGAACACAGCAGGCCAGGCAGCATCAGAGGAGCAGGAAAGCTGATGTTTTGGGTCGGGACCCTTCTTCAGAAATGGGGGAGGGCGAAGGGATCTCTGAAATAAATAGAGAGAGGAGAGGTGGGGCTGGGGAAGGTAGGTGGGCTGGTGCTAGGTGAGGGCAGGTATGCAGGATTGGTCAGTGAAGTGGGAGGAGCAGATAGGTGGGAGAGAAGACAGACAGGTCAAGGGAGCTGGGATGAGAGGGAGGGTTGGACATGGGACGAGGCCAGGGGTGGGTAGATTTTGAAACTAGTGAAGTCCACATTGAGACCATTGGGTTGTAGTCTCCCGAGGCAGAATGAGGTGCTGCTCCTTGCTTAACAACAGGCAGGGATGATGGTCTGTGAGTTTGACTGGGGTACTAGTACCCAGACCTGATGCTTGGTGCCTGTCTGCAGGCATTGATCTGTCCCTATCACATCAGAAGACTGGAGCACGAATGGAAAATCCTGAAGAAACAAAGGTTGTAATCAGTTTAACTGGTTAGCTGTCTAATAGGGGTGGGCAGCCATGCCTATTCCAATTCAGCCTTGGTCAAAAGAACCTTTTCTTGGAGATTGGAGTTGGGAGATTGGCAAGCAACTGATTTTCAAGCCCCATCCAATTCTGTTCCCAACCTCAGTGTGGCCCAAAGATCCTGCCTTTCAGCTCTCTCTCTCTCTCTCTCTCTGTGTCCATAGGTCCTGCTAGACTGAGTATTTCCAGTATAGGGTATTTTCTGTTTTTTTTTCCAGATTTCCAGCCTTTGCAGTATTTCACTTTATGTATTTCACCACTATATTTTCTGCTCTTGTCCTGAGATTTATTTTTTACAACCTGTTGCTGTGATAAGAACATTGCGTGCTCTGACAGCATTTGTTACCAGCCCCAACTTGCACTTGAGAAGATCACTGCAGGGCAACTCATCTCATCCCAACACCCTGTCATTTCCGTTAGCCATGCATATATTTTCTCTTTAGAAATTGTCCAATTCTCCTTGGAAAGCCACGACTGAAGTGACCTTCACCACATTCTCAACAATATTTTGTGGATTCTAACCACTCACTCTGTAAAAACATCTTTTCCTCCTGTTGCTATTGACTGTTTTGTTAGTTTCCTCGAATGAGTACATTCTGCTTTTCACCCCTGTGCTAATGGAAGCAGTTCTTCCCTGTCTACTATGTTCTCATTATTTTGAACACTTCCATAAAATCTCTTGTTAATCTGTCTCTTCCAAGATAAACAGCACCAGCTTCTCTAATCTATCCAGATTACTGAAGTTCCCTATCACAGGAACCATTTCCATGAATCTTTACTGCATCCTGTCTACTCCTCTTTTTCTTTAATGACACAATGTTCTAATTGCAGCTGACCCAGTGATTTATACAGGTCTATCTTAAGTTCTCTGCACTTGTACTCAATGCTTCTACTTTTAAAGCCCAGGGTCCCATTTGATTTATTAAGGCATTCTCAACCTGCTCTACCAGCATCAGTGATTTATTCACATATAGTCCCATATCCCCCTGCATCCTCTTTAGAATTGTAACCTTTAGTTTATACTAGTTATCATCATTTTCCCTGTCAAAATTAATCGCTTAACACTTCTCTGCAGCAAATTTTATCTGCCATTTAGAAGCCCGTGTAGATATATATTTAGCTTTTCTTGTGTACTGAATTTATGAACATGTGCAGCCTCTAATGAATATGTTTCAGTGTCCAGCTGCCATGGTAACCAGTCAAAATCTTAAACAGATTATCTATCAAACCAAGTTTCAATCTGGGATCTGATGCGTAGTATTAATATCAGATGCAATTATATCAAATTGGTGTTGTTTTGGGATTGAAATGAATTGAACTTCAGTGGAGCTTTTGTGTCTTTTCAAAAAAGAGCATGTGGAGAACATGAAACAGGAGAATTGTTGTAAAGTTTATTAAGCTGATTGAAATCTCAAAATGGCTTTGAGTATTGCCAAGACATTTCTAGGAATAGAAGACATAACAGTGGAATATTTGAAAAAATTTGATGAGGACTAAACTGAGAGACTTAGCAGATAAATTGAAAGTAGAAATACCAGTCGAGCCTCTCAAGGATAAGACGCTTAAAGTAATCACCCAGCATTTAGAATTAAATGAAGAAGGATTCCTATCTGATCCCACAAGTAGAATACTGTATTGAAAGAATTGTATGAATATGACTAAAATTGACTTGTTAAAAGCATATAGACAAGTTACATTGACTAACAGGTTGAGAGAAACTTTATTAACACTGGATGGATTTCATAATTGTAAAGTCATGCAATTTGGAATGAAAAATGCATCAGCAACTTTCCAATGATTGACCAAAATAATTAAAGAACTATGTAACTGCATAATCTACACCATCAACTTGGTTGGATTTAGCCAAACCTAGGAAGAATATTTGTACTACTTAATTGAACAATTTGATCAATCACTAAGTGCCAATTTGGCCATAAGTATACATAAAAGTGCATTTGACAAAGCAGAAGAGACTTATTTGGGTCATACTGTGGACCAAAGCCAAATGGCACCTAAAGAGGAAAAATGAGGGCTACCTTGGATTTCCCTGTGCTGAAGACAAACCGTGAAATTCTGACATATGATGACAAGAGTCTGACTTTATTGAAACTTTCTTCTGGATTTCAGCACTATAGTGGCTCCTTTGATAAATTTGTGAAAGAAATGCAAAATTTTTAAATAGACTAAAGTTGTCAGAGCTGTTTTATAGCATACATTATTTCCAAACGGTGCCCTGGCCAGGTCCAGATGATAAAACATATCAGCAAAGGCAGGGTTTCTAACATTAACCCCTGGAGAACGTAACTGTATCGTTCCTCCAGTCCGAAAAACAGGAATCTCCAAAATATGGTTGGTCCAGGTAAGTTTCTGGTCAATGGTATTCCCAGAAAATGATGGTGGGGAGTTCAGCAATGGGGATACCAATGAATGTCAAGGAAAAGTGGATAGATTCTCTTTTGTGGAAATGGCTATAGCCTTGTACAAGGTGGTGCAAATGTTAATTGCCACTTATCAGACCAAATAAAGCAAATATGCAATGAAATTTGGTAACTCAGCAGACATCTCTCACTATCACTCAGATCAATTCCAAACATTGAAGGCTTCTTGACTGCCCTGATAGCTCTCATGCCTGCTAACTAGCTAAATAAGTATCTGGCTGCAAGCATGTATAGGCTTATGTGATGACCTCCTTGGGGAAGCTTGTGGCTTCTGCACACAGATTTTGTCTAATATGTCTTGCTGTAAATATTGCTGATGACAAAATGCCAGGTTGTTAAAATCTCATGAGATTCACATGGACTTTCCTGGCATGCCTTCTCCACAATCTGCAAGGAGACAGTATGTCCAATGAGTTGCTCTTAGTTCTTCTCAAAATAACACTTCATGGCTGTCGCCTGGAGAACAGACAAGAGTAACAGATGTAGTTCAGTCATTCAGATCTGTCAATGTGTTTCACCATGATTCCTAACACACATGCATATACTTGCACTATGGGCAGTTCGGAGAATATTTATTGATTCTTGAGCTGAAAAGATTGTTTTATGAGAAATGTTTAAGCAGTTTTGACCTACATTCATTAAAATTTAGAAAAATAACAGGTTATACTTGGGGGGCTGCTTGACAGGGTCGATTTTGAGAGGATTTTAGTCTGTAGCTAGGGGGCATAGGATAGAAGAGAGAAGGAGAACTTAACTAGACGGGATTGTTCCATACCAGGACCCTGCCATTATCCCACCTCCACCTGCGTCGGGTTTTGGGTGGCAAAGTTCAAATTCCACCTTTTTTCCCTGCCTCCAACTGAAGTCATTAAGTAATCTATTAATATCCTTTTAAGGGGCAATTCCTGGGAGGTCACAGTCATTTCAGCTCCAGGCTGGATGAGAAAGGGTTGGCCTATTTGACCTCGTAAGCAGTACGGGCAGAGTGTCAGCTGAGGGGAGAGATCGCTCGATCTGCAATGACCTGTTCATGGTTGAGGAATTGCTCAAAAGCAGGAGTGTGGCCTGAAATACCACCTTCTGTTCTTGTTTCTGACCCTTATGGCACTCTTTCCCTATGATGACCACTCTGTGAACCTGTCCCCTAAACAGCAATTAGGTTCTCTGTGTTTGCCGTTCCAATCTGGAAGTCTAGGGTTGTTGAACCTGCAGGAGTTACAGTCTCTTCTGTGGCATTACCCAGTTCTGGAGCTGCCAGCCTCTGAATGGCCAGTTGCTCTTGGCAGCTGGGACTTCCTCCTTCTGAGTCCTAATTCCAGTTAAAAGCCCACAATCCGGCAATGAGGTATCCGATTGCGAGGAAACCTGCTGAGCTTTCACATCGGCGCTAGTCATGGATTTGTCTCTTCCAATCTTCCTCACTTTTGGAAGATACCAACTGCAGTTTCAGAATAAGAGGTGACCTGTTTAAAATGGAGATTATGAGGAATTTCTTCTCTCAGTGATTCATGAGTTCTTTACCCCAGAAAATGGTGGAAGCTGAATCATGGAGCATGTTCAAAGCTAAGATAGGTTCTTAAACTATAGGTGAGCCAAGGGGTCGCGGGAAGCATGTTGGAGAGTGGAGTTGTGGCCAGGATCAGATCAGCCACAGTCTTACTCACAGCAGAGCAGGCTCGAAAGGTCATAAGGCTTACATTCTCATACCTTAAGTTCTTACGATCTCACAACAAAAGGAATTTAGCTCCATCAGTTGCACAGAAATATGGAAAATTGCAATTAAAAAGCAGAACCATTACAAAGACTCAGCTGCTAAGATTGGGGATTGTATGCGCATTTTATATGGCCTCTGACCAGAGCTCGATATACATTATAAGGACATCCCTGACTGAAATATATAAAATAAACTAAAATGCCTAAGGCAATAATTGTGCAGCACTTTCTATTAGCATTAAGCCTCAGATTCTGAAAATACAAAATTCTATTGTGCAGTAGCACTACACATTGTCAAACATTGTATCATTGTCCCCTGTGGGATTTTCATCAGGATTCTAATAATTGAAAGCTAGTTTAAATAGTACCTGAATTTAAATAGTACTTTAATTTTAGACTTTGTACTTCGATATCTTATATGCTACAAGAGATGAGTTTGCTGCTTAGACCATTCTAGTTGTTCTCATATCAATATTTGGATTTCTGTCAACAATTTCGGTTCAATTATGAAAATCTTCATTGCACTTAATAATGATGCTACAAAATCCAGCCTGTGGACACCTCCTTTGATGGTAGAATGGATGACTGACTGGAATGGTGTCAGAATTATTTCTTAGTCAGAATTTCATTGCTTCCCACGACGACAGAAGACCGTGCCTGGCTGACTTAGAAGATTTCACTAGAAATAGGGGCGGAAGTAGACTTTTTTTTTCCTGTCAAGCATAGGAATATGAGAACATAAATAGGCTAGTCTAAGCTTTTTTGACCATACGTCAATGCACCTTTCCCACACTACTTTCATATCCCTTGATTTCTTTAGTCTATTGATCTCAGCCTTGAACATATTAGATGATTGAGCTTCCACAGTCCTCTGGAGTAGAGAATTCCAATGATTCACCACCCTCTAAGTGAAGAAGTTCCTCCTCACTTCAGTCTTAAATATCCTATCTCTCTCTTATTGTAATATTATGTCCCAAATCCTACGCTCACCAGCCAGTAGAAATATCATTTCTACATTTATGTTGTCATACCCTGGAAGAATTTTGTAAAATTCAATGGATCATCTTTCATTCTTCAAAATTTAAAGATTGCAGGTACAGTTTTCTCATTCTCTCCTTATAAGGCAGCTCCACCAAGCCAAGGATTAGGTTGGCCAGTCTATATCACACTCTCTCTACTGCAAGTGTATTCTTCTATGAATAAGAAGACCAATATTCCAAATGATGTCTTACCAAGTTTGTATACAATTGCAGCGAGACATCTTTACTTCTGGACTTGAATCCCCTTGCAGAAAAGGCTAACACAGTAATTGCTTGCCGTACTCATGACAGCCCTTGATATCAAGGCTGCATTCGACCGAGTGTGGCATCAAGGAGACCTGGCAAAACTGAAATCAATGGGTATCATGGGGCAAACGCTCCAGTGGTTGGAGTCAAACCTGACACATAGGAAGATGGTCGTGGTCGTAGGAGGTCAATCATCTCAACTCCAGGACATGTCTGCAGGAGTTCCTAAGGGTAGTGTCTTTGGCCCAACTAGCTTCAGTTGCTTCATCAATGACCTTCCGGCCATCATAAGGTCAGCAGTGAGTATGTTCACCAATGATTGCACAATGCTCAGCACCATTCGTGACTCCTCAGATACTGAGGCAGTCCATGTTCACATGCAACAAGATCTGAACAATATCCAGGCTTGGGCTGACAAGTGGCAAGTGACATTCATGCCACACAAATGCCAAGCTATGACCATCACCAATAAGAGACAATCTAACCACCACGCCCTGACGTTCAAAGGTGTTACCATCACTGAATCCCCCACTATCAACATTCTGGGGGTTACCATTTACCAGAAACTCAACTGGACTCAACGCATAAACAGATTGGCTACAAGACCAGGCCAGGAGCTGTGAAAACTGCGGAGAGTAACTCACTTCCTGACTCCTCAAAGCCTGTCCACCAGCTACAAGGCACAAGTCAGGACTGTGATGGAATACTCCCCACTTGACTGGATGAGTGCAGCCCCATCAACACTCAAGAAGCTTGACACCATCCAAGATCAAGCAGCCCACTTGATTGGCACTACATCAACAAGCATTCACTCCCTCCACCACCGACGCTCTGTAGGAGCAGTGTGTACTATCTACAAGATGCACTGCAGAAATTCACCAAAGATCCTCAGATAGCACCTTCCAAACCCACAAACATTTCCATCTAGAAGGACAAGAACAGCAGATATATGGGAACACCACCACCTCCATGTTCCCCTCCAAGTCACTCACCATCCTGACTTGGAAATATATCACTGTTCCTTCACTGTCGCTGGGCCAAAACCCTGGAATTCCCTCTCTAATAGCATTGTGGGCCAACCCATGGCAGGACGACTGTAGCAGTTCAAGAAAGCAGCTCATCACCATCTTCTCAAGGGCAACTAGGGAAGGGCAGGTAATGCTAGCCAGCCAGCAACGCCCACATCCCACAAATGAATAAAAAAAAACTTGCCTGCTAGCTTTCAATAACATCTAAGCAAATCCAGGTCACATTGGACACAAGCCCTTCCCAACTTCTCACCATTTAAGAAATATTCTGCTTTTCTGGGTTTTTATTTTCTCCCAAAGTAGATGACTTCACACTTTTTCACATTACATTCCATCTGCCATGTTTTAGCCCATTTACTCTGCTTATCTATGTCCCCTTGAAGCATCATTTCATCCATCTCATTCCCACTTGATTTTGAGCCATCGGCAAATGTGGAAATATTACAATTGGCCACCTCATTTAAATCATTTAAATGAATGCATTGGGCTTGGCATTCATCCTTTCAGTACCCCATTAGTAACAACCTGCCAGCCTGAGGAAGGGCCCTGACCTGAAACAACAGCTTTCCTGCACGTCTGAAGCTGCCTGGCCTGCTGTGTTCCTCCAGCTCCACACTGTGTTATCTCTGACTCCAGCATCGGCAGTTCTTACTATCCCATCCAGAAAATAATCCCTTTATTCCGAATGTCCACATTCTGGCTGTTAAACAATCCACCCTCCATTCAAATCTCTTTAATTTGTTTACTAATCCATTTTGGTGGGACCTTATCATAACTCTTTTGAAAATCCAGACACACCATATCCATTAGAGATAAAAGGTACTGCAGATGCTGGAGAATCTGAGATAACAAGCATGGGGCTGGATGAACACAGCAGGTCAAGCAGCATCATAGGAGCAGGAAAACTTGACATTTCGGGCCTAGACCCTTCATCATTTCTGATGAAGGGTCTAGGCCTGAAACGTCAAGTTTTCCTGCTCCTATGATGCTGCTTGACCTGCTGTGTTCATCCAGCCCCATGCTTGTTACACCATATCCATTGTTCCTTTGGTACAAGTAATATCCTCATAAAACTCTAACAAGCCTATACTGCCATTTAATAAGATCATGGCTCATCTGACTGTGGTTTCAACTCCACTCTCCTCCCAACCCCCTCATAATACTTGACTTTTTTGTCAATCAAAAATCTAACTCAGCCTCGAACATATCGAATGACCTGGCCCTCACAGATCTATGGGGAATAAAATTAGACAGACTAACAACCCTACCAGAAAAAAATACCTATTATCTCTGATAAAATTCTCCCTAGCTCAGTTTTAAATGGGTGCCCTTTATTTTGAAACTGTGCCCTGTTGTTCCAGATAATAGCAAGAGGATATCAAGCAGCCGCCTGCAGAAGAAAATTGAGTGACTTTTGATTGCCTCTTCAATCAGTAGCAAGGAGAAGATTTCAAGATGGTTTCAACAGAGAAAGGATTCAAGGTGTTCTATGTGGTGGTATCTGGGGTCATTGATTTTCTTGTGGTCCGAAAGAACACTCCTATCCCTCCTGCAATCCCACAAGGAAAAATTTTGACTTGAAGAACCTCTTTGTCTTTCCTATCACCTGCTGAGTGACTTGTTTCAGCCTGAGATAGAAAGGCAATGCTTCATCACCGGTTACAACTGACCCCAATTTGCATAAATGTATGAGGCACCTGTCTGCTTTTGTTCAATATCTCATCTGTCTGCAACCCCAACAGGTTCGCATTAGAGACAGTAGGAAAGGGCAGAGTTCTGAGCATATAATCTACTTGCTTTTATTATCTGTCTGGTTTCCAAAGATCAGGGAGGGTTACAATTTATCCCTGTAACTTAAACTTGGATCTTGTAGTCAAAAATATTGTGCCGTCTTAATTAATCCATCAGAATCTAATTCAATTTACAGTGTGCTTTAAAATTATATGCTTAGCTCTTACATCCATGTGGATTACTTGAGCCCTCAAGCAAGTTAAAATATTATCATTTTACAACTCCGATTGTCAGCTGTCAGTGTTCTAAGTGTAATTAACTCTGACAGTTTCCACCCAGTTTCTGTTGGATACAAGCCCACAGTACAAAAATTGACCATAATTTGGATCTAATTGTAAGTGAGTTGGCAACCTCACTCAGACAACATGTATCAAGCAAGGAAAAATGACTCAGATGCAGAGGACATATTGTTGGGGTAGCAGACAGAATCATGCTCTGCATGTGACTCCTCCAGTATCCAGTTTGTGAGTGCTGGATGCAAACATTGACTCAATTATTCCAATGGCCTTGGAGCAGTGCAGACTAGACTAATGCATGTGAAAAGTCTTGTGGGAATTTCCCAGGAAAATGGATTTTCCTACAGGCACCCTCAGAAAGAGGTCATAATATAGGAGAACTAGAAGAGTTCAAATTGATTTGAGCTAATAGATACCCAGGAAAAGCTAGAGGATTAAAAATACACTGACTCCTGGAAATCTATTACATTGAACCCCCCCCCCACTCCCCACAAAACCACCCTGACACCTCCCTAATTACATGATCCCTGACCCCTTATACAATACCCAGACTTCTGACAACCAACATCTTACCCAGCAAACTTCTCGCCCCGCCCACTACCCTGACCAACCAACATGCTTTCTTTCCTCCATTTGGGCCCTGCTAATCCAGCCACTAAGCTGACCACAACTTTCCCAGGTTTAATAACCCCCAGTGCTGGCTTGACCCTTCCACACCTCATATGTCCTCCCAGATCTGGCAAACTCCCAACCTTACAGGTTGGACACCCCTGCCACCAGCCTGACAGCCTTCCACTTCTCTGGACACAACACATTCACCACCAGCCTGACACCTCTTCCCCCATGCAGTACTCTCCTGACCATGACTTACCCCAAGCTCTCCATCATTTGCCTGGCACTCTACCCATCTGGCATCCTATCACCCTGGCACCCTAACCCCACAATTACTTTACATTCTTACCCTTTGACTCATACTTTGGAAGCAGCTCACTATGCTGTTGGACAGTTATTGCACAGAACATGGCAACTGACTGACTCAAGAGGAGGTGCTGTTTCCATCCTGACATTCATTGTGGCTGGATACTTGGATTCCTGGAAAATTTTGTAACAGGAGACTCCTGTCTAAAATCTCCAAAAAGACATCTAATGTTAAGTGGGTACATTTTATCTGATCAGGGACTCAAATAACATTTCAACCCTATTCGAAATATCTGGTCTATAGTTTACAATTGAAAGATGCACTTGCTGTGAATTTCCATGGGGGGAGTTTCCCAATTTTCACAGGAAGTTTTTGTTTTTGGGATGTGAGCATTTCTGGCAAAGCTGTGTAGCTCTGCATAATTTCAGACGCTGCATGCCCTTTTATCCTATTGCATTGATTGTTGTCAATTGTTAACTTTAAATCTGAGATTAAGATCTGAAAACAGTAAATAGCATTGTAAATGCATTGACTGTGACTTAAGACTGTCGAAAGTGTATTGATAGCCTTTCATGTGTAGAAACGTGTATCAGTTATTTTGAAGAATAATCTTTTGTTAATTTACACCTGTATATCTGTGCCTATTTAAATACTAATGTTTCCCTTGTATATAGTGGTTTTACATTTAATGGAAATTTGATAATTATTGAAGATATTGATGAAACATTCTAATTCCGCTTCTCTGTGAGTCCATATGTCAACACAATACACAAGGGATGGCTACCATATGACAGCATTAGCTAATAAAAGAGTTAGTGCAAATGAAAAAGTAGCCCCAAAAACTCAAACAAAGCCCTTGAGAAAACTTCAAAAAGACCCCTTTAAAAATAAAAATTATCTTTATCCCTAAAGGCTGCCATTTATTGTCCTTAAATAACAGCCCTAAGACATTGGTGCTGGACATAATTGGTGGAATTCCTGGAAAGACAACATTACTCACCTGAGGTATGTCTTCTGCAGAAATTTCAGGAGAATTAGCAACAAATGGAATGAATCATATCCATTGTCTTTATTGATGGGTTGCAGAACCTAATTGCATCATTTTAGATGTTTCTTGATTACCCATTGGCACAATTGCAATTGAGATTCAAATATTTCACTCCAGGTAGTTTTCACATTATACAAGCTGCTGAGAAAAGGATTGTGCCATGATGTAAGGAGGTACCAATGGATCTTTCGATGGAACAGCTCCATACGTTTTGCTTTGCAAAGGAAGTCTGGAGACAGATGCCATGGTTTTTGTTGAGGTTCATCCCAAGCAGCTCTGTGACGCGGAACTCTGTGCTCTACAGTCTGTACCCTGGGGTGCACACCAAGACAAACATCAAATGTGCTTGGAGGACCATCAACTCTGTCTTTGGTCTGCCCAAAACTTGTTGGCCTTCCAGAGCAAGGCATTGACATTGGCCATGTGTTGCAGACTGGCCCATTCTAACGTCCAGCACTACATGATGAGTACCCATTACAGCTCGAGGCATCTGCTGCCAAGGCACAGTGGGGAAAGACCACTATCTAAGGTCTTTCTGCCCAACTTAAATAAGCGTCCTTTCAGTTATCAGACCTATGCCCCTGGTGCCTCAAATATATGTAAATATAGTCTTGCACGAATAAGAAAGGCCTGTGGTTTCTTTGCTGGATAGAGTCAAACTCCAATGTTTGTTTGTTTTACCATACAGTACTGTACAGAACCAAACTGCTTCAGTGGCTATGTGTGTATATAAAGATATTTTTATGAATGAAATATATTTTTTAAATTTTAAAAAAAATGGAACAGCTCCATATGCAATAGTTTTCAAGTACATATGATCTATCAGTATTGCTAAAAGAAAATAAACATGCCAGTTTTCCTTACAAAGCCCCTAATTCTGTGGTGGAGTATAGATGAATTCATTTGATTGTGATATGTGAGCACATAATTTGGCCCATTCTCCCAATTCTGATGAATGGTAGCTAAAAAGGGACATTGCTCTGATAAATCCTGTGATGATTTACTAACGTGTGGAGCTGTGCCTGTAATTACACTGTGAACTTCTAATGTTAGAGGCAGCAGCCTCTCCCCATTTTTCTCAGACAACCTATAATCAAAGAACACCGTCTTCATAAGAAATAATTGTCAAGGTTCTTTTTGGAAGCCAGCAAGAGACAAGCTAGAAGATACTTTCATCACTGCAGAGCCGCACTGGACATGTTGAGGCCAACAGCAAGACAATGCACAGTTGTTCTCATGTGGTTTTGGGTGTTGCCTTGACCAGTCTTATTCTGTATCCAATGAGCCTAGAACAAGATTTAATCATCCCAGTGACTTCACGAGAGGGTAAGTCCCATTTTCTGACTGATACACTTGAACTAAACTTAGTTCCTGTGCACCTGTTTGGAAGGACAAAGGACAAAATTGTTTTTCTCTTTTAGTTTAGCTCTCACGAGTGACAATTTCTTCAGTAAATGAGTACCAACAATCCTTCAGTTACGGGTGCTGGTATTCCAAACATGCAATGACCTCTGTCTTACAAATCTACCCCTCTCCTCTGACTTGGTGTTTCCTATGTTGTACGCTCTATCTGAATTATGTAAATGATTTAAAATCATGCTGCATTGGTTGTGTCTTACGTGTTTCTAAAATATTTATGCAACTGTTTTGTTTACATGTCAATAAATGATGAGGGCACTTAGTAAATTAGTTCTATAAGTATCTTGGTCCTTTAAAAATAAATGGGATTTGCCCTCAAACTTGCTTGACATTGATCATTTTTCAAGTTCACTGCAGTCATTAGAAATTGAAATGCAGTACGATTGAACCCCAGTAATAATTAACAAATTTTCTTGAAATGCTATGTTGCGATCTGAATTTGCAAAAGACAACAGATAAGCCAGTCAATTTGCTAATCATTAAATTGTGATGATTCATTTAGCAAGTTAGCTTATTCAAGTTCATTCAAATCACAACTCTAACTCTCTCAGTTAGTATGCAGGTACAAGACAAGGTCATATTGCATCATAGAATGTGACATGAGGTATAAAGATCTTCTATTTTATTCATTCAAATAATGTGGGCTTCGTTGGCTGGGCCAGCATTTATTGTATATCCCCAGTTGCCATCAGAAGGCAATGGTGAGCTGCCTACGTCCATTTGGTGTAAGAACACTCTTAATGTTGTTATGTAGGAGTTTCAAGATTTTCACCCTGTGATACAAGGAGCAGCGATGTAGTTACCAGGTTTTCATGGTGAATGGCTGGAAAGGAACTTGCAGGAGGTGATGCTCCCCTGTTTCTGTTGCCCTTATCCTTTTAGATGGCAGTGGTCATGGATTTGCAAGGTACCGTCTAATGAGATTTAGTGAATTTCTACAGTGCATTTTGTAGATAGTACACACTGCTGCTACTGAGCGCTGGTGGTGGAGGGAGTGGATGCTTGTGGATGTCGTGCCAATCAAGCGGGCTGCTTTGTCCTGGATGGTGTCAGGCTTCTTGAGTGTTGTTGGAGCAGCTCTTATCTGGGCTGTTACAGTAAGTGGTGATGATGAACCTGTGTAACCACAAGTCCAGGAGCAGGATCAGCCCCCAGCTGACTTGGAGCCAACCCTACTGTGAATTTACTGTCATGGGATGCTACTGTATTGGAATAGTTACTGAAGTGCTCACCAGCATGTGCTCTTGACTCTAACCTAGCAAAAATACCCACAGAGGAGTCAATATCTGAGCTAGTGCAAGGTTCAGGAAGCAGCTTTGCTGGTGCATCCTCTGAGGAATCTAGGGCTTCTTTCTCAAAGATGGAGGAGGAGATGATGTCTTGCAAAGCTGCTCTGTCTTGAGAGTGGAAATTGTTCAGATGTCACCGGTACCTGCAGGAGACAACCAGAGAATCAGTTTCAAAATGAGGCAGAACATTAACATGTTACTAATGTATTTGCATTGGGATGAAGGAAGAGCAGCACAGCATGTGACAAGAAAACAAAATCAGTAAAAGCTGGAAAATCTCAGCAGGTCTGGCAGCATCTGATGTTTCAGGTTCAGTGACCCTTCTTCAGCTCTGACCTGAAACGTTAACTATGATTTCTCTCCACAGATGCTGCCAGGCCTGCTGAGCTTTTCCAGCTACTTCTGATTTCTGGCAAATGAAGTTCTTTGGGGTTTTTTTTGCACATGACAATGAATCAGTTGGTTGCAGGAACATGGAGGTCACAGCATCATCACATGAGCAATGACAGACCATTGCAGTTAAGGCAGTGATTCCCTCTTCATAGGGTTAGCAGGAGAAAGACAGGCAGCCATTTTGACTCTCTCTGTCAAATCATGGGCCAGTTTCTCCAGGAATGAGATAATGGATGGTAGAGAAGGAGATGCAAGTGGCTGACATGGGTTTTAGTGCCTGTACGCTGATAGCCCTAATGAATGAGTAGGCAGATCCGAGGCTATGCAGGGTCATTGTAGAGGAAGCTGGAGTGGCTGACTCTGAGTGAGGGAAGTTGCTGAATGCAATGGTGAGGGCGGTAGACTGGGAGCCTTGGTGGGAGGTGGGTGCAGTAGCAGAGATTGAGTGAGGGAGAGATATCAGAGAGACAATGCCAGCAGTTACCCTTAAAGAGCAAAGATTGGCCATCAACCTTCAATCCACAATTGCAGGGTATTCCTCAGTTCTGTTGACACCACAGGAACTCAGGTGGCAACTTCAGGCTGGGTCTGGTAGCATGGTTTCCTCTGGTGGTCCTGAAAAAAGAGAACAGCCACCCACCCCCAATCCCCCATGCACCACCTCATCCTCCAGGACCTTCAGATCACTGTCAGTGAAGCAGGGAATTAACTCCCCTTTCTTAGCCACCTCTGGGGCATTTATTTACATGCATCGGCCTGTAAAGGGGACCTCCAGACTGATAAGATCTGAACTGATATGTAGCTGCATTTCAAATGTGTGCTAGACCCAGGAGATCCTAGCACAGGTCAATGTTTCCACTATGGGTAAGGATACGATAGAATAAGCAGGCAGCCATAGAGACATTTTGCACAACCAGTGAGGCAGGCTGCAGAGAGTACTGTAAGAAAACCGTGTAGAGCTCATGTAGAGAATGCATCCCCAAAATAGAAACTTCGTTGATTTCCGGTAGCATGCAGCATATTCTTTCAGAGCTCTGATGGAACTTTTGCTCTCTCTACATCATCATGTGATACTAACTTCATTCATTAGACGTACTGTTGGCGTTAATTGCACTTCTCTCCAAAATGCCCCTCCAGAATCTTAACTTCCAGCTTTGCATTTTCCAGTGACAAATGGGCAGCCTATAGTTGGAAATATCCCTCCCCTCCCTTGTTGCAACAGAAACAGAAATTGGTAACTCTCTCACTTGTAGACATTTAAGTTGAAGTTGAATTTCACATAAGTGGCCCAGGCTCTGCAGGAAGTTCACTTCATTTGATGGCTGCATTGCAAAAACACCACGTTTGCTTTACAGCTTGATTGCTCTTTATGATCTAATGAAACTTATTATCTGTAATCCTCCTGGGGCAAAGGGTAAATGTGACAATTTCCTCATTTATTAGACTTGGAGAAGCTATGCTTCTGATAAAAGGGTAAACATCAGCATCTAGAGATATTGTTCCTCTATGACAGCTGGCTGTAATTTGTGTTTGTTAAAAGTTTTCAAAGATAAAATAGCTACATCAACTAAGAATAGTCCTGCAGATTTCAGTCTTCTTTGTCACTATTCCACTTCAGCTTACATGCTGAGTGTGAATAGCAGCACCAGAAGCAATCACTTCCTCTGATCACAATCAGCCATCGAAACTTCAAAGTTACTGGTGAGAACTACCAGGACTTTGAAATCTCTGCTTCCTCTTCACTTTTAAAAACAGTTCATGTTTAGATTTGATTATTATTTGTGTCTGTACTAACCTTCAGATGTCGTAAATGAATCTTACTTGAGCACCTTTGATCTATACACAATACCCTGGCAGCATGAAGTGGCAGAAGAATATGCTGGCTATCCCACAAACACCCTGCATGACCCACGAACACGATAGGATAGTTCTAGAGACTTGGCAATAACAGACTTTCCTCAGATTCATCTTACCTGTAATTTGAAAGCCTGACCTTCTAAATTACATTAAGTCTGGGTCGCATGAGCCAATGAACATGAGTTCCTTTATGAGGGATACATGAATTTGTTGAAGGCACCTGTGTTATCCAAATTTTGTGCATCAGATGGTTGAGTTAAACAACTTTATAATAGGAAGCGTTAAAGCACTCCTTTCACTCACAGCAGATATCTGTGTGTGTTCTATTCTCTAGATAGTACTCCGTGCCGGCTGTGTGGGATCCAGAAAGCAACACAGTACACCTAGCAATTGGCTTCAGTAGTTCCATCCTCAGGAGAATAACATTGCTTTGCCAATGTCCAGGCCAGTACACTCTTAAGGACAGATAATATCTAAGTTTTGGCATTCACTATGAGTGAGTAAAGGAACACCAGGGAGATGCAGGTAGTGTGAAACCAAGCTTTTAGCTCAGCTTTCAAAGTCAACAATGACATAACAACAGTCTGCAGAGATTGAAGAAAGCTGGCCTCAAAGCCACCAATCTGAGGTATACGGATTTCACCTTTCCAGGCATTAAGTTGATACAAGGTCAAGGGAATCTCTGAGTGTTCAGTGAAAATGAAGCAATAGGAGCAGCCAAGCACATTGAAAAGACAGCAAACAAGGAATTAAACTGCACAGACAAGCAGTCAGTTTTTAATCATTATACAAAGTGCAAATTAAAGATTGGGACATTGCACATTAGAAGCTGAATTCACATCAAATTTTAAAGAGTGATTTTTATTATGTTAAATGTCAACAAATTTTCAATCATAATCAAAAAGGATTAACTTTACATATGTGTTCAGTCATCCAGATAATACCAAAATAAGTGACATATGGGATGGGACCTACTCCAACTTTGAGAAAGTACCTTGGAAAATATAAAATAAGCTGGGCAAATTATGGAAGGGAGCAGAACAGAGCAGAATTCACAACATATTGGAAAGTAAAGTAGGCAGCATGAATGATGCCGAAATAACTGCAGATAATTTTGAAAAAGATCAAAGCATCTTGGTAGATTCAGTGCTCAAATTCAATGGGCAGCAACAGAAGAATCGAGGGTAACATTAAACTGTGGAGTCAAAACATTTGGGTAGAAGACAGTGGAAGCCAGAATCAAGCTGCACAGAGCTCCAGTCTTCATACAATGTTCACAATTCTGGTCATTGAGGCATTCAAGATCTGTAGGAGATGCAATCAAGAATCAGAAAGTTCATCTTTCCAACCTAGGAGTTTGCGGTAACAAGGAAAAACTAGGAGGAAAATGTGGATTTTTCATCTTTGAAGGGGTAATCACTTCCATGTGTATGAGATTAAAAAATTGCATACATCAACAATTTAGAATTTAAAAGATACGATAAGATTAGAATAAGAATTCACAGCTTTAATCTTAAATAAAAGGCAAATTAGGCATCAATACCAAGAAGATTCTCATGCATCTGAAATAGAGAAGTGGGAGGGAAAGGCAACAGAATGATTTTTCAAAATCCTATTTTTTGTGAGATAGTGATGTCACTGGCAAAGCCAGCATTTGTGGCCCATCCATCATTATTCGTAACAACTCTAGCTAGTCCATTTCAGAGGGTCAAGAGTCAACCACATTGCAGTGGGTCTGGAGTCATATGTAAGACAGACCAGGTATAGACAGCAGATTTCCTTCCCTCAAAAGATCATTAGCAACAATTAATAGTAACTTCATAGAGCAATCATAATAAAGTTTCAATTCCACCAGCTGCTATCACGAGATTTGAACCCATTAACCACCAGAACACTAGCCTGGGCCAGTAAATAATTATAACCAAAGAAATTATCACCATGCTATCACCTCCCTGAGGGAAAGCAAGCTATTTTGGAAGGGTTTCAGGGTGATTCTGGAAGGATGAGCTGATATAGAAAAACTATCTCCCTCACTGTAACGATTTGTTTTGTAAGATTCTGGGAAGGCTTTAATCCTACTCAGCCAGCAGAAACAGGATTGGTGAAAAGTTAAAAATTGCTCAGGTCATTCAGCTGCTCTGGAGCTGAACTGACAACTTTGATCTTCACCTGTTGTTTTGAGTAAGTGGCAGGAATGCCTGCCCAAATGTGGCCAAGTCCTCTTTAACATATAATATCAGGCCTCACTAAGTTTTAACTGCACAGATTCAGATAGTGTGCATTCTGTCATGCCACTCCAGCAGTACAGATGCGCAGAGTCAGCAATAATGCAAAGAATATGGTTTATAAATTAAAATATTTGGGGTCTAGGCCTGAAACGTCAAGCTTTCCTGCTCCTATGATGCTGCTTGGCCTGCTGTGTTCATCCAGCTCCACACCTTGTTATTTACTTTGCTAATGATTCCACATAGGAAGGAGTGTTCCTCACAAGAAAACCCTGTCCCCTCCAACCCAATGGCAAGGCCCTATGCAGAAGGTCTCAGGACCTGTGGATCTGATGAAATTAACTGCTAAGATCTAAATGAGATCTGAATTACCCCAGGTCTCATTTGCAAGGCAAATTTTCTTAATCAATGGTCTGATCACCCACAAAAAAATGGCCTGAAGTTCAAATCAAGGCCTTTGTCTGCTTGTGAAAACCGCAGTCTAGCCATGAACATAAATATAGATATTGGGAAAAAGCCAAAGCTGTAACACATATGTCCTTAGCTTCCACATGGAATGTTTGAAACATATGGATCACTTCCCCTTCGGGATAGTTTGGGTTTTCTGCAATGTCTATGATACTATATCAATTTCGCTCAGCTCTTGCACTGTGGCATGTGTTAGTTTTTTGTCTGTTTCAGAGCATTTTAAGTATTTTCACATTCTTTCTGCTGCTCTGGCAAGATTTTTGAACAAATGTCAGCAATACATTTTCTGCTAAAAGCTAAGTATTAAAATTAATACAAAATGACTTCATTTAATTGCCCCTTGACAAACCACAAAAAGCACTTTGCGCCATGGATCATTGTGTTAAAGGACATACTGCCTTACTCAATACACTTACACGAGGGGAAGAGTAGTGAGTGGTTGGTGTGTTCGTGGCAAAAAACAAATAAGGCCACGCTAGCAACTTATCTAAAGTACTTATGCGAAACTATGTTAAAACATAAGAGATGCTAGTATCATGGGGTACTAGAAATAATAGCGGAAGTAATAACAGAAATTTTAAATTTACTTGCCCTGTAATCAGAGGGACACCTGAAGATACAGAGCAGACCAATGCAGGTGGCATAGTGGCTCAGTGGTTAGCACTGCTACCTTACACTCCAAGCCCCCTGGTTCAATTCTACCCTCAGGTGACTGTGGGGTGTTTGCACATCCTCCTCTGTGACTGTGTGAGTATCCTCCTGAAGTCCAATGATATGCTAGTAGATTGTCCATGATGAACTATCCATAGTGTATGGGCTGGATGAAATGCTGGGGTGGGGTGCTTTTCAGTGGGCCAAATGGTCTGCTTCCATACTGTAGGGGGCTCTATGTATACATCAATGTGCTTTTTGTTGTCTAAGACAGAAGACTTCATTGACTTTTTGATAACTATGACTTTGTGTTTTGACTACTAGCCATAACAAGGAAGAAATACTGGATGACTGATCCTAGCTGATTTAATAAGGCAAAAATTCTCAGTGACTGCAACGTGCACTTAAATGCAGAAAGCAGCACAGTGAGGGTAGATGTTTATGGCATTACTGTACTACCACACTTTAGCTTTTTTCCTCTCACTTTCATATTGCATAATTTGGCTCGCATAAATACCTGTTATTCATTAACCCTTTATTAGCTAAAGGAAGATCCGGAGTGAATGTAGAAGTGATTTACAGTTTTTCCAGGAATCCGATTAAATTGTACAGTCCTCTGCACAATGCACAACCAAAGTTATGCAGATTAGAAGCAGGGCAGTTGGCTCATGAACATGATCGGGACAGTGGACGTTCATGTTTGGATGCAACAACAATATAATGCCTAAAAATTTAATCACTTCAAGCTCTCTGTGTGGTTGTGAAAATCAGAGTGCAGCATTTGTTGCCTTGTGTTCTATGGATCGTCTTCAGTTCTGGTTTGAAAATCAGAAATGTCTCATTAATGTGTGCCATTGTTCTGACTTAGATGAATCCTTCTTTACTCAGAGACTAGTAAGGGCATGGAATGCCTTGCCTGCCGCAGTTGTAGACTCGCCAACTTTAAGGGCATTTAAATGGTCGTTGGATAAACATATGGATGATAATGGAATAGTGTAGGTTAGATGGGCTTCAGATTGGTTTCACAGGTCGGCGCAACATTGAGGGCTGAAAGGCCTGTGCTGCGCTGTAATGTTCTATGTTCTATGTTCTTCTTTGGAATCTGTTTTGTTTCAGCCACGTGGAAGATTGCTGACACGAGAACATGACTGAGCTACAGAGATAGCCTTCCAAGATGGCAGCATCGGAGTCGACAGCGTATGGACTCCTGTGCCTGGGCTTGTCCACTTTGTCTGCATTTTTGTCTTCTTTTGCTTTTCCTTCTTCTCCCTCTTTTTTCTCAAACTGACCTGGTAAAGAGAGCTCTTCAGCAGGAGGTGGCTTGCGATGGGCTCTGGATCGATGGTGGAATCTTCAGAGGCAGTGTGGCTATAGAATCGGTTGGTTGACCTGTGAAGCCTGGAGTGGCATTCTCGTTTCTGTGTGGAGTGGGACCCTGGCGACTGGGAAGCCTGGAGCGGGACACTCTCTGTGGCATGGTGTGGGCTGGGAAAGCCCAGAATGGGACTCTAGGTGGTGGCACACTGTAGCAGCGGAGAAGGAAAAGTCGGACTCTTTTTTTTGAACTTTATTCTGTTAATGTAAATAGTGCCTATGTACAGGTGACGGGACACACTTTTCACTGTATTTTGTTCTGAATACACGTGACAATGAAAGGATATTCGCTTGAATTTAAAGCGGCAATGAGTTGGCCGCTCTATATTTCTGAAGTGAAGTCAGATTCCTGACACTGACAGCTTCCGTCATTAGCTCAGGCTTAATGAAATGACCCCAATGATTAGTGTCATTATCATTCACAGGTTGGTTTTCTCAGCACTGCTTAGAAAATCACTCATTTCAGTAAACTTTCCCAGCTGGACTTTTAGAGGATTTCAAGTAAGGGCCAAAGCGGATGGAATATTGGCAGAATGCACAATGTGTCAGTCGAAGACGTTAGTGGAAGAGAAGCGAACATTTCAAGTTTGAGTCCGATTTACATTTTATTAGCAGCCTGTATGCGCTAAATTGCTCTGAAAGCTTGTGATTTCAAATAAGCCTGTTGAACTACAACCTGATGTCGTGTGACTTCTGACCTTCCCAGTTTATCACTGACAATGACCCAAGATCTGTCAAAAGTCAGCAGAAAGGTATATCTCCCCCTCACACTACGGTAATGGTAAGGCAAAATTTACCTTTTATGATTATTCAATCAATGCATCAAAGAACCTGAAACAGGAACGCATTTGTGCTTTCATTTGTTGGAGATGGACATTGTCTGACATTTGTCCATTTTATTATGTAATGACCCCTAGTCTATATCTTGTTCAAGTCCAGCTACATGAGTTCACAGGCTGCTTCATTATTTGATGAAACAAAAATGGAGGTGAGCATTAGGTAACTATCAATAAGCATTCTCACCTCTAACCTTATGACAGAGATTTGATCATAGATGGAGCAGACTTTTGGGCCTCAAACAAACTACACTGTGGAACTCCTGCAGCACTGTCATTGGACTGAGATGATTAATCTCTGAAAACCCAGCATCTTCTTTTGTTCAAAGTATGACTCTAGCCTGTGGAGAGATTTCTCCCTGATTCCCATAACTTCCCATTTAGGTTCCCATTCCCAAGTTTCCCTGATACCATACTTTGACAAGTGCACGATATTCAGTGTAATCAGTTTCACCTCAACTCTGGAAATCATTCTATTCATTCATGCAATGTAGGTGTCATTGGCTGGGCTATCATTTATTACTGATGGTGGGGAGCTCACTTCTTGAATTCATGTAATCTATTTGGTTCATGGAAACTCACAATGCTGTTAGGGAGGGAGTTCCAGGAATTTGACTCAGTGACATTGAAGAAATAGCGGTACATTTCCAAGTCAGGATGGTGAGTGGCTTAGAGGAGAATTTGCAGGTGATGCTGTTCCCATGTGTCTGCTGCTCATTATCCATCTAGGTAGTAGAGATTATGAGTTTGAAACATGCTGTCTAAGGAGCTTTGCTGAATTTCTGCAAAGCATCTCGTAGAGAGTAAGCTTTGCATCAGTGATGGAGGGAGTAGATGCTTGTGAATGTGACGTCAATCAAGCGAGCTGCTTTGTCCTGGATATTGTCAAGTTTCTTGAGTGTTGAAGCTGTAGTCACCCAGGCAAGTGGGGAGTATTCCATCACATTCCTAACTTGTGCTTGTAGATGGTGGACAGACTCTGGGGAGTCAGACGCATGTTACTTGTCGTAGTATTCTTAGCCTCTGACCTGCTCTTGTAGCACTGCATTTATTTGGCTAGTCCAATTGAGTTTCTGGTCAATGGTAACTACTAGGATATTGATCATCAGGGATTCAATAGGACAGGTTGGATTTGTCCTGCTTTTTGTATATGGGACATACCTGGAGAATTTTCCACATTGTCAGATAGGTCCCAGTGTTTTTGCGGTACAGGAACAGCCAGATGCATGGCAGATTCTGGAGCAGACATTTTCAGTACTACTTCTGGAACGTTGTTAGGACCTTTGGCCTTTCCAGTGTACAGCGCCTCCAGCTGTTTCACAATATCACGTGAAGTGAGTAGAATTAGCTGAAAACTGGTATCTGTGATGCTGGAGGAGACCAAGATTCACTTGGCATTTCTATCTGAAAATTGTTGCAACCCCTTCAACTTTATCTTTTGAACTGATGTGCTGGGCTCTCCATTCATTAAGGATGAGAATATTTGTGAAGCTTCCTCTTCCAATGAGTTGTTTAATTGTCCACTATCATTCATGACTGGATGTGTTAGGACTGCAGAATTTAGATCCTTTGGTTGTAGAACCACTTAGCCCAGGCAATCACTTGTTGCTAATGCTGTTTAGCATGCAAGTAGCTCTGTTTTGTTGCTTTAAAAGATTGACACTTCAGTTTTATGTATGCCTGGTGCTGCTCCTGGCATTCCCTCCTTCATTTTTCAGTGAACCAGAGTTGATCTCCTGACCTGATGGTAATGGTAGAGTTGGGGATATGCCAGGCCATGAGGTTACAGATTGTGTTTGGTTATAATTCTGATGATGATGATTACACTCAGTGCCCAAAGGATGTCCAGTCTTGTGTTGCTAAATCTGTTTGAAGACATTGCCATTTAGTGCCACAGCAGTTCCACAAGTCACCGTGAAAGGCATTCTAAATGCATAGATGGGACCTCATCTCCACGAGGACTGTGCCTGGTCACTCCAACTGATACTGACATGGACAGATATAACTGCAGCAGGCAGACTTGTGAGGATAAGGCCAAGTATGTTTTTCCTTCTTGTTGGTTCCCTCATCATCTGCCGCAGACCCGCTCCAGCACCTTTCAGACTTGACCAGCTTAGCCAGGAGCGGTGCTGCTGAGCCATCTTGGCAATGGACAATGACACCCCCACCCAGAGTACACTCTGCACTCTTGCCACCCTCAGTCCTTCCTCCAAGTATTGTTCAACATGGAAGAGAACTAAGTCATCAGCCAAGGGGTTAGAACATGAAAATGAGCAGGAAGCTTCTTTGCCTAATTTTGACATGATGCCATGAGACTTAATAGGGTCCAGAATCAATGTTGAGGACTCTCAGGACAACATCCTCCCAAATACATACCACCATGCGACTGCCTCTTCTGGGTCTGTCCTGCAGGTGGGATAGGACATACCAAGGGTTTGTGAATGTATGGTCTGGGAAGCTGTGCATGAAGCAGTGTGTAATTTATAATTCCTTCAGAATGATTGTGTCAGGCTGGTTCTGGACTTTTCTGTGAGACTGCTCTCTTAACTTTAGTACTAAAGCCCAAATATTGGCAAGGAGAACTTTGCAGAGTGAACAATGCTGAGATTTCCACTGTTGTTTTGGTACCTAGGTGGTCAGATAGTCTGTGCAACCTCCGATGAAGCCCCGTTGTGTTTTCCCACCTGGTTTTTAAACTCTGGCGTCCGTTGAGCTGGGTTACCTCACTTCCAGTTTTCCTTCGTAATGGAGTGTATATGGGGGTCGAGTTCTATGTGTTATCCAGCAGGGTAATGAAACCTCTGCTGAGCAATGAACCAGCTCAGAGAGGCAACCAAAGGCAACACCCACAACCCAAGCTACAAATCTACTCCAAAACCTTAGGTCAGATAGTCTGTCCAGCATCATTTCCTTTTCTGAGTTTCTTTTACTCAGTTTGATACAAATGAATGGTTTGCTGGACCATTTCAGAAGACAGATAAGAATCAACCACGTTACTGAGGGTCTGGTGGTCCTAAATCAACAGAGAACCAGGTGGGAACTTACAACAATAGATTTGAAGTCAGTGTTAAATGTTTTAATTTCATATTTTTATTGAGTTCAAATTCCACCATGATTCGAGCCCGGACCCCAGAGCATTATCTTGGTCTCTATATTACTTCTCTAGTGACAATACAGCTACACTACTGGCTATCCTTTTGTACTTATGTTGGTGATAGCTGGCATTAGGTTGCTGGGACCATTATATTTGTCTTGCTTTTTTGCACACAGTAGGTACCTGGGCATTTTCCATATACAACAAAAACAGAAATTGCTAGTGAAACTCAACAGGTCTGGCAGCATCTATGGGAAGAAAGCTGAGTTAATGCTTTGAGTCCAGTAACTCCTCACCAGAACCTGAAACTGACTCAAAACATTAACTCTGCTTTCTCTCTACAGATGCTGTCAGACCTGCTGATTTTGCCAGCAATTTCTGTTTTTGTTTCAGATCTCCAGCATCCGCAGCTCTTTGTTTTATTTCACTTTGGATTGATGTCAGTGTATCAACCGGACTGGAATGTCTTAGCTGATGCCTGTAGCTAGTTTTGAAGAGCAGGTTTTTAGAACCACTGCTGAGATGTTGTTATACTGCATCCGCTGTACCTGTTGTGGCCTCCTCTACATCAGGGAAACCAAGCAGAGGCTTAGGGACCGCTTTGCAGAACACCTGCGCTCAGTTCGCAACAAACAACTGCTCCTCCCAGTCGCGAACCATTTCAACTCCCCTTCCCATTCCTCCTGGGCCTCCTGCAATGCCACAATGATGCTACCCGAAGGCTGCAGGAACAGCAAATCATATTCAGCCTGGGAACCCTGCAGCCCAATGGTATCAATGTGGATTTCACAAGCTTCAAAATCTCCGCTCCCCCAACCGCATCCCAAAACCAGCCCAGCTCGTCCCCGCCTCCCTAACCTGTTCTTCCGCTCACCTATCCCCTCCTCCCTCCTCAAGCTGCACCCCCATCTCCTATCTAACTATACTAACCTCATCCCGCCCCCTTGACCTGTCCGTCCTCCCTGGACTGACCTATCTCCTCCCTACCCCGCCACCTACATTCACCTTTACTGGCTCCATCCCCGCCTCTTCGACTTGTCTGCCTCCTCTCCACCTATCCTCTCCTCTATCCATCTTCTATCTGCCTCCCCCTCTCTCCCTATTTATTTCAGAACCCTCTTCCCCTCCCCCATTTCTGATGAAGGGTCTAGGCCCGAAACGTCAAGCTTTCTTGCTCCTATGATGCTGCTTGGCCTGCTGTGTTCATCCAGCTCCACACTTGTTATCTCTGTTGTTATAGTTTGTCAGCTTTGCTATGTCCAGAGCATTCAACCATTTCCTAATGCCACGTGCTGTGAATCAAAATGACCAAAAACTGGCATCTGTGATAGAGGGAACTTCAAGAGGAGGCCAAAATGCATTACACATTTGGGATTTCTGACTTGCAAATGGTTGCTTGTACCACGGCTGTGTCCCTTGCTCTCGTGCTGGGCTCCAAAGAATTTGCAATTGAAGCACTACAACTCACTTGCATATTTAAACAATCTCTCTCTACTGGGTTGGAGTAATGGGAGCTCATTTAAAGTCTTGTTTCTAACTTAAATAGGATCGGAACTCAGGGAAGCAAATTATTGTCTAAGGACCACTCCACCTTTTCTCTGATTAATCATATTATTCAGAGAGGAAATAGGCAACCAGCTGTTGAAACTACCACCCAAACCACAGCTATTAATTAAAATTTTCATTCGGCATAAATATAACAATTTGTCCTTTAAAAGAAGTGTTGGTATAATGTCTGTCCTTCCAACTGCAAGGCTGAGTTGAAATTTCCGAGCGCAAAAGGGCACGAAGTGGTACAAAATGAGCTAACTGACCTTATAATACCAAACATTTAATATTCTCTTGAAAATAATGTCAAAAAGTTCCCTAATTTGGGATCTATTTTTGACCATACAGAGAATAATTCTTTCACTCAAAAATGAACCAAAGAATTGCGATGCTGTAAATCAGAAGCAAAATCAGAAATTGCAGGAAAAACTCAGCAGGTCACTGAAAAGTGACCAGGGGCTTCCAGTTGCCTGTCATTTCAACACACCACCATGTTCCCCGGCTAGCATCTCTGTCTCGGGCTTGCTGCAGTGCTCCAGTGAAGTTCAGCGCAAACTGGAAGAGCAGCTCCTCATTTTCCGCTCGGGAAGTCTGCAGCCTTATAGACTCAGTGATGAGTTCAATAGTTTCAGGGCTGAACATCTTCTCCCATGTCCTCACCCCAACGCCCAAACACCAGACCTTATCATCACATGGGCTGCTTCCACAAATAACCCTTCATCAGCTATTAACAATCCCCATTACAAAAGGGAAGTGCAGCACAGGAACAGGCCCTTCGGCCCTCCAAGCCTATACTGATCATCATGCACTGACTAACCCAAAAAACAAACCTTCTACCTTTATTCAGTCTTTATCCTTCTATTCCCTCCCTATTCACATAACCATCCAGACACCTCTTAAATGTCACCAATGTGCCTGCTTCCACCACCTCCTCTGACAGAGCATTCCAGGCTCCTTCCAATCTCTGCGTAAAAAACTTTCCTCACACATCTCCCTTAAACTTTTGCCCTCTCACCTTGAACCTGTTTTCCCTTGTAATTGAAACATCAAACCTGGGAAAAAGCCTCCGACTATCCACCCTGTCTTTGCTTCTCATAATTTTGTAAACGTCTATCAGATCTCCTCTCAGTCGCCGTCTTTCCATTGAAAACAGTCCTCGTCTTTTTAACCTTTCCTCATAGCCAATTCCCTTGAGACCGGGCAACATCCTGGTGAATAAACAGCCATTCATTTTCCCAGGCTAACTTTTACCCACGCCTTTGGCTGCCCAACTGTTTTTCTTGAACAAAAAC
>JAHRHZ010000111.1:31627546-31674797 GCA_024137785.1 Ginglymostoma cirratum | reverse complement strand
TGAACAAAAACAAAGTTGCTGGAAAAGCTCAGCGGGTCTGGCAGCATCTGTGGAGGAGAAAACAGAGTTAACATTTCTGGTCCGGTGACCCTTCCTCAGAACTCACCGGGTCACCGGACCTGAAACGTTAACTCTGTTTTCTCCTTCACAGATGCTGCCAGACCCGCTGAGCTTTTCCAGCAACTTAGTTTTTGTTCCTGATTTACAGTAGCCATAGTTCTTTTGGTTTTTCAACTGTTTTTCTTTCTCTCTCTGGGCTCCGTCTCCACCTATCATTCATTCCTCCTCCTCTGCCCCCACTTCAATCCCATCTTCACCATATATACCAACCCTTTCCATAGCTGCAACCAGTTCTGAAGAAGGACCTGAAACTTTAACTCTGCTTTCTCTCCACAGATGCTGCCTGACATGCTGAATTTTTGCAGCAATTCTGTTTTTGTGCATAATTCTTTCACTAATACTTTTACATCTAACTGCCAAAATGGATTCTGATACTCTAAGGAAGGAAAAAAGAAAGGACAGGTTAGTAGAAAACAAAAATAATAAACTACAGTCTACTTTCTCAATTCTAAGTTGTGTAGTTTTTAATGCTGATTGTAAGTTGTCTTAGGATATGAGTGAAACAACTCCATGAAGGCCAGTATCCCATCACTAAGTCACCATTTATTTACACGTCCATAGTACATGACATGGACCCAGCCAACTCAGAGAAAGTTCCTGCAGTGAACAGAACCCCTAACATTCCTGTTTATATCTATCAGCCAGGACTCCTTGATTGGACCAGGTTAACAGCCCCAATCAATATTCTACGATGTCCAACTGGCTGACTTTGTTCCAATCACTACATAAGGATATTGTTAAGACCTGTGTTTATTATCCTGTGAAGATGATAAGTCTATTTGAACTGCTGCAGTCCTTGTTTCCACAATGGCATTACATTTATGTTTAATTCAAGTGATCTTTAAAATTATGTGAACAGATGCGCAAACATACACTTTAGAATCAAGAGTAGGCCAATC
Source organism: Ginglymostoma cirratum (assembly GCA_024137785.1). Taxonomy (NCBI): domain Eukaryota; kingdom Metazoa; phylum Chordata; class Chondrichthyes; order Orectolobiformes; family Ginglymostomatidae; genus Ginglymostoma; species Ginglymostoma cirratum. Next base: position 31,673,778 of record JAHRHZ010000111.1, on the reverse strand, counting down.
AGCCCCTCAATTTGTTCTAATAGATAATGGCTAATCTAATTATAACCTCAAATTTGATTCACTCCTATCATTGATAGCATTTCATCCCATTAGGAAAAATATCCTTAGATTATAAGTAGGCTATGAATTAGTTAAAATGAAGCAAAATTCAAATTAATAAAAATAAGTGATGTAGGAGATAAATTAGAGTGATCAGAAAAGATGGCATTAAAATGATATGGAGAACTGAATGAATTGTTATCTGTTTTCAATTATGGATCTTAGTTGGATACAGATAATAAATCTACTGCTTCTTCTACTCTTGAAGGACTAATGTTTTCTCAATGTTATCATATGAATGATCGTTACAAATAGAACCTTAAATTTCCTTGTTCAATCAGCCAACCATAGCTTAATAATCATTCTGTTGTCAATTCCTCTACTGACCCCAGTGTCCTTATTGCTCTGTTATCATTCCGTGCATGTCACACTGATTGATGAAAAACAATGTACTCCTTCCACTGTATTTTGCCTGGGCTTCCTTCAACAATGTCATCAAATCAGATTGACAGATATCCTGTGATTTTGCTAACATTTGAATTTAACTAGGGAAATTTCAACATTTGTCGGTTTAGATGTTGAGGTAGCATTGGAAGGGTCAGGGAAGTTCATGAGAATATGGCCTGTCTGATTTTTATGTCTCTCACTCAAAACAAATGGAAATGATGCCAAAATTTTGAATAGGAGGATGGCACCTCTACCAGTGAAACATTCCCATGATGCCGCACTGGAATGTCAACCTGGATTTTTGAGCTCAAGTCCTGGGGTTAGTCTTGAACCATAATGTTCTGATTCAGATGTGTCATGATCCCAGCTGATGCTAATACTGGGCAAGTCAAATCTGAATGAAATCTTGTTTGATAGATCCAGGTATTTTTCCAGTTTGGATACTGTTGTGATTAGTCACTGAATATATTCATATGAGGCTGCCAGCACAAAACGTATTACACTGAAACGAGACAGAAAGCTATTTCACAAGTTAGACAAACCTTAACATAAACAGCAAGAAGAATTCATTGAAATGTTCTCCTCATCACCAAACATCATTGAGCCACAACTTCACATCTCAGTTGGAACATGCCTACTAGTGCCTCGAGACTTCCCGACTTGAAAGTAGGTGAGGAGCAAAACATGTTGAGCAGGAAAAGAATTTTAATGCTAATAAGTTGAATCACCTCCCGTAACCTACCAAAATGGTTGGGGCAATGGAATAGAGGCCCACTCTCCCCAAATTCTGTGTATAGCACATTAGGAGGAGGGAAGTCCAAAACTAGAAGGAATACATTAAAGGTGAGAGGGGAAAGACTTAAAAGGGCCTAAGGGGCAACTTTTCCTGTAGAGGGTGGTGCATGTATGGAATGAGCTGCCGGAGGAAGTGGTGGAAGCTGATACAATAAACATTTAAAGGGCATCTGAATGGGTATATGAATAGGAAGGGTTTGGAGGGATATGGGCCAAATGCTGGCAAATGGGGCTAGATTAATTTAAGGTATCTGATTATCATGGGCAAGTTGGATCAAAGGATCTGTTTCCATGCTGTATGTCTCTATGATGCTATGACTCTATGAAAGCGTTCATACAATCTTACCTCCCTGCAATGAAGGAAGATTAAGTGGTGAATTTGAATCTCTGGCTGGACAGGGTTGAAGTTTCTGACTGAAACTCTTTTTTTCAATAATTTGGTTTTAAGCTGACCTCAATGATGAACTTATTTACATGCTTCCTCCTGTATGAAAATTCATGCACATGCACGTCCGCATCCAACATGCACAAGAACAAACAGAAACTGGTTCATTCCAGTTTAGCAGTTCCTGTATGGTATCATTTTGCTGGAACGTCGTGTTGTTCATTTGTCCATGCCGAAGAAAACAGTCTTGTTTATTTTCTTTCATTCTGCTTCCCTTTCACTTGAGATCTTCATAAGCCTGGACAGAACAAAAGGATTGAGTTTCTTTTGGAGTTTATCTTACCAAGATTTCTCATTTCAAACCATTCATTGTATTAATTGATATATGTATTGGCAGGCTTTCACTGAAATACTACTGTACATACAAATCAATGCTTGTTTAATTTAGAATTCATGAACTTTAAATCTGTGCCAGAATTTACGCTGAGTACTGAAAAGGAATAGTCAATGATTCTTTACTTTGAGTGAGGGCTTTGCGTGCACGTGTGGGAGTGAAATTCCTCCCTTAATGAAAAATAGGAGAAAGCCTTTTTTCTCTCCAATAATGAATGACTCAGTAACAAAATGGCTTTCATAGATATCGTGGGTGGAGCTAACCAAGACGCTGTGCCAGCCAGACCTTGTGCGCAGCCAGACCTTCTGCTAAAAGAAAAATTCCACCCATTGGTATTAATGGACCAAAAATCGTGGTCTTTAAATATGCCCTTTCCCTAAGGTGCTTGTTGTGCTTTCCTTTTCATTTCCAACTGTTCAAGGGAATTCTACTCTCAATCTGAGAAACCTATTTCTGCCAAGTCCTCAGCAGGTTTAATGAAATGACGTTGCAGAGAGATATTGAGATGGACGACCACCTGACCCCTGAGATGGGTTGCGCTAACCCACCATCTTGAAGAAGTGGATCCTTGCATTCCCACCAGGGATACTTGGGTGTGTCAAAGAAGTTGTGCCATCACCAGGGAGGTCTTTCTACCAGTCGTTCCTTTATATAAAGTATCTTCCGATGCTGACAGTTAATGGACACAGACACACACATACAAACATACAGCGACAAACATGTGTGACTTGGATAAGTTACAGCTTTACAATGACTTTAATGACCTTGGATAACATGACTGAAGGAAGGTTTTCTATTGGGTACTGTAACCTGCAGCATTCTGTTCCTGGAATATCCCATTCTCCGTGTGTAGTGATTGTAGTAAAGTCAGCCAGCTGGACCACATAGAATATTAGTTCCCTGATTGGAGCTGTTAATCTGATCCGATCAGGGAGCCCTAGCTGACAGATAAAAAAAGTGTGCCAGAGATGGTACATTCTGGTAGCTGACTCTGAATAAGGCAGTACTAAAGTCAAGGACTGTTCATGTGTAAGTAAAGGGTGACCTGGTGACAGGATGCTGACCTCGATGGAGTTAATTCAGGAGTGTCCCATGTCTTGGACTGTCCTGAAAACTGGAATGTTCTGCGATCTGGAGTATGCTATGATCTAGAGTGTCCTGCTGCCTGTAATCTGGAGTGTGCTACAAACTCAAAAAGTAACCTTTTCCTGCAATATCCCATTACTGGAGTGTCCTGTGACCTGCAGTGTCCTGTGGCCCAGACTGTCCTGTGACCTGCAGTGTCCTGTGGCCCAGACTGTCCTGTGACCTGGCCCAGAGGGAAAAGCAAATACAAAACCAGTAATGCTTCAAAATGATCATACTGGGATTCCGGACCTCTCCACTGAGGTGTACAAACTCAATCAGGTCAGAGTGAATCTTTCACAGCTTTTACTGGTCTTTCCTGCTGGGCAATGTCCAGTGACCTGGAGTATTCTGCAGCCTGGAGTGTCCTGGTATTGTTTCAGTGCAACTTGCCTAATGTCATCCAAACCTTGTAAGTGTGATTTACATTCAGATATCATGCTTTAGTTTAAAACGACTTTAAGCCAACCCAGCCCACAAAATTGGACATGTCCCCAGATAAGATGAATCACTATTGGAAGTTTCTCTTTAGTGTGCCTGCTCACAGGCCATCAAGTCAAATGCTAAATTTCTACTATTTTAGTCATAAGGGCACTAATAGGCTTTAAAGATTTCAAATGTTTTACTAAGAAACAGGCTTCTGTTCATCAATCAGACTAGCATGTGGTTTTGCAGTTTTTAAAAGTCATTTAAAATTATTTAAAAGTGGGTTCCTCACAGGTGATGGACAAGACAGCGATAAAAATGTTCATTTTTGTCGTTAAGCCATTTTCAGTGCACAGGGTTATTGCTCTTAAATGTATCAAGAAGCATCTTAAAATCTAAATCAAAAAGCTATTTTTTAAAGCGCTACCTGACTGAGCTGGCCTATGAAAAGTTTTACGTTAAATTATATGAGTGTGAACAGAAACTGAGGCAGAAAAAATGGGAACGAGGGAATTTTGAACATTGTTTGCTCTCAGATCAACAATTGAGACCAAAACAAAACTTTTGGCCAATGCGTTTAACTTGTAACCTGCAGTTTCAATCTTTTTGTGATTTCTAGCTTTAGCTTAATCACATGAAAATACATTTGCTCTCCCCTTGCCCCTCTTGGCAATCGATGAATGCTGACTTATTAAGTGCTGTATCCACCCAAATATTTCGCAGCTGAATCATACAGTCCTACTCAAGCCAAAACAACTCTTCTCTGTGTAACAATCTGCATGATGCAAATACTGAAAGCAAGGAATGTATCCATCAGCATGTGCTCTATTTGCCACCTGAAATAATGAAGTAACAGAGGCTAACCGTCTTTAACACCATAACATGTTGGATATACAGCACGGAATAACACTTTGCCATTGTTCAATGAGAGAGCGTCACTGTTTGGAAAGCCTTTAAACAGTTGATAATTTGAATGTCAATTGAATGGTAGGAAAAGCGAATAAGCAAACAAACAGAAAAACTACGTTTTCCTCATGCAATAAAAGGGATGCATGTCTTTCCAACGACAACAGCTTTACAATCAATGAATAATAGTTTCACTCAGCTCACATCAACTGGAACCAGTTGTCAATGAAGTCCTGCCTAGTTTGTTGCACCTGATGCTGCGCAACCCTATCACGATATAGGTGATGTTCCTGCTGCACAGTATGCTCATCTTTATCCTCAGAAGATTGTAGCTTTTCTCCCAGCTCCTCAGGGGAGGTGATGGCCCAGTGGTGTTATCGCTGGACTGTTAACCCAGAGGTTTAGATAATGTTTTGGGCACCCAGGTTCAATCTGTCATGGCAGACGGTGGCATTTGAATTCAATAAATATCTGGACTTAAGAGTCCAATGATGAGCGTGAATGCATTGCCAACTGTTGGACAAAACCATCTGGTTCAGTAATGTCCTTTAAGGAAGGACATCTGCTGTCCTTACCTGGTCTGGCCTACATGTGACTCCACACCCATAGTAATATTGTTGACTCTTAACTTCCCTCTGGGCAATAAATGCTGCCTTGCCAGTGATGCCCACATCCTGTGAATGAAGAAATGAAAATAATTATCACAACCCCTTCTTGCCTGGTCTAGTTGTGCACAGCACTGCACGCAAGCATTGTGGGTCACATTTGTCTAGTAGACCCACCTTGAGGTCCCTGTCCGCAAAGCAGGGCACCAAATTCTCCTTATCTGTCAAGATTGGAGCAAGCGCCATAAACAGCTTTGGGGGCGGGAAGTTGGACTGACAGCATTTGACCAAGTTCACACCAGCCTTTTAAAATGGCTCCAGGAGTCCGAGGGAACCAGGGCAGTGGGAAGTATTTCTGTATATGGTGACTGGTAGAATTGTGCGAACAACGGATGGGAGGAAGTCATAGGTGCTTGACATGAGGTTAGTTTGCAATGATAGTGTCAGAAAATTTGCCAGATCTCATGGAAAAAAACTCCTCACGAAACTCAATGGAAATGACTCTTTGCCAAAATATGATCATATCCTTGATAACAAGGCGTGGGGCTGGATGAACACAGCAGGCCAAGCAGCATCATAGGAGCAGGAAAACTTGACGTTTCGGGCCTAGACCCTTCATCAGAAATGGGGGAGGGGAAGAGGGTTCTGAAATAAATAGGGAGAGAGGGGGAGGCGGATAGAGGGTGGACAGAGGAGAGGATAGGTGGAGAGGAGACAAACAAGTCGAAGAGGCAGGGATGGAGCCAGTAAAGGTGAGTGTAGGTGGGGGGGTAGGGAGGAGAAGATAGGTCAGTCCAGGGAGGATGGACAGGTCAAGGGGGGCGGGATGATGTTAGTAGATAGGAGATGGGGGTGTGGCTTGAGGTGAGAGGAAGAACAGGTTAGGGAGGTGGAGATGAGCTGGGCTGGTTTTGGGATGTGGTTGGGGGAGGGGAGATTTTGAAGCTTGTGAAATCCACATTGATACCGACGTACGTCCACCCACCGCCGACGCCGACGCAACTCCGCCCACTGCCGACGTAACTCCGCCCACAGCTGACGTAACTCCGCCCACAGCTGACGCCGACAACGCTCCGCCCACTGCCTCCACAGCCAGCAGCTCCAGAGGAGACAGCAACACTGAGCTCTGCTGAGTCTTCACCATCCCCCAGACCTCCCCCTTACTGAGGACGAACGGTCAGTCCTCAGTAAAGGGCTCACCTTTGACCCCTCCACCCACAAAGCAACAAATACTGCTCACGCTTGGATATTGAGCAGTTTTTCCGCCACCTCCACCTCCACACTTACTTCTCCAACCGCGAATCTAACCCTCCCTCTACTGACCCCTTCTCCCGCCTCCAACACAAGCCCTCCTCCTGGACACCACCCCAAGGCCTCCTACCCTCCCTCGACCTCTTCATCTCCAGCTGCTGTCGAGACATCAATCGCCTCAACCTTTCTACCCCTCTCAAACACTCCAACCTCTCCCCTGCAGAACATGCAGCCCTCCACTCCCTCCGCTCCAATCCCAACCTCACCATAAAACCAGCGGACAAGGGAGGGGCAGTCGTAGTATGGTGCACTGACCTCTACATTGCTGAGGCCAGGCGCCAACTCTCTGACACCTCCTCCTGCCGCCCCCTGGATCATGACCCCCACCTCTGAGCACCAAACCATCATCTCCCCAACCATCCACAACCTCATCACCTCAGGTGACCTCCCACCCACCGCCTAAAACCTCATCGTTCCCCAACCCCGCACCGCCCGCTTCTATCTCCTTCCCAAAATCCACAAACCTGAATGCCCTGGTCAACCCATTGTCTCCGCCTGCTCCTGCCCCACTCAACTCATCTCCACCTACCTAGACTCCATTTTCACCCCCTTGGTCCAGGAACTCCCTACCTACGTCCGTGATACCACCCACGCCCTCCATCTCCTCCAGAACTTCCGATTCCCCGGTCCCCAACACCTCATTTTTACTATGGACGTCCAGTCCCTATACACCTGTATTCCCCATGCTGATGGCCTAAAGGCCCTCCGCTTCTTCCTGTCCCGCAGAACTGACCAATCCCCCTCCACCAACACCCTCATCCGCTTAGCCAAACTCGTCCTCACCCTCAACAACTTCTCTTTCAATTCCTCCCACTTCCTACAGACAAAGGGGGTGGCCATGGGTACCCGCATGGGCCCAAGCTATGCCTGCCTCTTTGTAGGCAACGTGGAACAATCCCTCTTCCATACCGACACTGGCCCTAAACCCCACCTCTTCCTCCGTTACTTTGATGACTGCATCGGCGCCGCCTCATGCTCCCACGGGGAGCTCGAACAGTTCATCCACTTCACCAACACCTTCCACCCCAACCTGAAGTTCACCTGGACCATCTCCAACACTTCTCTCTCATTCCTGGACCTCTCTGTCTCCGTCTCGGGTAACCACCTAGAAAGCGATGTCCATTTCAAGCCCACTGACTCCCACAGCTACCTGGAATACACCTCCTCCCACCCACCTTCCTGCAAAAATGCCATCCCCTTTTCCCAATTCCTTCGCCTCCGCCGCATCTGCTCCCAGGATGAGACATTCCACTCCCGTACATCTCAGATGTCCTCATTCTTCAAGGACTGCAGCTTCCCCCCAACAGTGGTCGAGAACGCCCTCGACCGTGTCTCCCGCATTTCCCGTAACACATCCCTCACGCCCCGTCCCCGCAACAATAACCAAAAAAGAATCCCCCTCATCCTCACGTACCACCCCACCAACCTCCGGATCCAACGCATCATCCTCCGACACTTCCGCCATCTGCAATCAGACCCCACCACCAAAGACATTTTTCCCAGCCCAACCTCATCTGCCCTCCAGAGGGACCACTCCCTCCTCGACTCCCTTGTCCGCTCCACACTCCCCTCCAGCCCCACCACACCCGGCACTTTTCCCTGCAACCGCAGGAAGTGCTACACCTGTCCCACACCTCCTCCCTCACCCCAATCCCAGGCCCCAAGAAGACTTTCCACATCAGGCAGATGTTCACCTGCACATCTGCCAATGTGGTATACTGCATCCGCTGTACCCGTTGTGGCTTCCTCTACATCGGGGAAACCAAGCGGAGGCTTGGGGACCGCTTTGCAGAACATCTGTGCTCGGTTCGCAACAAACAACTGCACCTCCCAGTCGCAAACCATTTCAACTCCCCCTCCCATTCCTCAGACGACATGTCCATCCTGGGCCTCCTGCAATGCCACAGTGATGCCACCCGAAGGCTGCAGGAACAGCAAATCATATTCAGCCTGGGAACCCTGCAGCCCAATGGTATCAATGTGGATTTCACAAGCTTCAAAATCTCCCCTCCCCCAACCGCATCCCAAAACCAGCCCAGCTCATCTGCACCTCCCTAACCTGTTTTTCCTCTCACCTCTCCCCTCCTCCCACCTCAAGCCCCACCCCCATCTCCTATCTACTAATATCATCCCGCCCCCTTGACCTGTCCGTCCTCCCTGGACTGACCTATCTCCTCCCTACCCCCCCACCTACACTCACCTTTACTGGCTCCATCCCTGCCTCTTCGACTTGTCTGTCTCCTCTCCACCTATCCTTTCCTCTATCCATCCTCTATCTGCCTCCCCCTCTCTCCCTATTTATTTCAGAAACCTCTTCCCCTGCTCCATTTCTGATGAAGGGTCTCGGCCCGAAACGTCAAGTTTTCCTGCTCCTATGTTGCTGCTTGGCCTGCTGTGTTCATCCAGCCCCACGCCTTGTTATCTCGGATTCTCCAGCATCTGCAGTACCTTTTATCTATGATCATATCCTTGACCTCATTCCCCCACATTGCAAAAAACTTAATTCCTCTGTTCATCCTCAGGGTTCACATTTCTAATGGTCTTTGTGGCCTTAGAAATTCCATTCGAGATAATCACCAACTCATCAGAAGATTGCCATTAATATCTCACACAGCTCAACCCACTCAACATCAACCTTGCCTTGGCTGCTCATCCGCTTCAAAATCCCTCAGCTTTAGATCCTCAAATTTGGTTAAGCATTTTTCCATGAAACCATTCTTCATAACCTTTGTTTACTTCTATTCCTTGTTTACATTTTGTGCTCTTCCAATTCTGGTATGTTGTCTGTTGCACTCTTGATCATTTCTACTGTCAAGGGTTCTGATTTCAGGCATCCTACCCCCACAAACTTGACCGTGTTTAAGAAATCTCAGGATCAGCCTCTCCAACCACATGTTCTCAGATTTCCCTTCTGTTTGGGTTTGGTCCATAATGGTGCAGTGTTTTGGGATTTTGACATTTTCAACTATAACTGAGTCCAGCCTGTATTAATGCACACTTTCCACAGAGGTCATTTGAACAAGAGTGGGGTCTCTGACATTTATTACTCCTCCAACAACTCACCCTACTCCTGTTCCAAATTTGCTGTGCTAAGTCTAACTAAAGTGGTTATTGTCACCAAGTAGAGATCATCCAACATAAAAGGATCTGAACAGATAGAACAGAGTACAAAATTGGGATCAGGTTTCATCACCATGTATTTGTTTAATCATTAAACCTAAAGGTGTGGTTGGGCGTAAGTGGGAAGTGGAGTTAAACTTTATTTCACCATCCTTGTAAGATAGGTAGAAGGTGATTCAATAGGATTTCCAAAGGCAACTTTAAAAGGAAAACATCTTGGGGTCCATAGGGTAAGAAAGGGGAATGAGTTTGACTGAATAGCTCTTTGTAAAAGCTGATACAGATGCAATGGACTGACTAAGTGTCTCCATCTATGTTGTATGATTCTACAATTTCTGTGTTTAATTAAATATTTTGAATCAAACCAGAAAATTCTTTACTGCCCATAACTACTAAAAGAATACCTGTACTTTGAAAAATATCTAAAGTTACTATATGTATATATCTGTTTCAGCAAATAAAACTTGTTTAGACTGCTTTATAAACATTTTGTGGAAAATATTTTCATCACATTTTGTGTTTATCCTGTTTCACTTGCTTTTTATTATGTTTTACTTTGTTATCATCTTTCTTGGAAAGTCATATCAGGAAAACGACTGGCAAGGTGTTGCATCAGACTTAGGAAAGAGTATGTGGCAACATAACCAAGGACGCAATTATGTCATTTTAATGTTTTTATTATGGGAAAGAAATGTAAATAAAAAGCACTGTAGAACTTTACAAGGGTCAATAATGCATCATTAGCAGCAACGGATGACACACAGTCATCTGAACAGTGCTCTTTTACAGAACTCCCCCATCATGTTTTCTATAAGACTGCACCATGATATAGTAATTGGATTTTCTATGCCAGAAACCCTTAAAGGACTGATTGCCGTACATATAAGTGAATCACTGTGTGAGCTCATTCAACAACCAGCTGAATTTGCGTTTCACAAGCTTGCTCAGCAAAGCACAGTTAAATTAAGAGATAGCATCTCTCTTCAGCAAGGCAAACAAGCTGCAGGAACAACACCTCATATTTCGCTGGGCCACTCGAAGCTTGCAGGAACAGCACCTCAGCTTTTGCTTGGGAACCCTGCAGCCCAATGGTCTCAATGTAGACTTCACAAGATTCAAAATCTCCCCACCCCTGACTTCATCCCAAAACCAGCCCGGCTCATCCCCGCCTCCTTGACCTGCCCATATTTTCTCCTACCTATCCGCTCCTCCAACCTCATGTCCAACCCCCATCCCCACCTCCTACCTACCAGCCTCATCCCTGCCTCCTTGACCTGTTCATCTTCTGTCCACTTATCTGGTCCTTTATCCACCTTCCATCATCGCCTCCCCCCTCTCTCTATTTATTTCAGAGCCCCCTTCCCCTCCCCCATTTCTGAAGAAGGGTCCAGACCCGAAACGTCAGCTTTCCTGCTCCTCTGATGCTGCTTGGCCTGCTGTGTTCATTCAGCTTTACACTTTGTTATCTCATACAACCAGAGTAACCTTGATAGGTTTTGGTGGTACAGACGTTTCGTAAGTACCTTCTATGTCTGCAAGTTTAAAGGAGCTGATATTCATTATCATTTGAGGTTAGACTTATCAACACTCAGAAATGTTTTATCTGGTCGTTTAGAAGTCTTGAAATCTAAAATGGATTCATGATAAGGTTTGGAATACCCTTGATGCAGCAGGTCAACTCTATGATTGACAGCATCCACATAAATATCCCGCTTTGTCAAGGGCCTGCCTAACATAAGGTGAATAGCGGGGGTTGGCTGAAAATGTCTCTCAGAACAATGCCTCTCTCAACTCATGACAATTCAGTCGCTATGTCCTCGATGAGCATCTTTGGAATGGCTGGACCATCTCCATCTCCATCTCCATCTCTAGAATCAAGCCATGTCACATAATGTATTTGCCATTGATCTCCAGTTCTCCTTGCATTGAAGAAACAACTAGAAAGACAACAAGTTTAGCAGGTTGGAGACAAGAATATTCTGAATACAGTATGACACACTTTACACAACAGCACCATATATTTGATTAATAAATGTTCCATTTTTTTGTAGTATGAGCTGAAACAAAAGTTTTATTTGGCTTGAAAATTGGGCACACATGTAAGATTCTTTTAAAGCATTCGGGAAAATAATATCAACAGAAGGCTTGAAGGATTAGATCATAGCTAATGAATGCAAGATTCTGAGCAACTTATTTAGTAGGAAATTCTTCTCTTTGAATAGACTCGCCAAATTCAGCTTTTATTATCTTGCTTTTCCTGCAAACTCCATCATTGCCTCCACACAAGGGTTAAATGACAAAGGACATAGTCAGCACTAGTAACGTCATTGCCTTGACAGGATTATACAGGAGAGGTCTCCTGTTTGATCCCAACAATGAAATGATAATGGAGTTGTTCAACAATCGGTAGTGTCAAGCACATTGTACCTTTCACGAGTTCATGTCCTCAGAGTCAAACTACTAAGTTTGATATGGAAACATAAAAACATAGAAGAAAGGAACAGGAGGAGGCCATTCAGCCTTTCGAGCCTGTTCTACCATTCAATATGATGATAGCTGATCGTCCAACTCAGTAACCTGTTCCCAGTTTCTCCCATATCTTTTGATCCTTTAATCCTGAGAACTATATCTATCTCTTTTTTATAAGTTTCCAATGTTTTGGCCTCAGCAGTTTCCTGTGACAGAGAATTCTACAGCCTCACCACTCTCTGAGTGAAGAAATGTATCCTCATTTTAGTCCTTTATACTTAGACTTTAACCCCTGATTCTGGACTCCCTGGTCACCATGAATATTCTCCCTGCATCTATTGTGTCTGATCCTGTCAGAATTGTATATGTTACTATAAGATTCCCTCACATTCTTCTAAATTCTAGTGAATATCGTCCTAACTGATCCAATATCTCCCCCATACATCAGTCCCATCATCCCAGGAGTCAGTCTGGTAATTCTATGCAGTCCCTCAATAGCAAGACCATCTTTTGTCAGTTAAGGGGACAAAAACTGCACATAATATTCCATATATGGTCTTACCAGTGCCCTGGAGAGTTGCAGCAAGTTGTCCCTACTCCTGTACTCGAATCTTCCAGCTATGATGGGTCAACCATTTGCCTTCTTCACTGCCTGCTCCACCTGCATGTATAACAGAGGGTTTTCAATATTATTCTTTCAAGCAATTACTTTAGGTCTTCCTTTGAAATTGTTCTTTCCAGGTTAGTTGCTAATACTCCATTGAAGTTTCAGACAATACATTTCCAGAGTGTCCAAGAACCCTATGCACTGACAGTCCAGGAGCATCATTTTAATTTTTATCACCTGGTAAAAATGTCTCCCATGTTAATACTAACGTTGATCAATTGCCAAATCACATCTTTAAAATGTGATCCATGTGAATACCAACAAGGGCAACTAGGATCCTTTTTATTTCATAGACTTCCTACTCCCATTTTGAAATTATTTGATTTGCCTTCAACTACAGGCACTTTGGGCATCAGGAAGTAGGCTCCTTTACAAAGGGGTGGAGATTGCTTTGTCGGTTTTAACATGTGGTAAAGCCATTGAAGCTGTTACTACCCCACTAATCCCAGGCCAAAGTAGCCCAAATCACTCCCTTACCTTCCCTCTCTCTCACCGTCATCAGCTGCTGGTGTACATCTGGAGAATTGCTCAGCTCCCTCCATCAATGTCATCACCAACTTGCTGGACACCCCATTGCATTAATGTTAATCATTCCTGGATCAAGTTAGATATAGCACCAACAAATCCTGAGGGACTGCTCACCATCAATAAACCTACATGATGCTTTTCATTCCATACCGCAGCAAATACCCTGTGGTCTCTCATGTTCTCATGTCTAATGGGTGTGCTTCCACATTTCCCATATATTTCCATTGCAAATCAAGATGAGCACCTTTATAATGTTGGTACCAACAAAGTCAGTCAACACCTGTTCCTTAAGAACTTAGAACAGTTCGAGAAAAGCCCCTTTATCCCTCATGTCTGCGCTGACCATGATGCCATTCTAAACTAACCTCATCTGCCTGCACTTGGTCCATGTCCCTCTATTCTCTGCCTGTTTATGTATCTGTCTAAATGCCTCTTAAATGTTGCTATTGTATCTGCTCCTACCACCTCCCATTGCAGCGCCTTCCATGCAACTACCACTCTGTGTCAAAAACTTCCATTGCACATCTCTTTTAAACTTTTCCTGTCTCGCCTTAAACCTTTGGCCCCTAGTATTTGATATTTTCATCTTGGGAAAAAGACTCTGACTATCCACCCTACCCATGCCTCTGATAATTTTATATACTTCTATCAGGTTGCCCCTCAAACTTAATACTCTAGTGAAAAGAATCCAATTTTGTCCAATCTCTCCTTATAGCTAATACACACCAATCAAAACAACATCCTGGTAAAGGAGGTAACAAGGTGTGGGGCTGGATGAACACAGCAGGTCAAGCAGCATCATAGGAGCAGGAAAACTTGACGTTTCAGGCCTAGACCCTTCATCAGAAATGGGGGAGGGGAAGAGGGTTCTGAAATAAATAGGGAGAGAGGGGGAGGCGGATAGAAGATGGATAGAGGAGAGGATAGGTGGAGAGGAAGCAGACAAGTCGAAGAGGCGGAGATGGAGCCAGTAAAGGTGAATGTAGGTAGGGGGGTAGGGAGGAGATAGGTCAGTAAACCTCAATTGCACCCCCTCTAGAACCTCCATGCTCTTCCTATAATGTGGCAACCAGAACTGTACAAAATATTCCAAAAGTGGCCTAACTAAAGTCTTATGAGCTGCATCATGGCCTGCCAAATTTTATATTAAATGTCCTGACTGATGAAGAGAAGCATGCGGATGTCCTTCTTTAACCACCTTGTCCACTTGCGTTGCAACTTTCAGGGAGCAATTGACTTGCATCCCAAGATCCCTCTGTATATCAATGTTCCTAAAGGTCCGGCCATTTACTCTATGTTTTCCTCTTGCATTTGACCTCCAAAATGCTAGGCTTGATTTGGTTCTGAACATCAAATCAGGTTTTTTGTTCAATTGAATTTTTGAATAGAAAAGAAACATTAAACTTTATCTTCTTTTTGCTAGCTTTTTTCATGCACCATTCCTGATGATGGTTCGAATGTTCAGTTAATTTGTAGTGCATTCATCTACAACCTGCAACTGAACATCAAGCATCAGAAAAGTCTTAAAAAGCCAGGCAGAAGACACAAATTGATTTCTTCAAGTATCAGTAATGTTCTTCATGTTGAACAATGAGCTTTAATGTCAAATTTCCAACAGAATTTGCAAAAAGCACCTGTAGGTCTATGCTGAGGGAAACCAGATATCGATCGAACTCTCAACACTGCCATGTGCCTAAATTATGAGCACTGTCATTGCCACATTTTATACATCTCGCAATGCATTTAGTGCATCTATCTCTGAGCTGAGGGCATCGAGCAATACAACGTGGCTGACATGTATGAATTAAAAGCAGCGAGGCCAGGTTGGAAATAATGAATCATCTGTTCCAACATTTGTAGCAGAGTCAATGTAAAACCAAACTAAATTTGAAATGACTCACTGCGGTGCTTTCTGCCCAGGCATTTTTGCAGAGAGGAAATCCTATTTAAAGGTATACCTTTAAATGAGGTTAACAGGGCAAGACTTCCTGTGGCATATGTGACAAATGTAATTGCATTTTCTTTTCAGTCTGTCTGCACGCTATTTGTAGAAAGCTGTGGGAGGTCTCTTAATCCGTGTCAAAAATAATTTGTCAGTTGATGGCAGCTAAATATTGTGGCAGATCATTTGTTGATTAGAATCTAACTGAATGGAAATCTACAGGTGTTGGCGCCAATTTGAGAAAATGAGGTGTTTGGAAGGGTAGCACGGTAATAAATACTAGCAGACACAATTCACTCAACACTTTTTGTTTCAAAAAGTCTGGATTTACAGTTGACCTTTCAGTCACCCATGTTTCTATATATCTTCAACAAAATATCCTTATTCATAGTTGTTATGAATCTGCTGTGAGATTTCTGATTGGTTGTGATGGAAATGTAGGGCTGTAGTCAGGGCATATTTTTCTGTAGATTTGCTGTGTTCACTAATAAAACATCAAGTATTCTAGCATGGTCGAAAAAATTTAATCAGTACTATCAAGCAAGAATGCAATTTAATCAAAGTCGTCCTTGTGATTCCACTTTATTTTACACAAAATTGGACATCACAGTGTAGGGAATATCATGTTAGCATGGAAGGAAGTTTAATGATCTAACAGGAGACAGAGAATAGGCATAATTGGGTCATTTTTGGGTTTGCAAGATGGAATGAGCTAAGTGCCACAAGGACAAAGACAGAAGTTGCTGGAAAAGCTCAGCAGGTCCGGCAGCATCTGTGAAGAGAAATCGGAGTTAACGTTTCAGTTCCAGTGAGCCTTCCTCAGAACCCTCAGAAGTGCCACAAGGATCAGTATTCGAACCTCAAGTACTTACAGGCAATCTCAATGTCTTGGATGAATGTATCAGTGCTAAATTTGCTGATCACACCAAGATCAGTAGGAAACTTGTTATGAAGACTATCTGAGAAATCTGCAAATGGTTGTAGATAGGTTAATTGAGCAGGCAAAAGTTTGCAAATGGAGTATATTGCTGGAAAGTGTGAACTTGTTAAATTTGGCAGGAAGAATAGAAAATTGGAATATATGGTGAATGATTGCAGAACTCTGAGGTAGACAGGGATCTGGGTGTTCTTGCACATGAATCACAGAACATTAGCAGACAAGTTTAGCCAGTGATTAGGAAGGTAAATGGAATTTTATCATCATTGCAAGGGGAATGGAATACAAAAGTGATGAATATAAAGAAGAATGAATGGAAAGGATGGAGAGGTCGAGTCTGTGTCCATTGGAGTTTAAAGAAATGAAAGGTGATGATCTTAAAACATATAAGATCCTGAGTTACCTTGACAAAACGGATGCTGGAAAAAATGTTTCCTCTTGCGGGAGACACACTGGGGACCTCTCTATCTCATGGCATTGCTAAATTATCATCTTTTCCTGCATAACCAGCATTGTTGCCTTCACTTTTTGCCCTCATGTCCCTGAAATTTGGACATTTTTGACCCTCCATTCCTGACTCTCTGTCACTCCCATTTCTTTTCCTCTGCTTTCCAACTCTTCTCTATATTTGATATAACTTTGTCCACCTCCATTCCCCATTCCTGTTCAAAACTCACTTTATGTGGCTACACTGGATTCTACAGATAATCTGAGTTAGATTTAACAAATTTCTCAACAGGAAAGAGAGGAATGTCGTTGCAGGTAAGTGATGGCACAGGGCAGAGTTCAACTGTGCTGAGATGAATGACGTTCAGAAGTTAGCCTGGAGAGCAGTAGAGAGGGAGAAAGCATAGAAAGCATAGATAAGCAGGCAATAAAGCCAACAGGGATGGCACATAGAAATGTGAGAAATGAGAATCAAATGAAATTTCACGTAAAGTACAGAGTACAGTTTGGGTAAGAGGACATATGTAATATCAGATTGCCATCATTGACATTGAAAAGTAATTTGTAAATCCTTGGATTGAGTTTTCATTCAGCCTTACATCTTTTACAATGACAGCACATTCAATGTAGATATAGAGTATTGTGGCATAACCTCTAAACTATTTGTAATTTTAAAATATATTTGCTGCTTCAAACGTCTGAAAATGGTGTTCAAAATGATAATGGCAGCCTTCAACAACCACATTGATTTGCTTTATGACATTGTGGTCTTTTAATTCCTTACTGAGCTCCATGTGAATACCAAAGATCAATAAGCCAGGCTAAATAATGGTAGTTTATTAAACTATAATCTGTGGGATATACTATGAATGTATCATGTACACTGTCCTACTCATAAATGTCTCACTGATGGTTCCTTAGAGTAGATTTATGACACAAAATTCAGATCAGTTTCTTTTATTGTCACCTTAGGTTATGTGCTCAAGTCTCTAGAGGGGGTGGTTGAACTGACAATTTTGTGACTCAGAGGTGAGTGCGCAGTCACAGGAACAAAATTAACACTTAAATCAACATTATTTTACTAATATCCATGTTTTTCCAAAACCAATGTGGTCAAATGTGTCAGATGTGGCTTAATTAGTAAAGGTTGTGGTTTCAAATATCACGACAGGATTTAAGCAAAATAATCTAAACTGATATTCAGGACAGTGCCAAGGGAATGCTGTACTGTCAAAAGTGACTTTGTAAATGAGACATTAAATCAAGGCTCTCTCTGCCCTTCTGAGTGAACATACTGCAAAGCACCGTCTGGCATTAATTCAGAGAAGAACAGGGACACCATGCCTACTGTCTTACCAAGTATCTATTTCTCCAAAGAGTAATGTAACAAAAGCAGATTACTTGATTGTTATCGCATTACTGAATGAGGAAGTTAGCATCATATAAATTAGTTGCTAAATTTTCTGCATTGGAACAGTCACTCTAGTTCAAAAGTACTTCGTTGACTGTAAAAACGCTTGAAGAGATCTGGTGGCCATGAAAGGCAGTATATAAACATTAGTCCTTTTTTGTGATGTTCAACCAAGGTCCTGTCCGCCCACTTCAATGAGCTAGACTGTTTTCAATGGAGATTAGGCAAGGTTTCCATGAGTCCTGACCAACATTTATCAAATAACCAACATAATGAAACAAATTACTTGCTCATCATCACATTGGTGTTGTTGGACCTTGCCAGACACATGTTTGCCACTGCATTACAACACTGAATACATATTAACAAAAAGTACAGACATGATTGAGGCCATTGAAAGCACTGTATACATGTGCTTTCTTTTCTTTATATATAGTGTTCAACAATATATTGCATGGATTTTGATGTAGGATTGTATAAATACCTTCAGACATTAGAGAATTTCATGATGAATGAATTTGAAATCTTTTTGAAGTTCCTCCATATTTAAGAATTTCCCACTTGCTTATAAAAAACATATAGCAATGGTTAAAACTGTATCAGAGATAATAGAAACTGCAGATGCTGGAGAATCCAAGATAACAAGGTGTAGAGCTAGATGATCACAGCAGGCCAAGCAGCATCATAGGAGCAGGAAAGCTTGACGTTTCGGGCCTAGACCCTTCATCAGAAATGGGGGAGGGGAGAGGTTTCTGAAATAAATAGGGAGAGAGAGGGAGGCGGATAGAAGATGGATAGAGGAGAGGATAGGTGGAGAGGAGGCAGACAAGTCGAAGAGGCGGGGATGGAGCCAGTAAAGATGAGTGTAGGTGGGGGGATAGAGAGGAGATAGGTCAGTCCAGGAAGGACGGACAGGTCAAGGGGGCAGGATGATGTCAGTAGATAGGAGATGGGGGTGGGGCTTGAGGTGGGAGGAGGGGATATGTGGGAGGAAGGGCAGGTTAGGGAGGCGGGGATGAGCTGGGCTGGTTTTGGGATGCGGTTGGGGGAGGGGAGATTTTGAAGCTTGTGAAATCCACATTGATACCATTGGGCTGCAGGGTTCCCAGGCTGAATATGATTTGCTGTTCCTGCAGCCTTCAGGTGGCATCATTGTGGCATTGCAGGAGGCGCAGGATGGACGTGTCGTCTGAGGAATGGGAGGGGGAGTTGAAATGGTTTGCGACTGGGACGTGCAGTTGTTTGTTGCGAACTGAGCGCAGGCGCTCTGCAAAGCGAGATTGGTCAAGCGCAGGAAGGTGGGACTAGTTTAGTTTGGGAACATGGTCAGGGTGGACTGATTGGACTGAAGTGTCTGTTTCCATGATGTATGACTCTATGATTTTATGATTGTTGGAAAATCTCATCTCATTCATTAATGTCCTTTAGGGAAAGGAATCTGCTGTCTTTACTCTGTCTGTGATTCAAACACCACAGCAATGTGATTGACACTTCACTGACCTCTGGGCAATTAGTGATGGACAATAAAAGTTGGCCCGGCCAGCGACATCCATGTCCTCTGAATGATTAACTTATTTTAAAAAGCCATCATTGGACACCATCTTTACCACAGCTCCTGCAGTATTATTCCAAATTTGAACACTTCAATGACGTAAGTTCATCAGCCATACTTAACCAAGATTGTTAAATTTGCGTAACTTTCAAATTATAATCAACACTGCCATAATTTACTACCCTTAGATATGGTGCTGCTGTGAGGGCTCTAATGGTGTAATGATAGCGTCCCTACCTCTGAACTAGCAGGCCTGGATTCAAGTCCCATCTTCTCAAGAAGTGTGTCATAATGTGAAAGTTTGTGGCCTTGACAGAAAGTCTGTTCTGTGCTTTATCTTTTGCAGAGAGATGTTGCCATAATGGTGTTGTGAAGTGTGCTTCAGACAAGCAGTTGGTAAACGGCTTGGAGGTATCCCTTGGTGTATTTTTTTTTAAAGTAAGCAAAAGAAGCATGAGTGGGTGGGTTTGGGGCTCACACAGATCCAGGAAGGTTTTTAGTTTTGCTTTCTGTTAGTGAGAAGGTTTTTGCTGCTGCTGAGCCAACAGCCTGAGTTCTGGGATAACAAGCATGGGGCTGGATGAACACAGCAGGTCAAGCAGCATCATAGGAGCAGGAAGTGCTGCTACAGTGTTAAACAAGAAGCTTTCTCTTACAAATGAAAAGAGGCAGACAGTTTCTTTCAGCATTTCATTCTCCTGGACTGGAGAGGGACAGCACATGAGAACCTTAACTGTTTTGCTAAATTGCCCTGCCAAGGATGTGTTTATGGGACACTGCCTATATTGGAACTGTTGATAATTAGTGGTTCAGTACTACATTATCTTGTTAACTATTTCAATAGAGTTAAAGTTATGCCAATTTTTCTTCTTTTTTTGTATTTTAACTCTGTCATGAGAATAAAGTGTATTTTAATTAAAGCCTAGTGGTGGACCAATCGAATTACATCTGGAACACACTTACCTTTAAATAAATATAAAATTTAAGCTTGAGGCTATCTTATAGAATCTTGACAGTATGGAAACAGGCCCTTCAGCCCAACAAGCCCACACCAACCCTCAGAACATCCCACCCAGAGCAATCCCCCTTTATCCCACCTAATCTATGAACACTATGGGCAATTTAGCATGGACAATCCACCTAGCCTGTGCATCTTTGGACTGTGGGGGGAAACCCACACAGACATGGAGAGAATGTACAAACTCCACACAGACAGTTGCCCAAGGGTGGAATCAAACCCGGGTCAGTGTTGCTGTGAGGTAGCAGTGCTAACCACTGAGCCACCGTGCCTCCCCCTTACTGTATTTGGAGAGGGGACTGGTCTGGTCCATAACAATAACATCCCTGAGTAGGTTAATTCGGGAGGTATCTGTGGTGCTGCTGAGTGTGATTTGGCTTGTGAAAGTTTACACAGTGATATTCTTCACATAGACTGATTGTAAATTCTCACAGTGTGGCTTGTTAATTGGCACAGCAGCAATAAATTAATAGCAGCTGTCACCGAAAAATTCCATTAAACAAATGTGGTTAAAGATCATTTTCTTAACATTACATTACAAGTTTATCATTTGATCTTGGAACTGATCAGTAACATTAAGCATGGCTTTGATCCGAACAAGTGATTGTGATTTCATAAGAGCTTCTGACTCTTCAAGAAACCCTCTAGGATGCTGAAAACCCTCTTCTCTTTCTCTCAAGGGATCCCTTAACAGTTGAGTACCTACTCACCTAATTAATTAGGAACCAATTAAAATTAATTTTGGGTCTAGGAAATATCATATGTGCTGTGGAACTGACCACTGCCAGCTAACAGTTGCAGTAGATTGCTACACCAATCCCCCTTCCTATATTGGGCCATTTTCGTTACAGCAATAGAGGACGAACCACTGATGTATCTTAATGTAAAAAGGTACTTGGATTAAAAAGATGTGGATTATTGCACGATAACAAAATGTGCAAGTTACGTTGACTAGTTAGACATACTAATTATACATAATAACAAAGATTAGTGGTAGACAATGATGATACATCAATCTCCATCAGGATCTGGAGCTAGTCTCCTCATTTCCCCACTCGAGACTGTGTAACACAATCATGTTGTGTAGTCTCCAGCATTAATCCCTTTGCTTGCCATTTGAACAATAGAGAAAAACACTTAAAAAGTATTAATAATGCTGAAGCAAACTTGGCACTTAGTTTTTTGCTAGACAAAGGTAAATGTGAGATGAGGAATGCAGTTTCAGAAGTTGCTTGAAACAGATTCTTCAACAGTCACTCGTCAACTCCACTGGAGTGCAGTGGGACATAATCAAAGCTCCATCAGGAACTAAATATGCGGGACCCTGGACTTACATTGCATTTCTTCGAATTGGGAAGGTTTCCTCCACCCCATGCAAGGTCGCTAACATTGAGAAAGAAGAAACAACTTATTCTGGGGGCTCCTGCTTCCTGAGCCTAGAAGGAACACAGCTTATGTTTGGAGGTGCCAGGCAAGGTGTACCAGTCTCTTGAAGGCAGTTTGTCAGATGCCCTAACAAAAGGCCGAGGCTGCCTAAACACCAGCAAAGGCCTGCTCTTGTGGACAATTCCCCAAACCTCAAAACCTCAGCAAGGTGTACAGTTGTGATGATACCATGGCTTTAAGGGATTGATTTCGTCCTCTTTCTTTTTGAAGGGAGGTTTTAAGACACAGGTGTCAAGTGTTCTGCTCAGATCCACTCAAGCAAAATTTTGTGAGGCTTTGGGTATTTTTTTAAAAGTCGGAACAGAAGAAGCAGCCTAAATGGGTGAGGTCAAGCTCCCATGGAACCAGGAATGTTAGTTTTAGTTTTTCAGTAGTAGCCGTTGTTGCTGGGAACGCAGCGAGATTTAGAAGCTGTAGTACATCTCTCCCTGCTAGTCTCCCTCTCAGAGTTTTCTCTTGATGTTTTTTTGCTTCCTGCTGCTGGAGTTGCATGTGAGACACTCTCTTTTTTTTCTGAATTTTCCTTTTGCCAAGGTTACCTTTGTGGGATGTGATCACATTGGCACAGTTACTGTCTAATAGTTAAATAATCTATTATTCTGTTAGGTTTTCTGATAGAGTTAAGTTATCCCAATTTCTTCTTTCTTTTGATATATTTTAACTGTAGAGTATGAATAAAGTGTGTTTTGCTTCAAATCTGGTAGTTTGACTTGTCAAATTGCATCTGGAATGCAACACTTTACACTTACCTGTAAAGCAGGAAAAAGTTAGGGTCTAGACTACCTTGTGAATATATTTGAGGGGATTCGGTCTAGTCCATAACACAGCAGATTTGCAATGTGGGTGCATTTCAAAATAACCATTGGGATTGGGCTTCCAGGGATTTTTGAGTTCAATGTTTTCATCCTCATCTCCTTACAAACAGTACTGAAGGATTTATTTGTAAATCACATCATTGTAACCAGGCTTGAATAAAGAAAACACTTATAACACTGAGGCAATATCCTGATGCAGTACCATCATGGGAATATGAACACTATTGAGTCTGATGCACCACATGTTGCCATTAGCATTGTGGTCACTTTCTTCCAATTCCTCTGTGCCATTAGCCATTTGGAGCCAGTATTGTTCTGTTCAAAATAGCATCTTCCACAACTGATTGATTCATTAGACAAGCTCCCAACTAATGGTTCAACATAGAAATGGCAGTGCAATTAGCCCATTCTGTGTTAGCATTGGGCATAGCAAGGGCTCTGCGCTGGTCTCACTTAATATTTCATTTGAGTAGACATCACTGTACCTAACTCTTATACTGTATTCTGCTACTTTTTATATATGAAATGAAAAAGGTTTCCCAAATACATCTGTATGAGCATTGCAGAATAATTTGGCAATTCAACCTTGGCCAGATTCCCGAAACTATCTGAGCCAACTGGTATAAAAGGTTCCTCCAGCAGACCATCACATATAGGATACATCTCACAGAATGTGATATACTTGCAGCCCTGAGTGAGGTTAAGATTAAAAATATTCATAGTTGATTGAAAGGAACTTCATAAATTCAGGCCTGAAGTTCTTAAGACAACAAGATGTTACCATCTGCTCTCTCCTAACTTTGAAAATTGACACTGGAGTATGGCTTCAAGCCTGCATGTATACCCAATATTTTTGTCATAAGAGTGGCCATAAGTCTTGCCAGGGAGATCATGGAGTCACACAGTTATAGAGATGTACAACACAGAAACAGATGCTTCAGTCCAACTTGCTCATGCCGACCAGATATCCCAAATTAATCTAGTCCCAATTGCCAGCATTTGGCCCATATCCCTCTTAAACTCTTCCTGTTCATATACCCATCCAAATGCCTTTTAAATGTTATAATTGTATCAGCATCCACCACTTCCGCTGGCAGATCATTCCATACGGGCACCACCCTCTGTTTGAAAATGCTGTCTCTTAAAGTCCTTTTAAAATCTTTTTTCCCTCTCACCTTAAACCTATGCCCTCTGGTTTTGGACTCCCCTAACCTTGGGAAAAGACCTTGACTATTCATCTTATCCATGCCTCTCATGATTTTATAAACTTCTATAAAGGTCACTCCAGGCCACAATGCACCAGGGAAAATAGCTCAAACCCTTCAAGCATGGCAACATCCTTGTAAATCTTTTCTGAACCCCTTCAAGTTTAACAACAACTTTCCTATTGCAGGGAGATCAGAATTGAATGCGGTATGCCAAAAGTGGCATAATCAATGTCCTGCTCAGCCACAACATGATCGATCAGTCAACCCCTATACTCAATACACTAACCAATGAAGGCAAGCTTACCAAACACCTTCTTCACTACCCTGTCTACCTGCAACTCCACTTTCAAGGATCTATGAACCTGCACTCCAAGGTTTCTTTGTTCATCATGTGTTTTGCTGGCTGTTCTTTGCACATCACATGTCCTGAATTCTCAGTCTAATCTGGTAAAGCAAGTTTTTTAAGATGTACTTGGGGTAGGGGGGGGATGTACAACCTTGGAATGAGGCACAGCCCCAATGAGCATAGGAGACAAAACCCTCCTCTAACCTTACATCAGGACATGCTGGTAAAGTTGCCAGGCTGCCTGCTATCCTTGTGCCTTCCTCCACAAGCCAAAATGTTGTGGCAGAAGTGGAATGATTCCCTTAAGTGACTGTTAATTAGTCATTTAAGGGCCTCAATAGACATAAGACCCCTTGGATTGCCTGACACCTTATGCACTGCCAATACTATGGCAGAAGAAGTCAGGAATGGACAGGAAAGTGGCAGATTGGCCATTTACTTTGTTTTATTTGGCACCCCATCTTCAAATATGCTCGTGGAGCTGTAAACTTCAGGCCAGTATTTATGTACCAACAATCTAAAGTCACCACATTACTGCAATCACTTTTTAGAAACCAATATATTCAGCAAGTCATTCGTTAGGGATTTAGCTTCTTGAAAGCTTAACTTCGATCACAAGGTCAGATTAGTGGATTAGGAGAAATATCATTGAAATATTAAATTGCCTGCATTTCAACTGGTCACAAGACCAGTGTAGCATGTCTCAAGTCTCCATGGCAGTGATGTATTACATTTTTCAGTTTCAGTTAAGCTTGAGGGCTTGTAAAATTTGCACAACAGTATACTGACTTAGGGTCTTCACTGTGACTCATGCTTGAAAAAAAGGATGTGCAGTCTCCAAAAGGAAATGCAAAACCAGTAAGAGGGGACCTATTTTAACAATGCCAGACAAACCAGAGCAAGCAAACTATTGTAGTGTGCTGTGATTTGAAAATTAACAATATTATTGTGTGGGGATTTCATCGGGCTTTTGATTTGCTTGTAAGGGAGAAAGGGATTTGACAGAAGGAACATATTATAAGATAGCACATATTCACTCGTGATTGCGGCATTTGATAATTTGGTGACGTGACTGGCCTAATAACATTAGTGTCAAAGGTACAAGGAGCAGGAGGAAGATAATGAACTATATTCGAGGCTGTAATTCACACTATGACCACCATGTCACTGCAGCATATTACACAGGCAACGGCCAAAATCATTGTGAAGAACAGAAACGTTTTTATTTTAAAATGGCGAGTCTGCACTTGCCCAGTCTCATTTGTATACTCCATAATCTTTCTCTTAGTTATCTTAAAATTGCATAATGTTTTGTAGTGCTTACCAGACCTCTTGTAATGGATGAATGAGTGATGTTCAAACTAAGCACCTACTTGAAGGTATTTTGTTACATGTGCATGTACATGTCAAATCATCAATTAATTAGAAGAGTAATGTTGCTTTTCTACTTTAGAGATGTGATGAGAGCTCTGTGGAATGGAGTGACATGTAATGCCTATATTGCTACCACATCCTTGTTTTCAGATCTCGCTGTTGTTGAATCTTCCTCTGGCCCCACAATGTCTCTGTAGGAATTCTGTCTTCTTCCAACTCTGCCCTCATGCACTGCCTTGATTTTCATAGCTTCACCGTAAATAGCTGTGCCTTTAGCTGTTAAGGTCTTAGGATTTGAAATTCCTTCCCTCAACGTCTCCTCCTCTGTATCCACCTCACCTCCTTTAACACACTTCTTAGGATCTCACTTTAGGATGAGTTTTTTGATTCAGGGGCCTAAACTTTATTGGTTTTTTGACTCAGTGTCAATTCAAGAAGTTTCACAGAGGGCATCCCTTTATGAGTTCCAGTGAAACTTCTGGTGATGGCTTATCAAACTAGCCCCATTATGGCATCCCCTCACCCCAATTCTAACCCTGTCTTACCTCGTACTGTTTCCAGAGCCACTCGCCAATCGCAGGATATCTGTTGATAGACTGGCATCACCTGTACCATCTTCAAAAGGAGACTGCGGACCAAGACGAGAACTGACATTCTGAGGCTAGTCGAAGAGCAGTATTTCTAAAGGTGATTCAGAAGGTGAAAATCAGACTACAATTCTCTGTCAGGGACCCTGAACTCCTGGTGGATGAGCTAGTCTTGAGGAGGGATGTCCTCTTCTAGAGGACTGGCAGAGGAGGCCGTGCCACCAGACCCTGACGACTTGGCCTGAGGTCACTGCCCAGGTTAGTGCAGTCTCCACACTCTGGAGGAATGGCCAACAGCACCACAGAAAAATCAGTTACTGCCTCCACTCAGCTAGGGCAAGTGCCACACTCTACTCTCTGCCACTTCACTTTCACTCTACCACTGTCACCTCACCCATTTTCCACACAAAACTCTACCATTCTTCCTATGGCCATTGACGTCTTTCTTGACTCTCTCTTTTTTTCTCCCCCCACCCCACTTCACTACACACCCCTCAATGTCCCACACCATGAATCTTTCATGGCCTCTGAACCTCCTGAAGGCATCTCCTTGACCTGTGAGGAACAGAGTTCAGAGCTTTCAGAAGAAGCATTGGCAAGGCTGCCTCCTGAACCCTCTTCCAGCTCAGGTACTAACAGCCCCGGTTGGGGAGGTCAGGTTTGGGAGTACCATCTGGTAAGCACCTCACTGGGACAGCTCCACAGGTGGGCTGAGGAAGAAATGCCCCAGGCCATTGACACTCGGAGGACTGGCAGAGAGCAGGCACCTCTTCAGGCCCAAGCAGGAGAGGGCCCTGTGGTGACAGCACTCGGGGACTCCATCTAAGTGCACAGGGAGGGACAGGAGACAGGTGTATGGGAGGGAAAGACCCTCATAACCCAGAGGCTGCAGGGGTGCAGATCCATGTTGGGGACCCTCAAGCATACTATTGTCTGTTTGTCTGTGTCGATAGGTTGGTAGCTAATACAGAGGTGCAAGTCCAGTACTCTCAGGGTCTGTTGCATACGTGTGCAAACCTGCACTACATTGCCTTTAGCCGTTTGTACTCAGGATGCAAAGGCATGGTAACGGGGGACAGGGACGTGGTGTGCACTGCAGGTGCCCTCCTAAAGACAGGGCAGTGCCAGGACACATCCAGTCAGAGTCAGAAGCACATACTAACCACACAGGAATCTCTTCTCAGGGCACACCAGGAGTGACTGATCTCTCTGCCTCCACCCTTCGACCCTCAGAGATCCCAGCCAAGAAGGGTCCTCTGACAAAGAGACCGTCAACATGGCTGGGCTATCAGGTTACAAACAGCTACAGGCTCACCCAACCAAACCTCCAAGGACAGAGCCAAGATGCCAGCAGCGGGGTGGGCAACTCCTGGGCTCCTGTGCCCAGGACCTATCACTCTGTCTAGTTTCCTTCTCCATTTTTCTTCTTTTCCTTTGTTTTTCTTCTTTTTTTCTTCCTTTTTCTCTTTTCTTTTTGGCAGAAGGTCGTAGGAAGAAGGTTATATTGGGATCTGGAGCATGCGGTGACTAGTGTGCCCAGAGTGGGACACTTGCAGTGAAGTCAAGGAGGCAGCTGGGGGAGGTCCAAGCTCAGAGACCGGATGTCAAGTGTTACATCGGCAGAAGAGATATCAGAGAGGTGGAGGAGGGATGTTGCAGGTGACTACTGCGGTGGAGATGATGGTTCCTTGTGGCCTTTGTGCCAGCATCCAGTGTTAGTGTATTTCAGCGTCTTTGGCGGCGCAGCCTGGGATTCTATTGGATGGTTTGATGGTGGCTTCAGCAATGAGGTGGCTTTGGCCAGTCAGCCATTAGCTTGAGATAAAGCTGGATGAACACAGCAGGCCAGGCGGCATCAGAGGAGCAGGAAAGCTGACGTTTTGGGTCTGGATCCTTGATTGGCCAGCTTTTGGTCCTTTTCTGAACTGGTACTCCCCAGTGGCCCGATGTGGTAGTCTAGCAGATATATTGTCTTTTTCAGAACTCAGGAGTAGTACATTGAACTAAGATGGACTTTGTCCATTTTTTAAAAATTGTTTCTTATCTTTGCCTTCTGTTATTAATATACGCACTGTGCTATTGTGACTTATACACTTTTCACTATTGTTTTGTAAAAAATACAAGTTGGGTCATTGCCAGGGGAAGGAATTGAGAACCTATCTGTTGCGACAGTAGTCTGGAGTAAGGGGATTGGCCATACTACAGGGAGGCAGGATTTGTGAGCGGGGGATACAAGAGAGCATGATGAGAACAGAGTGATGGGGGTCGTTGTCCATGGTCAGATACTACAAATCCCCATTCCCCCCTTTGTTTTTATGGAAGGACTTGACAGGCTGACCATGTCTCAGCCACTTGAGCAGGACAGCCCCTGATGATGACTGCCCAGACCCCTGGCTGATGTCTGTACATCTTCCCAACCATGTTAGCCATAACCGCACCCCCACCACTTGACAGAGTCTCAGAATTTGCAGTGAACAACCTCACAGAGTTTGGAAGAAGACACCTGATGAAGGACACTCAACTAGAGCTCTGACGAGGTTCAATCCCCCAGACTGGGACTAGAGGCTGCCCTTGACATGTTGTGCAGGGCCCTGGGGCTGAAGGTTTCCTCCATGTACTATTGTGAGGGCCATTCCGTTAAGGCTTTGAAACATGCTGTGTGTTTACTTCCTAAGCTGCTGGCCCATGGATTGTGTATGGGAGTGACATAGCTCACCGCTGTAGCAAGATAAACACCTCCTTGACTGAGGACTGCTGACTGGCAAGGCAAGCAGTCTGGTTGTGTGACTGTGCTGTTTGGCACAGCATGACAAGGCAAGACATGGATACCATGGGCATCCCAGTGGGCATAAACACTGAAAGAGCAAAGCCTGGCTTGCAGCCTGGTTCAGTTTGTGAATTGCGTCCCTGTCCCAGGTGTCTCCTCAATGCTAGCTGCTGGCACAACCTGCAATGTAGATTTGTACTTCCTAAGCATCCTGCAGGTGGATGGGGCAGGGGCCATGAGGATCCTGAGAGGTTGGGAATTATCAGATGTCAATGTCCGTGGGTGAGGGGTGTAGTTAGCTGGCACCCCGGAGCAGGTTCTGAGATGCTATGGCGTGGTGAGAGAATTGAGGCCTGTTCCTAGACAGTGACAAGCTGAATTTACCTAGAACTCACTCAGATTTCACTTTGAGAATTTTCACTGTGTAGTTTGCTTGCGACCGGTGGCAGGATAGAAAGCTCCCTATTAATGAGGTGAGATGTGCAGCGAATGAGGCCATGAGCAAACTGTAAACCCCCTTTGGCTGAGTGAGATTGTATTGCGATGAGATTTTTGGAGGGTTTCTCGTCATGGGGTCTATCGAGACTTCCCATTCCATCTTACCAAACTTCAGCACATTAACTACCGACCCAACCTCTATGGTGTTTCAATGCCCAATTCTATCTCCAGCTGACCATATGCTGGAACAACATGCCATTCACCATATAGCAGCTAAAAGACCAGCATTCCTTGCACCTACACTAGCTCTGAAAGGTGGCTGTGCACTCACATAAGTGTTGGCAGTCAGACTTTGTCCTTCTCCAGCAACATACTGCCGCGGCTACCATAAAGGCACATTGTTCACAGCACACAGCCAGCATGGCTGACATACAATCTCGTTCTCTCACTCTCGTCAACCGCTTAAACACCATGGTCCACTTACATGTCCATAGCTACATCCCATCTAAATACCCTCACAACTCTGTCTTACTACCAACTGTAGAGCTACAGCTTATATCTGTCCAGTAGAAGAACATCACATACTGCCATGCAGTCGGACAATTCCAAACATGAGCCTCAGGGAGGCAATGGCCTAGTGGGATTATCGCTGGACTGTTAATACAGAGACTATCAATGTGGATTTCACAAGCTTCAAAATCTCCCCTCCCCCAACCGCATCCCAAAACCAGTCCAGCTCGTCCCCGCCTCCCTAACCTGTTCTTCCTCTCACCTATCCCCTCCTCCCACCTCAAGCCACACACCCATCTCCTATCTACTAACATCATCCCGCCCCCTTGACATGTCCGTCCTCCCTGGACTGACCTATCTCCTCCCTACCTCCCCACCTGCGCTCACCTTTACTGGCTCCATCCCCGCCTCTTTGAATTGTCTGTCTCCTCTCCACCTATCCTCTCCTCTATCCATCTTCTATCCGCCTCCCCCTCTCTCCCTATTTATTTCAGAACCCTCTTCCCCTCCCCCATTTCTGATGAAGGGTCAAGGCCCGAAACGTCAAGCTCTCCTGCTCCTATGATGCTGCTTGGCCTGCTGTGTTCATCCAGCTCCACACCTTGTTATCTCGGATTCTCCAGCATCTGCGGTACCTATTATCTCTAATGCTCTGGGGAGCCAGGTTTGAATCCCACCACAGTCTGATGATGTCTTAAGAGTCTGATGATGCCTATGAAACTGTTGATGATTGTTTGGAAAAACCCATCTGGTTCACTAATGTCCTTTAGGGAAGGAAACTGCCATTCCTACTTGATCTGGCCTACATGTGACTACAGACCCACAGCAATGTGGTTTACTCTTCACTGCCCTCTGGGCAATTAGAGATGGACAATAAATGCTGGCCGAGCCAGTGATGTCCACATCCCATGAATGAATAACAAGAAATTTACAGTCAATTAAAGTGAATACCAATAAAACCAATAGAGTCTTCAGGTTCCCCTACAATGCAAAACAAACGCTGGCTTTATGATCAAGAACTACTCCACATTCCCTGATGGCCTGCTGTACCCAGCTCCCATCTACAGGAACTGAAGCCTGTCTGGCTTGTAACATCTGCCTGAGCTCTGTCACACACAAGGAGAGCCTCCTCCATCTCATGTCCCCATCCTTCTCCTTGGAAGACTTTTCCCATTCTCTCTGTTCCTCAGCAACTGTCACATCACCTCGATGCCTACTCCACTTGTGCAAAGCACAACACACAGGGTTGATGCAGCACACTTTGTCTGGATTACAATGGATGGACCCCCAGACCAACACAAACAGTGGAACCACATCTTCAGTTGTCTGATGCAGGGGATCCCTGATTTACAATCACTCATACTCACCAATGCAATCCCATGCAGGGTTGTAAGTTTAAAGATGCAACATACAAACATGTCTGTAGCTGACATCCATCCCCTACCCTATGGAGACCTTAACCCATAATGATGCCCATCTTACTCCTCTTTGCTCCCTTTCTGAAAGTTACACTGATGGCCAATGCCAAAAGCCTCCTCCTTTCATTGCCGACCATGCCCTCTGATGCTGTTTTACCTACCCTTTACAGCTGAAGATTCCCATCATCAGTGTTCTTGTCCCGACCTCTACAGTTTCCTGCGTTTTTCACCGTCCCAGCCCAGCCTTGATTTCCCAACCCCTTTTGGCAGTGATACACGCACATACTGGAGGCCTGAGCGTGCGCGCGCGCGCGCGCGCGCACACACACACACACACACACACACACACACACACAAATGCGCGCACACACACACACACGTGCACACACACACGCACACACTCTCACACACACTCTCACACACACAGGGCCCTTTGTCCCCATTGGGAACGATCAATGGACAGAGGAGGAGATGGCCTAGAAGTATTATTGCTGGAAAGTTAATCCAGAGACCCAGATAATGCTCTGGGGACGTGGGTTCAAATCCCACCATGGCAAATGGTGGAATTTGAATTCAATAAAATATCTGGAATTAAGAATCTAATAATGACCATGAATCCACTGTTGATTGTCCTTTAGGCAAGGGAACTGCCATCCTTACCTGGTCAGACCTACATGTGACTACAGACCCACAGCAATGTGGTTGACTCTGAACTGCCCTCTGGGCAATTAGGGATGGGAAATAAATGGTGCCTAGACAGAGAAGCCCTCATCCTGTGAATGAATAAAGGAGCCACCCCCACCGCCTTTAATTGCCCCAGAACTCTGGCTGACTTTGCTGAGCAGCCCTTAGATATGACTGACCAGACCCCTGACCACTGTTTGTGTAGCTTCTTGACAGACGGTGCACGATTCCCCAGCATCCTGGTATGTTGCTGGCCCTCCAGGAGTGATCATTGCTCACTGCCCTGAACGGAGTCTGACAGATCCCTGACCGAAATATGCTCAGACAATCCTGTATCCACAGCCCTACACTGTGTGTGGATTGTGTCTGTGCCTGATGACACTGGGATTCCCCTGATCGACAGTGAACCCATCCCCAACATGTGTGGACTAAGGACTAGCCTCCCCATCTACCCCTGCCAGTTTCTGACATGGCCATTTGGTTGATGAAGCATGCAGTGTGTTTGCCTGACAGGTAGCTGGGCCATGCTGCAGATTTTAGATTGACGTCTCAGTGTGATATATGGCAAGACATACTTCCAAGGGTCTCAACCCGAAAACATCAGCTTTCCTGCTCCTCTGATGCTGCTTGGCCTGCTGTGTTCATCCAGCTCCACACCTTGTTATCTCAGATTCTCCATACAGTTCCCTGATGACAGCCTGACCAGCAGCTTGTTTGTGTGTCTGCACAAAGCAGCTCGTCACTAGAAGCAGTACTGATAATCTTTGGCTCTGGTTAACATGCATGGCAAGGCAAGGCATGGATTCTGTGGGAATGCAGTAGACACTGAGTGGGTGAGCAGTAAGAGAACAAGGGAGCAGCCCTGAGATGTAGCCAGGTTCAGTCTGGGATGTGGGACCCTGTCCCTACGCACAGTGTTCCTGTTATGTCCTTTCAAAGCTAATTGCTAGTGTATCCTGCAATACAAGCCTGTCCCTCCTCAGCAACCTGCCGGTAAATTGGAGAAGTGGTGAGCAAGTTTTAGTTGCCAAAGTCTGTTGACAAGAGGTGCATAAGCCTAATGCCTGTGAATCGTGCCCTGAGAAGTAACAACGTTGAGGTCATTCAAAGCAAGCAATGAATTGAATTCACCAGGTACTCGCTCTGATTTCTATGTTCAGCTTGCTTGATATTGAGTTTGTTTGGCACATTTTGGTAAGATAGGAGCTGAATATTAATGAGACACAATGGACCATGAATAAAGTATTTAACAAGCTGTAATCCTCCTCAAACACACTGTCCTTAGCCTCCTCCAATGTCACAGTGACTCAGAATGCAAATTTGAAGAACAACATCTTATCTTCTGCCTGGGCACCCTACAGCCCGGAGGACTCAACATTGAATTCTCCAATTTCAAATAACCTTCCCACTTATCCTTCGGCTCCCTTTCCAGCCTCACCTCTTCCCTTCCATTCCACCTTCTAACCCTCCCTTCCAGCCACCAACTGGATTCATCCTTCCTATCAACCAGGTCATACCTACTACTAGTGTCCACCTATCACCACCATTCAGCTACTACTCCTTACCTCGTGCCCCCCCCCCACCTTTACCTGCAGCTCCCCCTATCCCCAAATCTAGTCCTGAAGACGGGTAATACGCAAAGCATTGACTTCTCCTTTCCTCCAGATGCCGCCTGGCTTGCTGTTCTCTTCCAGCCTCCTGTTTGTCTACCAGTAACTCACTGCAACTTGGAAAACCCATAAAAGAGGCAGTGACATGCTTCCAAGGTTGAAATAAGCTTTATCATGTTTCTTGTCCAATTCTGCTACAAATCTTGTCACTCAGGCCCCTTTAAGATTCAACCTGATTTTGATTATCAATAAGAAGTAATTTTAAGGGTGCATTTACATTATACTTGTATTAAATACTAGCTTGAGACCGTAGCAGAGAAGAATACAATTTCTTGGAGAATATAGTACCTCTCCACTCTGCTTTAAAGTATGTTTATGTATAATTCATGATTTACATGACTCGGTGTCAGTGTGAATCTGAAACCAGGTCACATCAATAATTCTCAATAGCACAATTGCACTATAAAACTGAAATCTGTTGTCAGAGTTCAGAAGGTTTATATTATCTTTCAAATTATTTGATTAGATTCTTGCCTTTAAACTTTCAGGTATTGAAATAACCATAACTGTTTAATAATAATTTTCGAATCGCAGTATTGCTGCACTGCGTTATCTATCACTGTGACTAACCTTATCTCATAAAAGGAAATGGAGTGCTTTATGTTATTTTCAAAAGTAACTTTATTGTCAGAGGAAGAGAAATGTCTGATTCAAAAAGGAAACCCAGGTAAGGTCAAAAGATTACAGTTCTCAATGTTTCGCGGTTAATTGTTTATTTGGGGAAATTAATAATGAAGCTATCTTTCTCAGGGCCTAGAATGATCAACGTTTTGCACATATTTCTATTTATTTTTGGAAGCAATTACTTCCCCTCCATATGTGCAGAAATGTTCCATCAGAGACAGGTCTACATGTGCTGCTGGTTCATCTTCTTGTTAGTCATTTAACGAGAGAACTCAGCAAACGTCCAGTAAATGGTGACTTTCTCTGCACACAGGGCTGTAAATCAGGAACCAGGTTCTCAGTGTGGAGAGACTGATCCCTGGATCCATCCTTTCCTCTGCCTCCCTGGCATTATTGGCTATATAATTGTCAAAAGAAGGTTATGAGCCATAAAAGGCCAACTGGGACGATCCTTGACTTGGTCTTTACTTTGTGTAATAGATAAAACAGGTGACAGAAA
This sequence comes from Ginglymostoma cirratum, assembly GCA_024137785.1. Taxonomy (NCBI): domain Eukaryota; kingdom Metazoa; phylum Chordata; class Chondrichthyes; order Orectolobiformes; family Ginglymostomatidae; genus Ginglymostoma; species Ginglymostoma cirratum. Next base: position 31,638,868 of record JAHRHZ010000111.1, on the reverse strand, counting down.
GTCAGCAGCCCGCCTGACATCTCTCCCAATTTATGCTTCCACTGAGCTCCATTGAAGGGGCTGCTCATTTATTTTACAGCCCTTCAACATACTCCCTGCAATCTGAGGCAATCCAAAGAAGGTTCAGTAGATTAAATCAGGAGTGAAGGGATTTTTTTTATGAGGAGAGTTTGTGCTTGTACTCACTGAAGTTTAGACTTTTTTGTATTCATTCATTTGATGAGGGCGTCACTGGCCTAGCAGCATTTATTGCCCACCCCTAATTGCCCAGAGGCAGTTAAGAGTCAACCACATTGCTGTGGGTCTGAAATCACATGTAGGCCAGACTAGGTAAGAATGCCAGTTTCCTTCCCTAAAGGACATTAGTGAACCAGATGAGTTTTTCCAACAATTGACATTGGATTCGTGGTCATCATTTGACTCTTAATTCCAGATATTTATTGAATTCGAGTTCCACCATCTGCCTTGGCGGGATTCGAACCCAGGTCCGCAGAACATTATCTGGGTCTGTGGGTTAACAGTCTAGCGAAATTAACAATAGGCCATCACCTCCCCCTGAAAATAATCAGAGGAATCATAATTGAAACACATGAGATTGTACAGGGCATGCAAAAAGATGGGCTTTTCTTTTGGTCATTCTAGGACTTTTGGAGATTCTAGGACTAGAAACCATAACTTGAGAGTAATCGGTCACTCATTTAAGGCAGACATAAAGGAGGATTTTTTTTTCTTTTAGACCATTGTGAATCTATGGAATTATTTATTGCAGAGGGCTGTAGAGGTTGTGTCATAGTCAAGGCTAAGATAGATAGATGTTTAATCAATAGGGAAATCAGGAGTTATGGGGATACAGCAAATGGAGTTGGGGATTATCAGAACTGCCATGATCTCATTGATTGGCGGAGTAGATGCAATGGGCTGAATGGCCTACTTCTGCTGCTACATATTATAGACTTACTGTCTAATTAATCATCACACCAACAGAAAGAAGATGAAAAGAATAAACACATAAATGCCCTGGGCTTGGGTAGAACCACTCAAACTGACAAGGTATCAGGAAGAAATGCTAATGATTGTGGAAATGGAAGTGAAAATCAGCAGAGCTTAAAAAAAAGATTGCCAGTTCATGTTTTAACTCATTTTAAGCTGTTGCACAGAGATCTAAACCTTGAGTCATTGAGGCAACTCTCAGTAAATTCAGGACTTGCATTTTTTGTAGACCATGGTGGCTCCCATAATGTCACACATCTTAAACAAAAACAGAAATTGCTGGAAAACCTCAGCAGCTCTGGCAGCATCTGTGAAGGAGAAAACAGAGTTAACTTTTCGGGTCCGGTGACCCTTCCTCAGAACAGATCACAACAGTATGATCTCAAGTCCTGGTGTGCGGAATAGGGGCTGGGCCATAAGAGTGTTCAAGGCCTAAAGTTATTGAACTCATTATTAGGCCCAGAAGGCTGCAGGGCCCCCAAGTGCAAAATGAGGTTTTATTCTTCCAGTTTCACTGGAGAACTGCAGCAAGCTTGAGACAGAAATGTTGGGCAGGGAACGGGATGGTATGTTAAAATGGCAGGCAACTGGAAGCTCAGGCTCCTTTTTGCAGGCAGAAAGCAGATGTTCTGCAAAGTGGTCACCCGGTCTATGCTTCATTTCCCCAATGTGAAGGAGACCACATTGTGAGCAGTGAAAGCAGTAGACTAGATTGTGTGAAGTGCAGGTAAAGTGCTGCTTCACCTGGAAGATATGTTTCAGCCCTTGGATACTGGGGAGGGAGGAGGTAAATGGGCAGGTGTTTTGCCTTCGGCGATTGTGGGGAAGGTGCTGTGGTGCTGTCAGGGGGCTGTTGGAGTGAAGGAAGTGTGGATCAAGGTGTCCCAGAGGCAACAGTCCATGCAGAAAGGTGGGGTGAGGGAATATGTGTCTGGTGGTGGCGTCTCGCTGGAGGTAGCAGAAATGGTGGCTGATGATCTTCTGGATGTGGATGCTGGTCGGATGGTAGGTAAGGATAAGGGGAACCCTTTCGCTGTTGTGGGAGGGAAGGGAAAGGGTGAGGGCCAAACTGTGGGAGATGGGTCAGACCCTGTTGAGGGCCCTGTCAACAACAGTGTTGGGGAATCCTTGGTTGAGGAAGATGGTAGACATTTTGGAGGCTCCCTTGACGAAGTTGGCATCATCGAAACATATGCAACGGAGACAGAGGAACTGGGAGAATGGAATAGAGTCTTTACAGGAAGCAGGGTGTGAGGATGTAGAGTCCAGGTAACTGGTAGTTGATGGGTTTGTAGTGGATATTAGTGGCCAGTCTATCCCCAGAAATGGAAACAGAGATGTTGATGAAGGGGAGGGCGGAGTCAGAGATAGACCAGGTGAAAATGAGGGTGGGGTGGAAATTGGAAGCAAATTCAATAAACATTTCCAATCCCGGATGAGAGAGGGAAGCAGCACTGATGATATCATTGATATACCAGAGAAAGAGTTGTGTGTGGGGGCCGGAAAAGGAATGAACAAGGAATGTTCCACGTACCCCACAAAGAGACAGGCATAACTAGGGTCCATGCAGGTACCCATGGCCACCCCTCTGACATGAAGAAAATGAGAGGATTTAAAAGAGAAGTTGTTTAGTGTAAGGATGAGATTGACCAGGCAGAGGAGGTTGGTGGTGGGTGGGGATGGCTCAGGCCTTTGTTCCTGGAATAAGTGGAGAGCCCTGAGACCATCCTGGTGAGGGATGGATTTGTAGAGGTAATGCACATACATGGTGGAGGAGGCAGCTAGAGCCTGCCAGCTGGAAATTCCAAAACTGGCGTAAAGCGTTAGAGAAATCATGGATGTACATGGGCAGGAACCAGAGCAGGGGAGAAAAGACCGAGTCAAGGTAGGAAGAGATGGGTTCTGTGGGGTAAGAGCAGGCTGAAACAATGGATCTGCTCAGGCCTGCTTGTGAATTTTTGGAAGGACGCAGGAACGAGCTGTGCAGGGTTGGAATACTATCAGCTTGGAGGCAGTGGTTGGGGGGAGATCACCAGATGAAATGAGGTTAGTTATCATAGTTGATACAATGGCCTGATGTGCGGGGGAGATAGGAAGAGGTATCTGAGAGCTGGCGCTCAGCCTCTGCGATGTAGAGGTCAGTAGGCCAGACGACCACAGCACCACCCTTATCGGCAGGCTTAATGACAAAGTCAGGGTTAGATCTGGGTGCACAGAGTGCGGTCAGTTCTTATTGTGTTGTGTGAAATGTCACATTACTTCATAAATATCATGGAATAGACTATTCCAGAATTCATAGAAACTCGGCAAATGAAGATATACAGTTGGAAATTCTAACCTCTGAAATTCAGTTACTGAGTTTGTGCAGTGAGACTGTGGAACTTTTCAACATAGAATCCTTTCATAAATTTGTACATTTGATGGCAGTTTGCTGAGCGGGAAAGCTGAAAAGACATCCTTTATTGTTCATTCAGCAGACCAGAGATCAAGAATCATGAGATCTACATGAGGTTACCTTGTGACATAAATGAGAATTATCTGACAGCAAAAGCAAAATTTCATCGTTTGGGTTAGAAAGAATAGTTATGCAGTTTGGTACCATGAAATATCATCAAATTCTAGAAAAACCAAAGCTCTGGGTTGACTAGCGTCTGCCTCACTCACTATGCCTGTAACAATGCCAAGTTGGGGGGGGAATGTGGTGAGAGACACAGATAGAGATAGAATTCTTGCTGGGAGATGAACAATGCTTAGCAGATTAGCTGAAAAGGGTAAGAGATATACTGGGCTCCAGAGATTGGACACAGATCCCACACGTGGAGATCTCCATCTCGGATTCCAAGTAAGGAAAGATTAAGTTAAGAATATCTATGCTTTGTACCCTGCAGGTTGAAGGCTAGCATATTGGGTACAGGAAGGGATGGTGGAGTGGGGTCATGGGTGCTCATGTCTTACATATCACCTTCACAAATGAAATACTATTACACTAGAAACTGGACATCCACTCTCAGGCCTATCGGGGGCAATTGGATTAACCAGGCACTTATATAGGTTGAAGACATCCGTAATCATAGCTACCTGCAAGTGAAATGCATGCAGCGTCAAATTGTATGGGTTAGAAATCCCGGACACAAACAATCTTTACCACGTCATTCGTGATTACAGATTGATTATAATCATCTCTGTGAAGCGGATGCAATCGCAGGTGCCCTTAAAAATGGTACATGCAGGTCACAATTTTCAAAGACAATGCAATATCTCATAGCTTTTCAAGGGCATGGAGCTGATTTTCTCTGAACTTGAACTGTAAGTAGTTGCCAACATGCTTTCATGTGCAATGTTATCTTTCTTGGGTGATGTGGGCTGGTGGGACATGGTAGCAATAATGGTATGGCATTTACAATCCCCTACTGTATTTGAGGCATATGACTTGTGCTGTCTTCATCAGTGTAAGGTCCCAATTGCAATATTCTATGCAGAAGCATCCCACTGTATTGATGACTATGCTAAGCTGTCATTTATAAGGGGTGCAAATACTGACTGCTCACATTACTGAGGACCTGCTCTGTTTCTTGTATTTCCCGCATCTGTAACAAATGGGTCCAGACACAGCACAGCTCATCATCGCCATTGCTGCAATGCAACAAAGCTGCAAGAAATGGACGAGAATAGATAGACCAGCAGCCATCTAGAGTGGCCTGCACACAAAGGGATTGTAACTGGAAATTCCATCAGGGTGTGCAGGAGAACTGGTGTTTATTGCCGTCTATGCCACTTTCCTCCAGATTGAGACAGTGTTGCCATAGACTGGGAGTATCCTGGAGCACCATTACAGATCTAAGTGAACTAATGAAGAGGAACATGTGACATGAAGGAGTGAGTGGCTGTCTTATCCCAGTGTCTGTTAAGATAACAGCTTCCGCAGAATTTTATGCATCTGACTGTCTCCAAGGATGTAATGGGGACTTGTGTGGCATCTCTCAACACCTGACCTACAAATGTATTGTCACTGGTTAAATTTGTGCCAGACCACACTGCTTCATTTTATTTCCCTCTGAAGAGATCACAGTGCTGCCTAGACTAACCGCAAGTGAAGGGTGCTTTAGACTGTATACACTTCTCACATTGACAGCACCATATCAATAAACAGTTGACTTCTTCAACAGAAGGATTCCATTCCATCAATGTACAAGTCATCAGTACCACACCTATGACAATGCCAAGTGCCAGGAAGCTGCCATGATCTCCATGTCCTCAGAGCACTCATGGCCCTTCTTTGTTTTAAGGACAGGGTGCCTTCTGAGGAAGGTTACTGGCGGACAAGGGCTATGCTAGGTTAACATGACTGACGACGCTCCGATACACAACTCCCTGACCGCGGATGTAATGTGGCTCAATCTTTGAGCACGATCGCCGTGGAGCAGACAAAGATGAGGTTCTGAATCTTGGATCGATCTGAGGGTCCCAAGCAGTGCATTCCAGACAGTATGTGCCACATTATCCTGGTACATCATGGAGCAGGCAACGGGGGAATGAGATGGAGGCAGAAGGTTCAGCCCAATGTTACTGAATTGAAGATACTTCTCAAATGGTGAGTCAGTACTCAAATGATTCACAAATAGGTGGCTTTCAACTAAATTCTTCAGCAGAAAACAAACAGCAGTCACATCTAAAGTGGGATAAAATTTGAGTGGATTCCATTACAGATGGATGAATCCCTCACCCAGTTCACCACCAAAGGTGTAACTGAGGCCCATTACCCAGCCTAGGAAGTTATGAACCAGTGCAATACTGAGGATAAGTCTCTTAGTGCATGGCTACCAACATTAACCGCAGCTTCCCCACCTCACCCCCAACCCCGCCCCCCACCCTCCCCACCCCCCCCGCCCACTCACCTCCATCACGCCCCCACTTTGGATGTGAGTTCTTGGACCGACATTTATTCTCATTTTCGGAAAGATTCACTTTCTAAAATTTAAACTTTCTGGCATTTATGTGCTGCTTTTGGAAAGGTCAGGTTTGAAACTCACTGTGTGTGTAAAGCTGGAGGATTTTCCTGCTGCCACTGCATTTTTGAGCAGGGGATTTTCTTTAGCTGGATTATTTTGCTTCCTTCCTAAATCTTATTGTTAAAGGGGGAGGTCACGAAAACAGTAGCTGAGTATATCCTTATAGCTCAGCCTGCATACCCTTCTATTATGTTATTTCTATCATGCATTTGATGCAATTCTCAACATCCTGCTTTCAAAATGGGTAACTCCCGCATCCCAGATTTACATTTTATCCACAGGTTAAACAAATTTCATGGAAGTCCATGTTTTTGTCTGATTTAAAGATTTAGTTTATTGTGAATACCGTTTTAAGCAGACAGTCTAAAGCCATATTTGAATACAAAAGTAGTCTGTTTGGTCCACCACGTCTGCTCCATATTTAATGAAATCATGGATAATGCTCAACTCCACTTTCCTGCCTTCCCCCCATAGCCTTTGGTGCACTTATGACTGATTAAAAATCTGTCTATCGCTGCCTCAAATATCCTTGATGACCCAACCTCTACACCCCTATAGAGAATGCAACAGCTTAACTACCCTTCTGTGGGGGGAAAAATTCCTCATCTGTATTTACATTGTGGAGACTTGCCCCATCATCAGTTATTTTAATGTCAGCTGCCACTTTACAAGCGAGAGCAATAATTGGAAACCAGAGTCCTTGGGTAAGTCAATTTTCTATTTGTTTTAATGTTCAGAAATTAGGACTGTATTTCTCTACAGCGTTAAACATATTGGGTCATAAATCATAACTCTATTATTGTAAGATGGGTGAGGGTGAATCTATTTTACAACTCTCCCAATTGTTTATTTCTGTGGATGTCAATTGTCAAGAGCACCATAAAATAAGTTGCCAGTTTGTTGTTATCTGTTTCACACTAATGCAAAAAGTCAGAATCAAACTGTCACCTCCACCCCACAACCATATGATTCTAACGTGATGTTTATAAACTGTTCATCAACAATTTTCTTTCAATCCCTACAGAGTGTTTGGTATAACAGTTCCTTGCCCTATATCATCTATCTAACATCATCTATCATAAGGCGGCAGTAACGTCAGGATGGATACAGTATTCTTGAGTCAGCTTTATAGTTAATAATCATTTTAAAAGTCAAGTAAGAAAAAGAGCATGTCGCAGAAAATTGAAGTTAGGTTTGTGTTTGCCCCTCGTATCTTAGTCTGGTACAAACCAATTTCCAGGACAATGCAGATTTAATTTCTGTTCAGTACAAAGCTCTATTTAAGCGCGTAAGCATTACATTTCCTTCAACAGGATACATTTACAATTCACAACTTGTTCAATCTGATGCCATGCCACAAAGCCCAATATTCAGAGGCAGTTAGACTCCAAGAGAGGAATAGAGAAGTCAGACAAGGTCAGAGATGTGCTGGTCATGTCTAATTTAACATCAGCACTTCAATATCATTTTTTTCTTATGCTTCTCACTCAGCAGCCAGGCATATGGGTGCCGACCTGAAATGTCATATTTCCTGCTCCTCTGGTGCTGCCTGGCCTGCTGTGTTCCTTCGGCTCCACACTGTGTTATCTCTGACTCCAGCATCGGCAGTTCTTACTATCTCTGCAGCATATAACCTTGCTGGCGATGTGCCAGCCAAGGAGATCAGCAGCAGGAACCAGCCAGAGAAGCTTGGATGTGGCATCTGGCAACCTGAAAACCCTGGGCTTGTGTGGGCAGCCCACTGATCACGACGGGCTGGGGGAGAAACAGGGTGTGGTTAGAGTGGGAAATCAAAGTTCAGGAAGGAGCTTTGAACAAACAGTTCCCATTTGCTTTTATCAAACAAAGAACTGTGAACATTGGAAATCTGAAACACAAACAGAAATTGCTGGGGAAACTCAGCAGGTCTGGCAACTCCCAAGGAGAGCAAGCAGAGTCAATGTCAACTGATAAATCTTCACTGGATTCCCCAGACCTGCTGAGTTCTTGCTTTATCCCCACCTGTTTTTCAATGTCAGGTTTCCTGAGCTCTGGAAAACCTAGCCAGCCACTGGTAACTTAAATCAGATTCCACATTGCACTGGGGAACCTGATTTGAATGTGCTTGTTATGGGTCCTAGATCTTCAGGCTGGAACACCACAATGCACAGTATGGACCTCTCAAAAAATGTCAGTTCATAGAGGTGCACAGCACGGAAACAGACCCTTCGGTCCAACTTGTCCATGCTGACCAGATATCCTAAACTAATCTTGCCCCATTTGCCGGCATTTGGCCCATATCCCTATAAACCCCTCCTATTCATAAAACCCATCCAGATGCCTTTTAAATGTTGAAATTGTACCAGACTCCGTCACTTCCTCTGGCAGCTCATTCCACACACCTACCGCCCTCTGCATGAAAAAGTTGCCCCTTTGGTCCCTTTTAAATCTATCTCCTCTCACCTTAAACCTATGCCCTCTAGTCTAGGACTTCCCTACCTGAGGGAAAAGACCTTGACTGTTCACCTTCTCCATGTCCCTCATGATTTTATAAACCTCTATAAGGTCACCCGTCAGCCTCCAACACTCCAGGGAAAATATCCCCAGCCCATTCAGCCTCTCCCTAGAGCACAAACCATCCAACCCTGGCAACATCCCCTTGTAAACCTTTTCTGAACCCTTTCAAGTTTCACAACATCTTTCCTGTATCAGGCACTCATTTTCAGGGTTTTTATTAACCACACCCAATCATCTTCCTGACTTAAGGCAAAGGATGTTCATAGCAAGGCAAATAGATCACAGCTTGACAATATAACAACATTCCATTACTGTAGAATGTTACCGCCTTCGATAACATCACAGCAGGGTATATGTGCATCCTGCAAAATTAAAATCTATGATCCACGTACTGTGTTACAACATAATGTCAGGCTCATTTTAGTGCAGGGTAAATTTACCAATTTGGTGATCCCAGAAGGATACTGTGCACAATGGGAGCACGGGTTATGGATAAAACCATCACCATGTTACACTGAGCAGAATTGCAATTGTTCAAGCTTGAAAAGGGCTTTTAAAGATTGGCTTCAATTGTAAGGGGATCAATTACAATTTCCTGAATTAGAAACTCTGGTCCATGAACTAGTCAAACTTTCGTCTAGAAGTAATACCTTCAGGAGGAAAGTAACATGAAACTCATTTGGCCTGAAACAAGGGAGAGCAACAACAGAGGAATGAACAGAAGACACAGTTTGTAAGGAACTATGTGTATAACACTGTTAAACACAATATAAAGCCCCAGACAGTACTATTGCTGCTGCTTCAGTTTTGCCAGTAGCGACTTGTCTGCTTAGTGGGGTTTGGAGTCAGCTAAAGGAGTCTTTGGGGAATTTGCATCCGAAAATGTTGTGAAGCTAGCTCAGAAGGTTCTGTAGAAGTGTATTGTCTCCAGAGCCTTGGGTTACAGCATGACTATTGGTGAATATGATATGAGGGCTGAATTCATTGAGTGAAAAGTTTACAGATCCGATACAGTAGAAGTGAAATGAGAGAATTTTGAAACTGCAAGGAGGTGGCACATGTCAACATGGAGTGATGTGAGTGTTTGTGACTCCGCAAGATTTATTTTTATTGCATCACCTATTTAAAGTGACATTTACCTTTTTTTAAAGTTGAAGTATCATTAGCTTATTATTTCATGTTTATGTTGGTCCTGAATTGTGTTAAAGCAAAAGGTACAATAAGTGAAACATTGACACTTTCTTCTTTGAAGGATCATTTGAGAATACAATTATTTTGGTTTATACTTCCTTGTGGGGATTGTAACAAAAGTCAAATAATTCAGATATTTTCCTGGATGAGAAGAATACAATGGGCCTTCAAGCTGTGTATTAAAAACCATGCATGGAGACAGCTGTTTAGATATTACTCTCAAGTTGGACTAATAGAGATTTGAAGAAAAACATTTGTACCTTAGGGTTACTTAAAATCTTTAAATCGCTGCAATGAGTAGTAATTGTAAATACAGAAATATATTTTTGAGGTAAACCTAGTTAGGTGTAAGAGGAAGAGACAAATAAAATGATATATTGATGAAGAGTGGGAGAAGGCTGATGTGGAGTGTAAATACCATATAGGATTAGTTGGGTTAAATGGGCTACTTCTCTGCTGTAAACACAAAGTCGTTCATTCTATGCTACAAAGTAAAATAGTAACCTGGGCTATCTGGTACTTAACGCAAAGATCTGGTCGAATTTATTAATTTGGAGATAGCAGTCTTTCAAACAAGTTTCCTTTTAAAAGTTTTGGAAACACATAGAAACCTGATATCAAACAGATATTTTATTTAACATGAGAAACTGTTGAACTGTAAATTTGTGATTTTCTGAAAAAAAGTGAAACATTGGCATTACAAATTTCCGCAGCACTGTTGGCAATCACAAGATTGTAACAGAAAGGGCAATTCACAGATATATTCGGCCTGTTTAAACTTCTACACATGATAAGCTTGTGATTTTCTCCTTGTTCAATACTTCTGGACATTTTTGTTTCCTGCCAACCATTAAAAACTTGGAACATTTGTGTAAGGAGTGACATGAACAGTCACATGCTGGTGGTGGCTAATATTTCCTGCATCATTATTGGTAATAAAATGCATTTCATCACATCCATACTTACTGACGTGAGTTTCCTGCTTAGATTTTAACTCTTGCTGTCCTAATTAGCAGCACCACTATGAGCTCATTATAACATGTGTTACACTGATCAATTAAGCCACCTCTCACTTTACATACAAACATTTAGAGACACTCTCTCATCCCTGCTCTTTTATTCAGTCATGTGAGCCTTTGACAAAGTTTGACTTTATGTTACACTGTCCAAATTTTAATCAATGAAGCTAACTTCACAATAAGTTTAAGTAATTACAGGCTTAGACATGCATGGCTGTTCCAGATAGAATAGCAAGCTATTGCAATTGAAGATAAGTGTTCTTCACCAAAATGGATAACTTAACAGCATCGATTCTGAATGCAATGGATAAAGAGGCAATGTTCACAATAGAATCAAATGTTGATTCAGAAGTCTGAGGCCTGAAAACATTGTAACACAACCTGGAGTCACAATGATTTTCACAAGTTCTAAATGGGGAGAAAAAAACTGCATAATTTGACTAAACATATTCACTTATTTGTGACACATGATAGGTTTAGCTCAAGCATTGTCAACTCCCTGAGTCCATATCTCTATGACCTACGAAGGCATTGTGAAGAAGGAAATGCATTTTACCTCAGAGATAAAAGGTACTGCGGATGCTGGAGAATCCGAGATAACAAGCATGGGGCTGGAT
>JAHRHZ010000111.1:31609625-31622546 GCA_024137785.1 Ginglymostoma cirratum | reverse complement strand
GAGCAGGAAAACTTGACGTTTCGGGCCTAAACCCTTCATCAGAAATGCGGGTTTAGGCCCGAAACGTCAAGTTTTCCTGCTCCTATGATGCTGCTTGACCTGCTGTGTTCATCCAGGCCCATGCTTGTTATCACAGATTTTTTGGCACTCCCTCACTCTAATATGCCATGATATTTTGCATGCACATGTATTTACACAAGAGAACCCTTGGAGTTTTCAATGAACCATCTACCCCTTTTCTCTTAGCAAGAATTCCAAAACTTACTCCAGTATGAAGCATCAGCAACTCTACCTGAGGTAGCCATCAATGCAATTGAACAAATATTGCGGGGGGAATAGGATAGTGATATTCAATAGGCTTCAATGTAACGTAGAAATGATGGTAATTGAAGAGGGCCAAGGGGATAAAGGTGCTACAAGATGAGGGCTTCTGCTAAGTTAACAAATAGTCCATATTCACAGCTGCCTTGATACCTGGCCTTGGAGAACATTTTAATGCTATGCAAGCCTCATCCTATATGGATCCTTCATAGTATTTGTGAATTACTGTCAGTTCATACAGTTTAGATGTTTTGAAACTCAGACACAGTGGGTAACATCCTTGCCTTAGGATGATCCCCTGTTAAAATGAGCAACATCAGAAGCAACAGCCTGGTACTGAGAGAGCTGTAGATTCTCAATAGACTAAGAAGCTGGGAGGGGACAGGGGAATTAAGCTGGCATGGGATACCACACACTTAACAGGATGTACAGGTAAAGTGGCATTTTCCCACACCTCTCAGAGGAACAATGCTTTACCTCACTGATGTTGTCACTATCATTTCAGGTATTGGCAAACAACTGTTGCCTCCTACAGTGTGTGTGGTGGGGAGAGATCATCTAGGTTTCATGGTCATTTAGCTCATCCAGACAAGCACCTCACATGAATTGGACAATTTCAAAAGCTGAGTCGACTGCAGTGTTGCCCTCTGGGTGCCTTTACCTGCCTGACTCACAGTCACACTCTCTTGTCTGTACACACTGTCGAAATTAAATGACCCAATCATAAGAGGTGTGACTCCCTCTTGATACAAACTATCTAGGTAACCTTCCCGCTTACAGACTGTGTCTCAGATCTCAGCTAACAAGCTCTGAGCTGAGGTTTCTTGAACTTCAAATATTTGCTGCAGATGTGTTTGCTCTGGACCAAACTGACATCCAGGAGCCCCCACATTTTGCAATAGTGAAAATTCACCAGTCCTGCCATCCTTAATGTGTTCTGCTTAACTACTGAATTGTTTTTATTCAATCATATATTTGTATACATTTTATATTACTAACTTTACAACCAGTTGCTATGCTATTTTGAATCTTATTATTAGAATAAATCTTCGTCACTTACAGCTACTCACCGAATAAAGTTTTTCTCTTGTAGCTTAGTAAGAAATCAGTTCCTGGAGGCTGAAAAAGTTAGAGAAAGCAAAAACAAAGGAACTATAGTGTTCCTTCGCTATTTTAGATCAACTCCCTGCGGATAGATAGCTATCAAGAAGATAGCTCACCTCCACCTTTAGGGACACTGACCTAGTCAGCAACACTCCACATGCTCTGAATAATTTTTTTTTAAAGTGTGACATTCTTAAAAGCAATCGGTACACGGGGCGTAAGATGTTGTCTGTGCAAAGCAACGGCAGTGCAGTGTAAATCAACCAACAAGTTCTGTTGATTCATCACACTGCAAATCTTCAAACTTGCTATTAATAATGGGGAGTAGGGTCTGGTTAGCTTGGATGGATGGTTCATTAATGCATCATGATGCCAACAATATGGGTTCAATTCCCACAAGGGATGTAATTACTATGAAGGACTGCCATTCTCAACCTCTCCCCTCGCCTGAGGTATGATGATCGTCAGGTTAAACCACAATTAATTGCCCCTTCAGTGGTGAGAAAGCAGACCTCTGGGATTATGGCAAGAAAAACTTTGCTGACATAAGGGTATAATTGACATGCCCTTATTTTCCCAACAAGCTTTCACCCATGGTTTAAAGTTGAAGAAAATCTTGGTCTTTTGTTACAGGGCTATGTCATGATGAAAGGTACCAAGACTGAAACTGAATTTGTCTTATGTGAACCACATTAACTAGTGTACACCAAGTGGTGATCATTGCCAATTCCTTATAGTCCAGGTGTTTTCTGATGCTGTTCAAGGGAAAGACAACATTACACAAACATGTTATGACATCTGGATATAGGACACGCTTGAAATAGGCAGAAGCACTGCAGAGAATGGTCAGACCGTATTAGGCAGTCGAAGGAGACAAAACAGACATTAGTCATTATATGGAGAAGCACATGAATGCATCAAAGCTTTTCTATAGCCACAAAAACACTGAAAATCTGCAATTGCCAGAGAAAACGCTTCACCCAATGACTTCTCTCTCCTCTAAAATAAAGCACATCATTAATGCATACAAGGCATCAAGATTCACTAAATGAACTGCAAATGCTAGCCATTCCTGATGTGAGATGGTGGGCTGGTCTTTCCTTTCTTGCCAGCGGCACATGAATTGCAGGCTAGAGCACAGGGTCTTGGAGTCTGTCAGATTTCCCTCCAACCTGCAACCCCCTCGGGCCTCTGTTGGAAAGGTGCCTGAAATTTACACAGCCACTTGGAACAGGGTCTAGAGGCTTGGGAATTGATTTGTTGGGAATCAGCAAGTCAGCACAGTGGGGCAGCTAATAAGGTTTGTAAGTGGACAATTAACCGGAATTTGGTGGGGGACTTTGGACTTAGTGATGGCACATGGGGACTACTGGGGTCTAGAGGCTCACAGATAAAGGGAGTGGCAAAGAAACATCCTCGTGTGTTTATCTCAAGTGATAGGTAGCCACCTTCGCTGGTGTCAACCAAAAACAGGAAATGCTGGAGAAACTGAGCTGGTCTGGCAGCATCTGCAGAGAGAAAAGCAGTTAAAATTTCGAGTCCAGTGAGCCTTCATTAGAATTACAAATAACTGGGAAATGGTTGTATTTATGTTGAAGATGGACTGGGTGGAGAGTAGGGCACATGGTGACAGTGCCCAACGAGAGAAAAAAAAATGTCAAAGAAAGATTGCCAATGATAACCAACTGGTTGACCAATTTGTCAAACACCTGCGTTCTATCCATATAAAAAAAGACCCTGAGCTTCTAGTTACCAGCAATCTACTTGTCTGTCATTCTCACCCACTCTCTCCTGCACGTGCTCTCACCCTCTTACTCTCTCACTTGCGCTTTCCTCTTGCACACGCAAGATGTATCTCTCACATACTCTGTCTCTGTTCACATTCCCCACCCCTCCACCCCATCAGCATAAATACCATCCTTTCCCAGCTACAATCATGTCTGACAAAGAGTCATGACACTTGAAACGTTAACTGTTTTTCTCTCCGCAGGTGCTGAGAGACCTACTGACTTTTTCCAGCATTTCCTGTTTTTGCTAAACGCTAGAGGCATGGCTGCTGTCACATGTGACAGGCATGCCCAGGAATGCTGAAAAGGTCTAGCTTTTCCTGTGGCAGATGTTCTGGGTAACGGTTGAGTAGACCACTGATGTCTTGGAGATGAGATGCTGGTATCAATCCAGTACGGCTCCTCAGTATGCCTAAGAAAGAGTACCCTGTATCATAGTGTTTGTCTGTGTTCTGCAGAAGTGGGAAGCCATTGGACAATAAGAACCTTGTGATCCATAATGCTTTCTCCAATGCTGAGGATATGGAGGAGGCTCTTGACCAGGTAACGAAAGATGAAAGATCCAGGGATAATCAGCAAAGAGTAATGAGATACAAACAGGGGAGCTCTGGGGTACCAGTATGCCAGTGTTTCTTATCACATTTTACTACTTTTTCTTAGAGGCAATTAATTTAGATGTTCTAACAAAATTCTTAATTTTACACAGCCCTCCTTTTCCTTCCTTCCTTGCATTCTGTTGCCCAGTCTCCAGGTATACAGCACACCTTGGCAAGATGGAGAGCTAACAGAGGTAAAGAAAGGCTCCCTGAAGGAGAGGCGGTAGCAAGGATAAAAGAAATTATACCTTTACTCCATGTAAGAGGAGTAAAATATACTGTGGATAAAGGAGTATTGCTTCAATGGGGACTGACTGCTTACTGAATTTCAGGTTACAGAGGGATCTAGGTTTTTCTTAGTGCATGAGTCACAAACAGTGAGCATATGGGCGCAGAAAGTGATTAAGAAACAGAGTCTGCTTCTCCATTCAATCATAGCTGATACGCTTCTCAAATCCTATTCTCCTGCCTTCACGCAATAACCCTTGATCCCTTTACTCATCAAGAACCTATCTATCTCTTAAATATACTCAATGATTTGGCCTCCACAACCCTCTGCAACAATAAGTTCCATGGGTTCACCATCGTCTGGCTGAAGAAATTTGTCCCTTCACCCTGAGTCTGTGTCCTTGGGTCCTAGTCTTTCCTACTAGTGGAAACATCTTCTCCACATCCACAGTATCCAGGCCTCCGAGTAGTCTGCAAGTTTCAATTAAATGCTATCCTTTATTATGAGAGGAAATGAACAAAAAAGGACGTCGTACTTCAGATATCCAGGCCACTGGAGAGACCACATCTCAAATACCGTGTGCAGTTTTGGTCACCTTTATTTAAGGAAGGATTTAAATGGTTTGAAAGAAGTTTACTAGCTTGGTGCCAGTAATCAGTGGGTTGTCTTATGAGGGAAGATTGGACAGACTGGGCTTACATCAAGTTTAGAAGAGTGGGGGATGACTTCATTGAAGTATATAAGATCCTGAATGGCCTTTACAATGTTGATGCGGAAAGGAAGTTTCCTCTTGAGGCTGTGTCCAGAATTAGGGGATGTTCTTTTGAAATTAAGGATTGCACTTTGAGGACAGATTCTTTTCTCTCTAAGGGTTGTATGACATTGGGACTCTCTGCCTCAGAAAGCAGTGGAGATGGGGCCACTTAACATTTTACGGCAAAGATGGATAGATTCTTGTTCAGCAGGGGAAGCAAGGCTTATCAAGGGTAGGTAGGAATGTGGAATGTGCAACACAAAACAGATTTACCTGAGGGACCAAGTGGCTTACTTCTGCTCCTAATCTGTTTGTATGTTGTGAGCAAATGCAAGAAGAACAAAGCATAGTGAAGCATCTCATGGAACTGGAGCCTGAGTCCATTGAACGAAACTGTGAGAGTCAGAAAGGGTTAATACTGAGAAGTATTCATATTGATACTACCTTCAGCATGAACCATTATAATGACATCATATAAACTTGGTGGGAGAGCAGCTTGAAATCTCATAGAAGACCAACCATCCAGGTCCTCCTCCAAGTCTAACAATGTCTGCCATTTCGATGTACAGGGGGTCCCCGATTTACAAAACTCCAACTTACAAACACTTGTGCTTAGAAATGTGATCCCATGCAGGACTGTAATTCTAAAGATCCAACATACCAACAGTTCCTGTATTTACAAACATCCTCTTTACATTGTCCTGCGTTGTTTTTGAACTTGCGATCGGACTCCAAACAGAACTCAAAATTGCCTGTACCTTGTACTTACTCACTAGCATGCAATTATTTTACTTACTCATGGTATGTGGATGTCATTTTTTTCCCATGGGCAGCATGTGTTGCCCATCCCTAGTTGTGCTTGAGAAAATGGTCATGAGTGGCCTTCTTAAATTACTGCAGTCTATTTTGAGTTGGCATACCCACAACGATGTTAAGGGAGGGAGTTCAAGGATTTTTGACCCTGAGACACTATTTATCTACATTTCCAAGCCTGGATGGTGAGTGGCTTGGAAGGAATTTACAAGTGATTCTGTTTGAGGATCTTTAGAAAATTTCTTCATTAGTTAGTTCATACAGCTGCTGCTCAGCATCAGTGTGGAGTGAGAATGCTTGTGGATGTGATGACAATCAAACAGGCTGCTTTGCCCTGGATGGTGTCAATCTCTTTGAGTATGTAGCTGCACTTATTCGAGTAAGTGGGGAGTATTCGATCACACCCTTGACTTGTGCCTTGTAGACAAAAGGCAGGCTTTTGAAGAGCCAAGATGTGAGTTAATCACTGCAAGATTCCTAGCCCCAGACCTGCTTTTGTAGCCACAGTACATATATGACTAGTTCAGTTCGGATTCTTGTCAATGGTAACCCCCAGAATGTTGTTAGTATGGGTTCAGTAATGGAAATGCCATTAAATGGCAAGAGGCAATGGTTAGATTCTCTCCTGTTATAGATGGTTATTGCCTGTCATTTGAGTGGCGTGAATGCTATTTGCCACTGTCAAGCCCTAGCCTTAATATTGTTCAGGTTTTGCTGCATTTGAGCATGGACTGCTTCTTGCTACAAGAGCATCTTGTCAGGCGATCAACTGGTTTTCCGCTACCACCCTCGAGTAGGCACCGTCAATCCTTAACTTCAAAGAGGATGGGATAGCAAACCTACTATATGGTGAATAACAGGTAGCCATGTACAACATAGTGGTCTGCAGTGAGGATTGCTTATACAATGAGAGCTGTAGAACTTAAAGCAAAATGTCATTATGTTCAACGAAGACTTTTGCTGTTCACTCAAGAGTTTAGCTCATACATTACTACAGACAGAGGCTCCTTGAGCAGAGGGAGTTGATTCCCACATGAATACAGTTTCCCTAAAGAGAGCCAGGCAAAGATTCACTGAAGACAGGACCATAAGATTTAGCAGCACAATTAAGCAATTTAGTCCATTGAGTCTGCTTCTCCATTCAATCATAGCTGATACGCTTCTCAAATCCTATTCTCCTGCCTTCACCCCGTAACCCTTGATCCCTTTACTCATCAAGAACCTATCTATCGCTTAAATATACTCAATGATTTGGCCTCCACAACCCTCTGCAACAATAAGTTCCATGGGTTCACCATCCTCTGGCTGAAGAAATTTGTCCCTTCACCCTGAGTCTGTGTCCTTGGGTCCTAGTCTTTCCTACTAGTAGAAACATCTTCTCCACATCCACAGTATCCAGGCCTCCGAGTAGTCTGCAAGTTTCAATTAAATCCCTTTGTTCCCAACCCACGCCCTACCCATCTTTCTAAACTGAGAGTACAGATCTAGAGTCCTCAACTGTTCCTCTCATGACAAGTCCCCGAAGTCATTCTTGTAAATCTCCTTTGGACCCCCTCCAATGCCACCACATCCTTCCTTAGATACAGGTCCCAAAACTGCTCACAATATTCCAAATGTGGTCTAACCAGAGCCTGATATGGCCTCAGCAGTACATCTGAGGTTCCCTCAACAGAGGAGACAGAAGCTTAATGAAATCATCAGTATATCCCACTGTAGTCACTTCACATCCCATGCACAGCTTCACTTTCAACCTTGCTATGTATTATCAAAGCTTGGATATATTAGATTCAGTCCCCTCACATTCCATTTACCTCCTTAATATTTATTGAACATTCCACTTCTCAAATTCTTAAACTCAACTTTTACAGTCAGAAATTATTTCTTCCTTCTCAACTTTTCAAATCTCAGTCTAACATTTTTTCTTTCTCTTTAACACAACGGATGGAATTTTGGGTAAACTGTTAGCCTCTTTTTGACAAATTCGTATTCCACCGTACCCCCATTGTAAATATTCTTCCCTGCATCGCGAACCAGGCCATTTGGGTTTCATTTTTACGAAAAAAATTAATTGACCTATAAATGTAATTTCAAATGCTAAAAATCTTGTACTCCAATACAATCACACAGAATTCAGTATAATCACTCACACTGAACTAGTGCCCTTTGGGGACTGACTTTCAGGCCCAGTTTTCAATTGTGCATTGCCTTAAGCTGTCAGTAGTTTGACGATCTTTATTTGAAGCTGTACTCCAGTATTTCAGGTTGGCCTGTACAAGTAAACAAGATCCCAGCATCAGGACGTTGTGTTTAGTTGTGACACAAGTATTGAAATAAATAGTAATAGAGAATGTTCAAAGCACTTAAAGGCTGCTGAAGGTAAGAATGTTATTGGTCAATCTATTCTACATAAAAATCTACATATTTTAGCACTTGATGTTAACAGTTGAAACCTTTTTTGATTTCCTGCTTTGAAGTTTCATCATGGCGTTTCTCTAACAATTGTATGAATGAAGTAGAAAAATGATTCGAAAGATGGAAATAGCTGAAATCACTCATGGGATGCTCGTACATCACTAAACAGCAGGAACCGAGTAGATAACTGCTTTGCAATGATTTCCCTAAGCTCAAAAGGGGAGTACATGCATTGTGATATGTATAAATACAGCAGGAATCCCCGTCCTGGGAATTCCATAGAAATTGTGCTGCAGATTTTAATATTTCATCTTTGAAGGCTGTTAATGCTGGAGTACTTGGTTAAGAGTTGTTTCATTGACAATTGTACAGCAGGCGCAGGGGAGTATTGAATCAGAAAAGTGCACTATTACGACAATTTATCAGGGCTATCACTATTATCAGCAGAAACTCAATCAGTGTGTTTAATCTCAGTCCATTTATGGCAGCGTAGCTGGCTAATTATTAGGTTATGCTGTAATCCTCCTGTGAAAGGTGGACCAGCTTCTCAGCTGTAGTATTAATGAAGCTTGCATACAAAAGTAAAGTAGCTTTGGATGCTGTTATTGCAGTGTTAGCATTTACAGATTCTGCATTTGAATAATGAATACCATCACAACAACACTGTTGTTGTAATTTGCAAAGCACTGCTTTCGAAATATCTGCAGTTTATAGAGAAGCATGGGACTCATTTTCGATCAGTTTTTGACAATGAAACTATTCTTCAAATACATTGGACCAATATTTTTGAGTGGTTTGGTCATCTGCCATGAAATTACTTGGAAGCAAAATCCCAGCACTCGTGTTATGATTTTTACTGACTGATGACCTTGGCGACTGCCACACTGACACTATGTGGTCAATTGGAGTTTGTTCGACTTGCCTGAGCTCAGTGGGTTTGCGTGCTACTTGAGGCAATCACAAGATAAAGCAGGCAATGGTACATGTGAGGGGGTATTAGGTTCTACAGCCCTTCACCCACCCCACCCTGATACCAGCCTGTACCTCCAGTAGCACCTACCCCAAAGTAAAATGCATTAATTCATGGACATTGCTTCTGACTCATCATGATAATTGAATACTGATATTAAAAATATTTTATAATGAGCTTGAGCAACACAGCGACAACATTAATATCAATAATTTTCAATTTCTCAGCATGAATTAAGGAAAATGCTCAAGTTCTGCCGCAGCCTTATATTATCCAAGTGATGAGGTACATCTACGACTTAAGTTCTGCTAATCCTTTGTCCCACAGCAGTCTCTGTTGAACTAAACTATGCCCAGGGCTGCTCCAGTTGGTAATTTTGTTGTGAAAGGGCTTAGCTTTACTGGGTTTCAGGGAACGCCATAACTTGATTGTGCATGGATATTTTCAACCAGGAAATCACTGATTACATACAAAGATATGAATAACCAATTTTTTATTCACTTGCAGGCATCATTGACAGGGCCAGAATTTATTGCCCATCCCTAGTTGCCCTTGAGAAGGTGATGGTGAGCTGCCATCTTGAACCTTTGCAGTCCATGTACTGTAGTTGACCCACAATTCCCTTAGGGAGAGAATTCCATGCTGATTTGAATTGAACATTGACCAGAGAGGGAAGATGGCAGAATCCTGACCTACAGAGTTTGGGATGACTATTTGTGTTGTTAAACTGCCCCCAATCTTTCCCTGAAGAAAGGAAGCAGCTATGGGGAATGCAAGGTTATGGGGATAGGGTGGGTCTGGGTGAGATGCCCTTCAGAGGGTTGGTGCAGACTTGAAGGACCAAATGGCCTGCTTCCGCACTGTAAGAATTCTATGATTTATTTTCAGCAAGGGAAATTGATGCATATATGTGAGAAACCCACCATAGAATGTAGTCATTTCTGTAGGCTTGAACAAAAATCTCATTAAATACAAATCATTTTGAAATAGCAGCATGCACGGTAATTGGTAAATAATTGCAGAATATTCTTCATCCCACTTATGAGGTTGGTGTGGACTAGATGGGCCGAATAGCCTGCTTCCACACTTTAGGGATTCTATGATGAAAAGCTGCACAGATCAGTGCTGAGAGTTGATGTTGAAATAATGGAAGGCTCAGCATTACCAGGAGGGATTTGCACACAAGACAGCATAGGTCCACAGATTCCAGAACCTGTTTCCAGCCAAAGTCCAGGCAGCATCAGAGGAGCAAGAAAGTTGACATTTCAGGACAGAACCCTTCTTCATCTTCTGAAGAAAGGTCCTGACCCGAAACGTCAACTTTCCTGCTCCTCTGATGCTGCCTGTGGCCTGTAGTGTTCCTCCAGCTCCACACTGTGTTATCTCTGGCTCCAGCATCTGCAGTTCTTGCTACCTCTTCAGCCAAAGTCCATTCCGTTGCTCTGCCTTCCATCACTAACATGAATGCTTGTACCTCATATGCACACAAACCAGGCAGGAAAAGATTTTAAATTAACTGCTTTAAGAAATGTATGCAGAAAATGATGATGGGACAGGGTACATTAGACTGGTGCAAAGTAGCAGGAAAAAAAGGAAAGCACCAGTACACATGGGAGAAGTGATGTAGGGAAGACAAGGTGATCAGATTTATCTTTATTTCAAATTACATAATTGAGCATTCTACTCATTTAGGGTAAGCAGTAAAATATTCAGTAACTTCATTGTGCTGTTGAATTAAACCTTTAATTCAGTGACATGTGAGTTGTATTCTTGAAGAAAATATTTTTACAAATTGGAAATCTCCTGAGCTTCCTGCATTATAAGGATCCAGAGTCCCAATTGATCAACAGTTTAATATAGTGTTATCCTTGGAATGTGTGGAATTAGTTAATTCAAATCAGTTTAGCATATAAGAGGTGTTATATCTGGCATCTGAAAATGCCCCAGATTCAAGAATTATAGGATCCTTACAGTGTGGAAGCA
Source organism: Ginglymostoma cirratum (assembly GCA_024137785.1). Classification (NCBI taxonomy): domain Eukaryota; kingdom Metazoa; phylum Chordata; class Chondrichthyes; order Orectolobiformes; family Ginglymostomatidae; genus Ginglymostoma; species Ginglymostoma cirratum. The sequence continues at coordinate 31,611,577 of JAHRHZ010000111.1, read as the reverse complement.
GACCATTCAGCCCATTGAGACAACACCACCCCTCCAAAGAGGATCACACCCAGACTCACCCCCTGACCCTATCCCTGTAACCCTGCATTTCCCACGGCTCATCCACCTAACCTGCACATCCCTGGACACTACAGGACAATTTAGCATGGCCAATCCACCTAACAAGCACAGCTTTAGACTGTGGGAGGAAACTGGAGCACCCAAAGGAAACCCATAGAGATTCAAGGAGAATTTGCAAGCTTCACACAGACAGTCGCCCAAGGGTGGGGTCAAACATGGGTCACTGACACTGTGAGGCAGTAGCACTAATCACTGAGCCACTTCTACTTCTGTTCAATATCCAGGCACTCATGCAGATATTGAGTGAAGACTGGAGCAGACAGTGCTTTGAAGGCACAGTAAATGACAATCAGTAAATAATTACCGTATCACATGAGGAATAGACATCTAGATAAAGTATTGGTGAGTAGCTGGCACCCATGGCATTTTACCATATCAAGAAAGGAAAAGAAAGACTTTCATTTTGATGACACTTTTCCCAAACTTAGAATATCCCAAAGCCCTTCACACCCAATGCTTAGAAACACGAATGCTAATTAATGAATAACGATGTTATGGTGAACAGATGGTCTGTTTCTGGCATGTTTGAGGGATAAATATTGACCAAGACACCAGGAATAACATTACTGTTTCTTCAACATAGTATCATGAGATATTTAATTTTCCACTTTAGAGCCAGCAAGGCCTCAATTTAACTTCTCATCCAAAAGCTGGCATTTCTGACAGAGCTGCACTCTCTCAGTACGACTCCAAAATGTCAGCCTGGATTCACCTGTGTAAGTTTCTTTTTTTATCAACTTTATATGTCGGTAATGGTCATGCTTTTCTAAATGTATTTGCGGGATGAGAATATCATTGAAAAGGACAAATCTATTATCTGTCCCGAATTTTGCATGAAAGTGATGGTGACCTGCTGTAGCCAACGTAATTTCGGAGCACCTATGGTGGGTTTAATGCGGAAGAACAAAGAATAAGGAAAATTACAACACAGGAACAGGCCCTTTGGTCCTCCAAGCCTGCACCAGCATGCTGCCCATCGCAACTGAAGCCTCCTACCCTTCCGGGGATCATATCCCTCTATTCCCATCCTATTCATGTATTTGTCAAGACACCCTTTAAACGTCGCTATCGTATCGGCTTCCACTACCTTCCCCGGCAGCGAGTTCCAGGCACCCACCACCCTCTGTGTAAAAATCTTGCCTCGTACATCACCTTTAAACCTTGTCCCTTGCACTTTAAAACTGTGCCCCCTAGTAACTGAAGGAAGTCCCAGAGTTTTGACCAAGCTACTACTCTGCTGTTATCAGACTGCTGAATGGACCTCTCTAATTTCAAATCTAATGTTGACCTTGCTTTTGTGCACCTCCTGTGCAGCCATAAATTTATGTGCCTCACTCTGCCGAAGCACCCTATGATCTGTTTGTCCTTGTTTGCTATGATCCACCAGTACTGCTCACAAAACAAAACTTTTCACTGTACTTAGGTACATGTGACAAAAACAAATCAAATCAATGCAAATCAGCTCAAGTAACAGTAAAGGTATGATGAAAGTTCCGAGTCAGGATGGTGTGTGACTCGCAGGGTGTATTGTAATTGTTAGTATTCCCTTGCATCTGTTTCCATCTAGAGGTTAGAGTTTCAGAAGCTGCTGTTGATGGAGTCTTGGCAAGTTGCTGCAATGCATTATATATATGGTGCACACTGCTCCCACTGTCTTTTGGTGGTGGAAAGGAGTAAATGTTAAAGGCGGTGAATGGAGTGTTGATCAATTTGACGCCTTTGTTCTGGATGGTGTCAAGGCAAACAGGTTCCCTCACCATTTTAAAGATAATAAAGTGTGGAGCTAGAGGAACACAGGAGGCCAGGCAGCATCAGAGGAGCAGGAAAGTTAA
>JAHRHZ010000111.1:31580489-31590613 GCA_024137785.1 Ginglymostoma cirratum | reverse complement strand
TGTGTGTGTGTGTGTGTGTGTGTGTGTGTGTGTGTGTGTGTGTGTGTAGGTGTGCAATAACGTTTCTGAACAAGTTAATCAGAAAATATCTGCAATGTAAGAAGATGGTAACCAGTCAGTGTGTATTACACTGATATACGATCAAATCTGCCATTCTGTAATTTGCAAGTCTTAAACTCCCTCTCTTAATTTTGCATTGCCTAACACACATTAATTACACAAGGGACTGTCTTCCCTCTTGCCTGTTTCTACTGTTTAAAAGGAATCACCATACAAATTGCAGGTGGGGATCTATTGTTACTACAGCTTTAGTGTAGGTAGCTTACACTGTGTTGTTGATGGAGCTCACACAAGTTCTTTCAGTCAAAAACTAGTAGACTTGAAAGGGCACTGGGTAGACATGCTCCTGCACATGGAGGTTATAACTGCAATTCCTGTTGGACTGTAGTCACGTGCAGATTGAGCAGAGGCAGCAGAGAGGAGAACCTGTGCACCAAGAAAGGAAAAGGTTTTCAACTGAAGGCCTTAACCATCCCTTATCCTTTCGCCAGGTCAGGCAGGAGCATTGTCTGAAGTGGCTGTAGTTTATCAAGTCACTGAAATGTCACCCCCTTAAACTGTACATTTCTGGGCAAGGATGGTACTGCCAGGGTCCATCAATGTCACCTTGACCCTAAATTTATATATCTAGAGATCCTTCCACAGTGGGGTCAGCTTCCTTACTAACATGATGCAGTTGTCTGGACATGACTCCAGCAGGTCACCCATTGACTTCTTTCTAGAAATAGGAAGAGCAGGCATATGATTTTGTTCAACAGAGAGATGTACCAGTACCACAAAGAGTTCCACTTCTTGAATATACAGTTGTTGCATGACCACTTCCAAACCATTGTATCAATACATTCCAGGCAGCCTGGGAGCAGTAATGATATTATCATCCTACACCAGTAAAAAGGTCCTAGCATCTTTGAGCCACCGCGTCACACCAGGTAGCAGATTCTCAATGAGAAGAGCTTGAATCTGAAGGTAGCTGACAACATCTGACCACACATGGTCACCATTCCTATAATGAGAGCCATGCTAAAACTGGGAATTTTATTGATGCTGCGGACAATGATTTTACTGCATGGACCACTCAACAGGTGCCCTCCTGCACTCACTGGACAGAATATCCCCTGATTCATCATCTGCTGTTTCCTCTACAGCCTGGACATTGTAACTGAGGGTTCTTTCAAGCCTGAAGTGATCTCATATGGGTGAGGATAGCCACCTTCTGGTCTAACTGGAAGAGTTTTGTTGTATTTAAAGTAGAAAATTTATTGCATTAATGCAACTATTCATGGATTATATGAACATGATTTTACAATAATTCAGGGAGTGGTAGAAGCACACTTGCCTCAGGTCTGTCTCTTACAAGTCCTTCTTTACTTGACCAAGTCCTTACAAATTCATCACAATGTGCGGTGCTTAGTTCATTCAATCAAGTATTAACCCTTTCAGATTTATATACCACTATGTGGACACAGCTCGTGTCAGCAGGGCTACAGGAAGAGGAGAGAGAGAGAGAATAAGGAATCATTCAGAACATCATCAGTCTGGATGGACTGCCCATGAAAATCTCATTAAGCTCCAGTTCCCATGAAAAAAATTATCAGATAACCATTACTCCACCCTGCTTCACCTTTAAGGAGAGGCTGGACAAACTAGAATTGTTTTCTCCAGAGTATCAGAGGCTGATGGATAACCTGACAGAGGTTTATAAAACTATGTGAGCCATAGATAGAGTTGACGGTCAGAATCTTTTTTTTTCCCAGGGTTGAAATGAGTTATCCTGAAGGGCATGCAGTTAAGGTAATGGAGGAAAATTCAAAGGAGATGTGAAAGGAGATGTGAGAGGCATGTTTTTTACACAGGGAGTGATAGGTGTCTGGAGTGTGCTGCCAGAGATAGATGAGGAAGCAGATATGATAGAGGCATTTAAACGGCTTTTAGCTAGGCACATTAATAAGCAAGGAGGAATGTGGACGATGGGCAGGCAGAAGGGATTAGTTTAATTTGGCATCACGTTTGCTGCAACTTCGTGGGCCAAAGGGCATGTTCCTGTGCTGTACTGTTCTATGTTCTATTTTGCATTGCTCTGTTACTGGCCAAATTCCTGAAATAAAAGACACTGCAAAACAAACCTTACCGAGCAACACATTCAATAATACATCCAATATTTAACTGTGTATTCCCTTGGTGCATGACTCATGGGTGCCCTTAACTGATCTCATACTCCCGATTTACACCGATGGTTTCCACATGGCAGATGAAAATTTGTTACTGCAGATGATCATACTGGATGATGTGGAACCAGTCTGAGCCACAAGGGTCCATCTTAGGATTGTACCAATTTAGAATTGGGGGTGCAGGAGTCTGGGCTTGCTGAGAGGAGTGCTGGTAGTGCGTTAATTCTAGCAGAACAATGGCTGTCACCCTAAGAACAGAAAGCAGCCAGACTGCATATAACACCAGGCTGGACCCACATGTCAACAAGCTGATATCTCAAGACCTTCCTCAGAGGTTCACTGCAGCTCTCTGGTGTCAAGTGGCTTCTGTTTGTGTCATGATGGAAGCTAAGACCACACCATCAGACACTGCATCCTAGATGAGCCCACGAGTGGCCATGGAGCTGGCCAACCCATTCCATACTGGAACAGAATGGACTCAAAGCTCTGTGTGTCTCTATGCGTCAAATTGGAGCCAGATTCCTCTTTGGTTTTTTGACAGTGATGAAAGATTTCTGGCTCAAAGCAGCAGGCATTTTTTTAGAAAAGTAAACTGACCATTGAGGCCCTCACTTGAGTATGCTGCAGCTGAATTTGTGTGCAACCTTGCCCTCTGAGCAGCTGGGACATACACTATCCTTTCTCCCTGGCCTTTCAACTGGCTATTCGTGCCTGCTGACTCAACACGCATTGAACCCTCTTCGATACATGTCTCTGAAGTACGTAAATTACTAATATCCGAGCTGCTGGCTAGAAGGAAATGATCAAGTGATGGTGTGCAGATGTATACTCTTCTTCTGATATTTCATCATTAGTTTGCACTGACCAGGCAGTTGGTACTGGATATCCAAAACCATAAATGCAGAAAGGAGAGTGAGTATGTGCGAAGCAAGAATTGCAGGGTTATACTATCTGTGGCTTGTTTTCATATCGGATTTCTGGATGAAAATAAAGTATGCGAAATGGGTGCAATGACATCAGTTGCTATGGTGTCAATCTCAGCCACAGCAATCATTCTGTTTCTCTCTTCACAGATCCTGCCAGACCTGCTGTGTTTCTCCAACACTTTGTTTGTTTCATTAATTCAGAAAACCACTTTCCGAAGAGTAGAGAAGATGCAGCTTTGCCTGTATCCCACCAGCTCTTTGCTGCTCTCCCTTATAATGGCCAGCAAGAGAGAAGAAAGGTTGTCAATGAGTTTGATGCACTGTATTTGGTTGGTATACTTGCCTTAGCTGTGCATGTTATAGCTGGTATGGTATGGATATAAGGTTTATAGTAATGCTTGATGTGTGAACGCTGGGTGGTGTGGAAATATTTAGGCATGAATCCCAATTGCCAGAGATTGCTGACTGGTGAGTGATGGGGTGTGTGTAACAATGGTGGTGAGATGGAGAGGAGATGGTATTTAAAGGTGCATGCACTGTCAACAAGTCAACTCATTGAATTTTCTTTCAGCACTTGGCCGAGTGCTCAAGGCCAGATTCTTTATACTAGGCTGCATAGTTATCTCCTCTCATTTCTTCCAAATGTGTCTCTGGAGGGTAGCCCAGAGAGCTGTCCTCTTTTTTTCCTTTTCATCTTTTATGCTAAGTGCCTGAGATACACCAAACTGGCCTTTAAAAGGAGGAAGGAGGCAAGAAAGAACATCAGGGATATTTTGATGTCCAAGTAAAGGAGTAGACTAGAAAACTATGCAATAAACCTCAATTTAAACACAATGCAGATATAGAGAAGCAGAAGAATGCATAATTTCTTCCTTTGAAGCTTAAAAGCTTTGAGAGATTTCTTTCTTGGAATGGTATTAGATATTGGAAAGCCCAACAGTAAAACAACGGATCCACAAAGAGATACCGTTCAATTTTTATGAAAATATAATTCCTCTTGTGGGCTACTGATTTGATTTCATCATCTTTTGCTTGGCATTGTCTTATCGGGGTCAAAATGCATATTGCTACCAGAATCACCTATTTATATTGAATAGCTAAAAATGATAAGTCTTTTCACAGGGTCCCTAATTGGCACCCAGTGATTAGGCTAGAATCATAATAGCATGGAAGCCAGCCATTTGGCCCATCAAGTTCATACTCACCCTCTGAAGAGCATCCCACCCACACCCACCACTTTCCCCTTCACCTGCATTTCCCAAGGCTAATCCACCTAACCTGCACATTCCTGAGCACTATGGGGAATTTAACAGGGCCAATCCACTAAACTTGCACATCTTTGGACTGTGGGAAGAAACCAGAGTACCTGGAGGAAACCCACACAGACACAGGGAGAATGTGCAAACTCCACACAGACAGTTGCCCAAGGCAGGAATTGAACCCAGGCCCCTGGTGCTGCAAGGCAGCAGTGCTAACCACTGAGCCACTATATCTTAAATTAATCAGCATTTGAATGATCATTCACTATTATACAACAGAGAGCACAATACACTTGCTAATATGTTGTTGTAAACTAATTTTTTTACAATTGATATAGCATCTCATGCTTTCCGTAGGACAGTGGCTTAGTTCTGCGTGATTAGAACAGTTGAAACCTCAGACAGCACTAAGCATATTGCAAGAATTCTTAACTCTTACTTGCAACAACCTAAATACTGAATTAATGTCAAAACGTGTTATCGTTTTAACCGTGGAATCCAGATATGGCTCCATGATGACAGCAGACAAATGCAACAGATTTGTATGTCATTAATTTGCATGTTATTTTAATGTAAGTGCAAACCTACATCTAAAAAGAGCCTTTTCTTCTTTCCTCCATTAAGCTCCATGGAGATACGATTGGCAAGGATTTTCCAGCTCATCAGGCATAACTTTGGCAGAAAGACTTTAGAAATACCCCTTTATAATGTGGCTTTTCCATCAAAACCCTGTGACCCTTTGAATACCCATTGCCATATAATAATACCCAACTCACTTACCAGATTGCTCCAACTCTCTGAAGATACTTCAGCACTGTAGGCTCAGAGGCATTTATTTTTACCTGAAAAGAAACTCTTTTCACCCATTGTGTTTCTTTTTTACTAGGTTTTTCATCATTTGGTATTTTGCAAATAAAGCTAAATGTCCCATACAATTCAATGAATTTAAAATAAAACTACAGCTTACATGGATTGGATTTCATTCCTGGTCTTGGTTCAGCAATCATCTGTCAGTCACCTTTAGAGTTTAAAAGCTGTTTAATCAGATTATCATTAATACATAGAGAGTGAACTAGTTATCAAATCAGCTTCATTCATGTTATCATTATTTAAAAGTAACTTCTGTCTCTTGTTATATTATCCTTTATTTTAATGAAAATACACTTGACATCAGTCTTTGCTATAACTATTTTATTATCTTCACAGCTGACTTGTTTTCACAACATATTTTTGAAGGTGAGTTTAGTTTACTTAAGACTAAAGGTGTAACCAAATTATATTGAATGGATAAAGGCTGGAGTCGAAACTGACCTCCATGCAGTCTTTTGAATTTTTTTTGTATAATTTTTCGCTATGCTGTTCTCTTGATGTGCTTTGAGGGAGCGATGACTCAGTCCTGTGCTTTTTGAAAGCTGGCTTACATGTCTGTCACTGTCTACACTGCCTGCAGGTTCTCAGTAAACATCCCACCCTGCATTGTTTCCCATTTTGGCTCTTGCTTGAAGTACAATATGAGCAGCCACAACAGTGAACAAATACAGGAAGCACTCAACCTGATGTCTGGTCATCAGTAAGCCTGTGTGATTTGCCTTGACATTTAATCTGTGCCTTGGTAATATTGACTCACCAGCCATTGTTTTGTTTATATTGCCGATTTGGATAGCAACATGAAACATAGCAGCAATATTGTTAAAATCAACAGTATCATTATTAAATATGGATTATCAATGGATATTATTTTACTAAAATAGCAGCAAAATTGTTCATAACTACAGCTCTTAAAATTATTTCATTTTTTTAAGTGAATTGCAACTTTTCGATGATATCTTTTTAATACTTCTGGTGTTTCCATCTCAATTCAACTTCTCTGGGACAACAGTAGCTTCAAAGTAACCCAGAAATGGCAATGTATAAATTCAGGGTCTTTTATTATATTACAAAGCAATTGAATTGGCAGCCTCTATGAGCAAGCTGACAACTGCCCCACCCTCCTGACTGAACAGAAAAGAATGATGCAAAATGTTAAGTAGGAGGAATGCAAGAGTGAAATAAAGCGGAAACAACAAAGCAAAATAACTAGGGTTTTTGACTTTAGGGTTTAACAACTTAGATTTAAAACCAACATCGGTACTTCAGTTAAAAAGAATAGCCATACAAATCTCTTATCTTTTAATTTGAAAGCCCAGCAGTTGCTATGGATTTGTCTAAATATTAATTTGTTCACACCTGCCGTGTTATCTACAGCGTTGTGATTTTCCATCTAACTTCCACTCTCTTACCTCTCTATTTCTCACTATTCTTTCTCTTTCTTATACAAATATATCAGTCTGCATTGGCACTGACTTTGACTATCTGTCACAAAAGTTGTCAAGAAATGACAGGTTCCGAATTGTACTTTGAATGGAATTAGGAAATTAGAGAAAAAGCGATTTTGATTACAGGGCGGCACAACATCGAGGGCCAAAGGGCCTGTTCTGCGCTGTATTGTTCTACGTTCTATGATTATATGTAGATGTAATTTTAAAGACTGGAATCAGGTAACACATCAGCTAACACTGCAGAAAGATGTAATTTTCCTTTACCTAATTAATGCACCATTTTTCCTTTATTTTACGATAAATATGTGTATCTTATCACCACTATTACTTACTACCTAGTTCAGCAATTAGTTTAAAGTATCTCTACCCCAAACTCCACATACAGCATTTAAATTCATCTCTCTCACAATTTACACTTCCAGAGAAGCCTTTTTGTTTGATGTCGTATGTTTTATCTTTTTTTTATGGTCGGCCCTAGGCAGTTAGGCTTCCTATCATAAAATATACTGCTTTTTACTCAGTTTAGATTCTAAAGACAAAGGTAATGAAAGCTCAGATTACAATCAATAAATGAACAATCTCAGTCAGGATTTTCCCCAGAGTGAGCAGAGTGGATTTACCTCATGTGGTAATGGCAGAAAATCTGCCACTGCACAAAGTTTAAATGTTCCCCTCGGGGGATATAATAGTCAGATTTAAATTAAATATTCCTGTTGATTGCTAACCGTAATGAATATGTACACAAGGGTTGAGCAGGTCGACCGTGCAGTAAGGGTCATTTTGTAGATCTACTTAATGGCGTTTGATTTGTATTTGTCCTGTACTGCAACAAGGCTGACATTTCCAACAGACATCTTCGCACAAAGTAGGGACCACATGGAGATTAAGTCTTCCTGAGATACCCTGCGCTGGAATTGGGCGATGTTATAGGGATGGAGGTAGTCTTAGTGATGGCACAGGTGATCACAAGTTCTTCTCAGTGTCATATATAATGCTAATATTGAGAACGGTCTGGGTCAGCAGCAGAGAATTGCCATGGGGAAAAATGAAGGTGCTACCTAGGGAACAGAACATACTTTGGGACCTCTCCCAGGGTCATCTCCTCTCCCACTGATGGCTCCTCTCCCAGCATCAGCCCCCCACTTCCAGCATCAGCCCCTCTCGCAGCGTCAGCCCCTCTCCCAGCGTCATCTTCTCTCCCAGCTTCAGCTCCCTTCCCAGCGTCAGTCCCTCTCCCAGCGTCAGCCCCTCTCCCAGCGTCAGCCCCTCTCCCAGGGTCAGTTCCTGTCACAGGGTCAGTTCCCCTCTCAGTGTCAGCTCATCATTCAGCATCAGCTCCGCTCCTTGTGTCGGTGTCACCTAATGTCAGCTGCCCTCTTAGATTCACTTCTGATCACAGTGTCAGCCTCCCTTTTGATATTCAACCCTGAAATAACTGCAGAGAGGCCAGGTCCCATCACCAAGTTACTCTTCATTTACTTGTGCATCAGTACACAGGCTGTGACCAGACAATGCACAGTCAATCCTCAACCGAAGAGATTCTAATCTCCTGGCTTTTTGGTCAACCAAGGCTTTCCTGATTAGCCCAGGTTAACAACCCTAATCAAGAACCTCGAAGTTAAAAAGGTCAACCTAGTCCCAATTACTACAAACCTTTTCCTAATGTTAAAAGCATATGGAATAGGAGTAGAAGTAGTCCAAGACTACTCTGTCATTCAATACAAACAAAGCAGTTCTTTGGCTCCAACTCCATTATATCCATTCCCTGTATCCCTTGTTTCCTGGAGAGAGACGAAAACTCAAATTATTTCCGCCTCAAATGCCTGTTAGTCCCTTGTTACAGGTAACAGAGAATTTTATATAATCAGATCCTGCTGTTAAACTTGACAAGACCTTTGGGAATTTTTGTTTTGCCAAGTTTCTCAGACATTAAATCCATACGCACTCCATGTCTCACAGTTATTTTCAGGGCCCATATTTCTGTCTTTTGAATCCAATTGTACATTTTTCCTCAATGGTTTACCTGGCCACTTTCAATATTTCTGTAAACTACAGTGTGAAATAACTCTTTCTGAATTCTCAAATTTGAAGTACTTAGCATGTCTTGTGTTTAATCATTCTTTATGAACAACAAGTCTAGGTCAATTTTAACAATTTCCTTTTGTTCTTTATGAAACTTCTTTTGGACAACCAAAAACTGTCCACTCCTCCAATGAAAGCATGTTTAATTTCTTTAACCTTTCCAAATAACTTGGGTTTGTAAGATCTCAGAAGATGTAGCCTAACCCAAGCCCTAAAAGACATAAGTTTATAGATGACTGAAATTAGAGGAAGAACTTTGGAAATTCTTGCATCTGTTAAAAATTGTCTGATCTAATGCTCTGCAGGTAAATATAACATAATTGGTAGGTGACAAAGAATATATGCATGGTGACTCAGTGGTTAGCACTGCTGTCTCACAGAACCAGAGAGCAGAGTTTGATTCGACCCTCGGGCAACGGTCTGTGTGGAGTTTGCACATTCTTCCCGTGTCTGCGTGCTTTTCCGCCAGGTGCTCCATTTCCTCCCACAATACAAAAATGCGCAGGTTAGGTGGATTAGTCATTGAGAAATGCGGAGTTACAGGGATGGAGTGGGATATTCTTTGGAGGGCTGGGGTAGACATGATGGGCTGAATGGCCTGCTTCCACACTGTAGGGATTCTATATGCAGGGAAGATGCATTCAATAAAAGACTTATGCATCGTACTGATCAGGTATTATGCATAAAATTGTTGAAAACATCAGTCCAGCACAGTTATTGAAAAGGCAAACATGATACTGGATTTCATCAGTAGAGGGATAGAACAATAAAGTGGTAGAATTGGAGTGCAGCACTGATTCACCAGAGTGAAAGCTGAGCTGAAAAGCTGAAAGTATAGAACGACTGCACAGACCAGACTTGTATTTGCTTGAATATAAAAGAATAAGACGCGATCTGATGGAGATATTTACTATATGATTAAAGGAGTTGATAAGGACAGAATCTATTTTCAGGAAGCTTAGAACAAGGGATGTCCCCTCACAATTTGAGTGAGACCATTCAGGGATACTGTCAAGAAGGACTTTTTTACTAAAAAAAATTAGTGGAAATCTCAAACTCTCTTTCAAAGGGAATGAAGTATAAAAGTAAGGAGGTTTTGCTAAAACTATGCAAAGCACTAGTCAAATCACAGCTGAAATAACAAAATCAGAAGTTGCTGGAAAAGCTCAGCAGGTCTGGCAGCATTGTGAAGGGAAAAACAGCGTTAATGTTTCAGATCCGGTGACCCTTCCTCAGAGGAAGGGTCTGTTTTGAGGACGGGTCTCCGGACCCGAAACATTAACTCTGTTTTTTCCTTCACAGATGCTGCCA
>JAHRHZ010000111.1:31567679-31580389 GCA_024137785.1 Ginglymostoma cirratum | reverse complement strand
CCGGACCCGAAACATTAACTCTGTTTTTTCCTTCACAGATGCTGCCAGACCTGCTGAGCTTTTCCAGCAACTTTGTTTTTGCTCCTGATTTACAGCATCCACAGTTCTTTCGGTTTTTACACAGCTGAAATAATGTGGGCATCAATAAAATGTGGAGCTGGAGGAGCACAGCAGGTCTGACAGCATCAGAGGAGCAGGAAAGTGAACATTTCGGTTTGGGACCCTTCTTCAGGTGGTGAAAGGTCCTGACCCGAAACGTCCACTTCCTTGCTCCTCTGATGCTGTCTGACCTGCTGCGCTCCTTCAGCTCCACTTTTTATTGACTCTGACTTCCAGTATCTTGCTATCTCCCAGTCGTTGGAATAATGTGAAAAGTTTTGTGCCTCTTATCTATGGAAAAATATACTGGCACTGGAGGCAGTCCAGAGAAAGTTCACTGAGCTGGTACCAGTTATCGAGAGACTGTCCTATGAGGAGAGGTTGAGTAGATTCAACCTGTACTCATTGGAATTTAGAAGAATGACAGGCAACCTTGCTGAAAGATGCAAGATTTTTAGAGGACTTGACAGGTTGGATGTGGAGAGGTTATTTCCCAAACAGCATAATTTCAGCAAAAGGTGTTGCATATTTAAAAGAGAGATGAGGAGGAATTTCTTCACCTAGAGAGTTGTGGGAGAACCTGTGGAATTCTTTACCACAGAGGGCTATTGAGGCTGGTTCATTAAGAACAAGAACAAAGAAAATTACAGCACAGGAACAGGCCCTTCGGCCCTCCAAGCCTGTACCGACACGCTGTCCATCACAACTAAAACACCCTACACTTCCAGGGACCGTATCCCTCTATTCCCATCCTATTCATGTATTTGCCAAGACGCCCTTTAAAAGTCACTATAGTATCTGCTTCCACTACCTCCCCCGGCAGCGAGTTCCAGGCACCCACCACCCTCTGTGTAAAAAACTTGCCTCGTACATCACCTTTAAACTTTGCCCCTCGCACCTTAAACCCATGGCCCCTGGTAACTGACTATTCCACCCTGGGAAAAAGCTTCTGACTGTCCAGTCTGTCCATGTCCTTCATAACCTTGTAGACCTCTGTCAGGTCACCCCTCAACCTCCGTCATTCCAGTGAGAACACCCCAAGTTTCTCCAACCTCTCCTCATAGCTAATGCCCTCCAGACCAGGCAACATCCTGGCAAATCTTAATTAAGGTTAATCAGTAAGGGAATAAAAGAGTTATAGGGAAGAGGCAATAAAGTGTAATTGAAAATTATCAGATCACCCATGAATGGCAGAGCAGACTTGATAGGCTGAATGGCGGACTTCTGTTCCTATAGGTTATGATCTTATTTCTGATTGGAGCTGCTTTCGGGTCATTACCATTCATAATCATTTAAAAATGTGCAGTACTGTGAAAAGGGAGGAAAACAATAACTCTGGTTGCAGGAAAAAAGATGAGTAAATATAGGAACTGAGGAAAAGGGTGTTGTGGAAGAGAATAGACAAAGGCAGTTTGGTCTTCAGCTGTAGACAGACATGGACTGGGGAGAAGGGAATTCAACAACTGAGCTGAACATCTGGCCAGGGATGTGGGAGTGTTAATGAAACCAGGAAAGACTAGAGGAACTTAAAAGAGTGAGTGAGGGAGTGATATAATTATTGCAGCACGAAATGGGGAGACTGGGAATTCAGAGAAACGAGTTCAAGTGAACAATATTCTCCAATGAAGACTTCCAACGGTTCCACAAATATTCAGTCTTTCTTTGTTCGTTTCCTGCAGTGTCATTTCATGGCCATTTTTAATCATTTCCTTTCATTGCGCCTACGAATTCCAGTTGTCAATTGTAGCCTAGCAGCTTAGTAATGTGAATATTACCTTCCTTTTACTTTAGTGTCATGTTATTGTTTGAATCTATGGGCACCACCATCTTGGGTTACGAACATGTCATTGTCTTTCCCCTTTTGACACTGAATTTAGGAGAGATTTAGGACATTTATCAAAGTGATGGTGTCAGTAATATTCAAATAGAGCAGATCATCACAAATTGGATGGAGTTTGTACCCAGTTGCTTGCCTTAGTTTAGAATTTTAACAAGTCCTGCTTATTGTTTGTCAATATGAGAAACATAAGAGTTCAGAGCAGGAGAAGGCCATTCAGCTCCTCGAGCCTGTTTCACCATTCAGCTAGATCCTGGCTGATATTCTGCCTCAACACCCTTTTCCCATTTTACCACTAAATGCCTTTAGCATTGAGAAGCCTATTGGTGAATGATTCTCCACAGTCTTCTGGGGTAGAGAGCACCAAATATTCATTGCTCCCTCAGTGAAGAAATTCCTCCTCATCGCTCTCCTCGATGGCCCATCTCGTATTCTGAGGCTCTGTCCCCTGGTTCTAGACATCCACAAGATTTATCCCCACCACACCACTTACACCTCCCTCTTTTGCACAACTTCCTCCACTGCCCCAGCCGGGGTAAACATCCTTCCTGCATCTACATTGTCAATCCCTATAAGAATTATGCGTGTTTGATTTAATCATAAGCTTTCAGAGCACTGCCCCTTCGTCAGGTGAAGGGCAGTGTTTCAAAAGCTTGTGATTTCCAATAAACTTGTTGGACCATAACCTGGTGTCGTGTGACTTTTGACTTTATCCACCCCAGTCCAACACAGACACCTCTATATCATGTCTGAGTTAGACTGCCTCTCACCCTTCCAAACTCTAGAGACTAAAGGCCCAGTCTCCTTAACCTCTCCTCACAGGACAATCCTGTCAGCCTTGCAGTCAGTCTTCCTTGTGTCTCCTCAATGGTAAGTATATCGTTCCTCAGGTAAAGAGACCAAAATCATACACAATACTCCAGGTGTGGTCTCACCAGGGCTTGATACAATTGCAGCAAGTCATTTCAACTCCTGTATTCAAATATTTTTGTAATAAAGCCAAAAGAACATTTACCTTTCTAATTGAACTACAGCTTCATATTAGTTTTCAGTGACTCGTGAGCAATGACTCCCACGATCCCTTTGAATATGACCATTAACTGATCTCTCACAATTTAAGAAATACCTATCTTTATATTTTTCCTGCCAAAATAACTTCACATTTTTCCACTTTATATTTTATCCAACATGTTCTTTCCTGTTCACTTGGTCCTCTTGAAAACTGTTTGCATCCCCCTCAGAACGTGCCGTCTGATTCCTGTTTGATCAGTAAGATTGGAAATGTTACCCTCAGCTCCATATCTAAACCATTGATTTCAAGGTGGGGCCGAATTACTGATGCTTGCTGTACCTCATCAGACACAGCCTGCCAACTTATGAATAAGCTGTTTATTCCTATTGTCTATTTTATGTCCATTAAGCAATTTTCAATTCATGCCAGTATATAACCTCCAATCCCATCTGCTCTGATGAAAAGTCATCCAGACTTGGAACGTTGGCTTGCTTTCTCTCCACGGATGCTACCTGACCTGCTGTGATCTCCAGCACATTTTGTTTTCACTCCATCAGCTTTAATTTTGTTTGCTGACCTTTTGTGCAAGGCCTCACTGAAAGTCTTCAAAAATCCAAAAGGTGTAGTATTTTGGTAAAGCAAGTCTGGGCAGGTTTTATGCACAGAATGGTAAAGACCTGAGGAGTGTTGCCAAACAAAGAAACCTTGGGGTGCAGATTCATAGTTCCTTGAAGGTGGAGTCACAGGTACAAGAAGGTGTTTGGTACACTTACCCTGGTGCATTGAGTGTAGGAGTTGGGAGGTCATGTTGCAATGGTACAGGACATTGGTTGAGACAGTTTTGGCATAGCATTTGCACTCAAATTTGGTCTCCCTGCTATGAGAAAGATGTTGCTGAACTTGAAAAGGTGCAGGAAAGATTTACAATGATGTTGCCCGGCTTAGAGGGTTTGAGCTATAGGAAGAGGCTGAATAAGCTGGGGCTATTTTCCCTGGAGTGTCGGAGGTTGAGGGGTAGCCTTAAAGAAGTTTACAAAGTCATGAAGGGCATGGAAAGGGTGAATAGTCAAAGTTTTTCCCTAGTGGTGGGGGAGTCCAAAACTAGAGACCATAGGTTTAAGATGAGAGAGGAAAGATATAAAAGGAACCTAAAGAGTAATTTTTTTCATCAGAAAGTGGTGGTGTATGGAACGAGCTGCCAGAGGAAATGTTGGAGGCAGGTATAGTTACAGCATTTAAAAGACATTTGGAAAGGTACATGAATAGGAAGGGTTTAGAGGGATATGAGCCAAATGCTGGCAAATGGAGATAGATCAATTTAGACTATGTGGACAAGTTGGACTGAGGGCTCTGTTTCTGTGCTGTACAACTCTATGACTCAATGACTATATGATATTGTATCCACTGGTTCTCCCTTATCTATTCTGGCAGTCACACAATCAAAAAACTCCAAGATGTTTGCCAGACTTCAGGACAGCAAGGAACATGATAAGTTCTAAGAATATCACTCCCGCATTTTTGTTGAGGATCGGTCTCTTTTTAAAAAGGTTGTGGCCATATTTGGATACTGTAAGGGATTGTCCACCTGACAAAAAAAATGTGACATGCAAGCATTATTTTGCTGAACTGATCTAAAGAGGACCAGAATCAGGAGAAATACCAGAGCTCATTATTTTTCTCTCAGATCCTGTCGGGTTAAGAGGACAAGGCAAATATCGTATCCTTGGGAAATCCTGTGATGTCTGGGCCACTATTCTACCCTCAAACAACATCAACAAAAATGGACCAGATTTGTAATCCATTCATCTCAGATATTGGCTGTGAAATCTTATTGTGTGTAATGTAGCTGTCATTACTGGAAGGATAGTGGCTACATTTCAAAATAACTTATTGACTGTGAAATTTTGGGAGTTCTTCGCATGGGACATGCACTACATAAATTAAGTTCTTTCCCTGATTAGTGTGAGGGAGTCGGTTAGCTCAGTTGACTGGATGGCTGGTTTGCAATGCACAGTAATGCCAACAGCAAGGACCCAATTCCCACACTGGCTGAGATTACAATGAAGGACTCTCCATCTCAATCTTTCCCCTTGCCTGAGGCATGGTGACCTTCAGGTTAAACCACCAGCAGTCGTCGATCTCTAATAAAATCGTGATTAGATATGGGGAATCTTGCTCACCAGCTGGAGAACCAGTCACCTTCTTTGGGGAAGGTGCGCAATATTAAGTGCCAATCATGGAGTTCAGCTGGCAGTGGGAAGCCTTCCCTGGTATCAAAAGTCTTGGAATGATGTCCTGTCCCAACAAGAGCTGCCAACCCATCAGAGGCCAACAGCTAGCTGTCCTGTACAGGCAGTGCCAATGGGAGTCCATAATGTACCCATCAAAGGTCCAGCATCAGGTCACAGGTGAGTGAGGGCAGAAGGCATTTGTGGGGCCAGTGTTGGCAACAAGGGTTGGCAGTTGACTTTCAGAGGTTCCCCCTCCCCATGTTGGATCCTTCAATCATGCACTGAGCACTATAACAACGAGGGGCTTCCCCACTCCCCAGACCTGCCAAGGCTTTACTTTTCAGGCTCCGTGTATAGTTAGATCTCCATCGCCCTCTGTCCACGAGTACCATGCCACTGGCAGGGGGATGAGACCCTTAAATGGGCACTGATTGCTTACCTAACAGCCTCAATTGCTCATGGGTGGAAAGATCTCCAGAAGCCTTCCTGTCCTCGACGTCAGAGCCGTGAAGGTAGTTGGTTCCCAAATGACACACTTTAGCCTGACTGTGATATTCCATCTTTACAAAATTCACCAGGGTGGAGAGCATTCAATTCTGCACATTCTGTACTTTATAATCTGTAAGATTATCCAGCTGTAGATTAGCAAAAAAAAATCCCACAGGCTGGTTCAATAATTAATCTGTCGCAACTGTTGTTGCTAAAAAACATTCGCTCAATCGAGCATTCACCTGGGTAAACTGTATGCGGAACAAATGCCGAATCTATCAACATTATGGTTATTGACACTGTTTTTGAGGTTATGTGATGTTGTTTACTTCTGCTTCATTTACAGTAACAGAACATAGTCCTTTTCCTCATTTGTCTGTAATGGCATTTATACGCATGTCTCCCACATCCTGATTGCAACAGAATAAACACTTCTCTTTCATGTTTTTTTATTATTTCCTCAGATAATTTAATCCCAACTGTTAACTGGAAAGGAAAATAATATCCCACAATTTCCGTCATTTAAACGAGATATTAAACCGAGGCTTAGTTTATATGTTAAGGCAGATGGAAGATATCTTACAGGAGTCAAAAAAAGCATGGAATTTAGTAAGAAGTCCTGTCTAATATCTGCCCATCATCCTATGTGTATCTCATTTTCTCCATCTGTGTTTGTGTGTGTGTGTGTGTGAGATTATATTGTATCCAAATTTGCATTCAAAACAACATCCACACTTCAGATTTGATGATAAAGTGTTTGTCGATACTCTGGAGCTTAATACCAATACAAGTTGGCCCAATGGTTAGCATTGCTGCCTCACAGCACCAGGGACCTGGGTTTGATTTCAGCCTCAGGTGACTGTGTGGAGTTTATGCATTCTCCAGTTAGGTGGATTGGCCATACTAAATTGCCCATAGTGACAGGGATGTGTAGATTAAGTGGATTAGCTATAGGAAGTGCGAGGTTACAGGGATAGGGTAGGGGGGTGGGTCTGAGTGGGGTGCTCTTCGGAGGTTTAGTACGGACTTGATGGGCTGAATGGCCTGTTTCCACTCTGGAGGGATTCTATGAAGTTCTTGTTCCTGCTTTCTCCATATTTCCTGGATGAGAAGACCAGTCTTGCCAGATGCAGTTGGTCTTTCAGCAGCTACATTTCTATCCTTAGCCTTTATATCCATTGTTCTTGCTAATAGAAGAGGGCAAAAAAAAAATTAAGAAAAAGTTACTTGGAAATGAATACACCTGTTGTACTGGACACTGTTTTGAACTGTGCAAGACAGGTAATATTGGTATGTTCCATTCACAAGTTTTACTCGTTTTTCCTCTTGATCACCTGGCTGTACATTTTAAATAATTGGCCTCTTCTAAGATGTAGAACAATGTCTCTGAAAGATTTTTGATTAGAGGGCCCCTTTCCAATAGTAAACCATCTAAATTATAATTCTATGTAATACTGAGAAGATGAAAGTAGTATGTGAACATGGGTTTTGACATTGCTTTTTTAAAAAGCAGCTATCAGTACGATTAGTGTACCTGATTCTCACTGCACAATCTAGCCTTGGCTGAAGCACTGAGAGAGCTGTAGCCTAAAGGGAGTAAGACCCTAAGGGTGCCCTGACCATTGAGAAAATGTGAAGAGAACCTGGGAGTGAGCAAAGCAGTGGAAAGTATATCACAGAGAGTGCAGAAGCACAAAGTGTGTAGGCTGCAGAAGACAGCAGATACATGGGAAAAGGAATGGATTATACTGCGAACCATGGGGCTTGTGGTTTGGCTAAACAGCCAGGGAAGAGCTAACATATTGCCAGCTGCCCTTCAGCAATTTAACACTGAGAAAGGCTTTGAATTACCTTAAGAGAAGACTTCTGCCTCAGACTCAGAAGGAAGTTTCACCTGAAAGAACTTCAGTCATTCAGATAGCATCTCTGTAGTCTCAGTAAGGCCAGGCAGCAGGGGTGATTACTATTGGGTCTACAGGCATGTAGGAGCTCGGACTCTAAGGTAAGCTGTGATATTAGCTGGGCCAGGCCCCATTGATAGGATGAGGGGCCTAAAAGGAGAGGATTGAAAGGCTGGGCTAAAGGGTAAATGAGGAAGGATGATCTTGGGAAGGGGCAGAAGGCTGGATTGGGGGGAATTGACTCTATTCAGCACAGGAGACCTGGGAATTGAGCCCCGCCCAACACTATCCTGTGCAGCTAAGCTAAGTTACTACTGCCTTGCAGCATTTACAAGATTTGAAGACAAAGCCTCAGTCTCTGAGGAATCATTCATTTTTAGCTCTGTCCCTTCCGACACATGTGTCACAGATAACTGTGTCAAAATAAAGTAAATTTTATTGCTATTGGAAGCATTAAACTAGGGTTGATGACCGCTAATCAGCTTCATATTAAAGAAGTAGATCCCCTCTCTGCTGGTGTAGAACAAGTTGCAGTTAGGGTCCTGGATGTGGTGTTATCCCTGGCCACTACTATGCAATGAACTCAGAAAACTTGATCATACTACTGTTACTCATACTGAGAAATGAATTAGTCTCTAAGATGACAGAAAATCGGTTGTTGTTGTTGATATTCTGTACACCAGCCTGAAAGAAGCCAGAACTATTATAATCGAGAATTGCGCTGACTTTGATTAACACAGTTAATGTTGAGCACATGGTGGGGAATAGCTGATGGTCTCCTCTCTGGCTAGGCATTCTCTAAACTTGAGTCTGTGAGAACTGTTGACTTACATTCTTGCTAGAGGCCTGTGTTGGGAGGTTTTTATGTTCAGAGGTATAATGAGTACAACTAGTTCACCTCTGGTGGTCTATGATGTCTCTGTAAACTCAGAGTCTTCTTTATTTCCTTTAATGAAATATGATCATTACAGGTTACCTTAGATCATTTCTTCAAACAATTCTGGTTAAGGGCAGGAAAATAGGTACCCAAGGTGCCAGCTCCCTTCTATCCAACACTTTGTTTCATCTTTTACTAGCGGCATGGTGGCTCAGTGGTTAACACTGCCGCCTTACTACACCGGGGAACCTGGGTTTGATTCCACCCTTGGCGACTGTCTTTGTAGAGTTTGCACATTCTCCCTGTGTCTGTGTGTGTTTCCTCCCACAATCCAAAAACGTGCAGATTATTTGGATTACCTATGGTAAATGTAGGATAGGTTAGGGAGTGGGTCTGGATGGGATACTCTTTGGAGGGTTGGTGTGGCATCAATGGGCTGAATAGCCTGCTTCCATGCTGTAGGGATTCTATTTTAGTTTTCTGTTGCTGGGTACCATTTATTGACTCCCATCAGACACTTGTAAAGATAAGAGGATAGACATGGCACAACGACATCCTGGAGATCATCCTTTCCCTCAGTCTCTGACTGTTGATGTGTTTCTTGTGAGAGAGAAAGGCAGACAGAAAAACAGTCTCATGCTAGGTTTGCTAATTCTAGAAACATTCCAAAACATTCTCCAAAGCAACATTTCTTACAGGGTTAGCATGGAAGGTGCTTACTACTAAAGGAAGGACAGCAAAAGGAAAAGAATTTGTTTCACCTGAAGGGTACTTTTCCAACAGATTAGATTCTGATTGACATTTACGAGTTAAATTTCCCCAACTTCACAAAAATAGTGTTTCTGCCATTCTCCTGAGCTTCCACCTATCTTCTGCTGGAGTTACAATGGATGGTCAGAAAGAATACTTAAGGAGGTTAATGATATTCAATTCCTTTTTGAAATAGGCAAAATCAGTTCACTGCACTATAGTAAATGAATTTAGGGCAGAAAAAAAATGACATTAATGCTTCCTTCATGTGGAACTGACATACTTAATGGAATTTTCACAAATAGCTCTTGGCTGCCTGCAGGTATTTCAAGAAATTGTCACAAAATATGGATCAAAACAGGGGAAAATTCCACCCTCTCAATTTTATACTATTTCTCCTTCCAAGATGGCAGCAGAGCAAGGTAGGACAGCGTTTGGGATCCTGAGCCCGTGCACTCCAGACCAGCTGCTTCCATCCTTCTTCCTTACTCATCGCGTCTTCTTCCTTTCTCGTTTTCTTCATCTTCTTCCTGTCGAAGGAGGTGACGTCTCGGGGGAGGGAGGTCGGAGCGGGACTCTTAGTGAGACAGGGGTGGCAGCCTGGTGGCCTGGCAGCCATTCCAGGATCTCCTGGTTGCAGTAGGCCTAGAGTGAGGACTCCTGTTGTTGGCGAGGTGGCGGCTGCAGCTGCGACAGCGTGATGTGCCCGGAGCAGGGAGTCTTGGCATCATCAGGGAACCAGTAGAGCCAGGGACACCTGGTTGTGGTCACGGTAGGCCCAGAACAGGACCTCCTGGTGGCAGGGTGAGTGTGGGTTCAACACGGGACCCAGCATCAGCAATGGTGTCGGTGAGTTGTGCCCAGTGATGAGGAGATGGCACCTGAAGAGTGGCAACTCCTACATTGATGGGTTCGGCGCACACAGCAGTGAGGCGATGGAGGAGGGGTGGCAACGCGGGTGTTGTTAGTCAGCTGGTTTACAGCTCAGGACTTGTGGAGAAGGTGGCAGAAAGAAGATAGACTCTCTTCCAGTTGCATCTTTTTACTCTTTCTATTCCTAAACTAGATACTAGCTAAACTATCCTTAAATGGCACTGTATTGTAGCAACAGTTGAAGCTTTTCACTGTATTTTACTGCATTATTCATTGTAAACTATAAGCAACAACAAATCATTCAAGAATTTCTCAGTTCATATTCTTAACATTCATTAATATACCCCGTAGGAGGAATACCATCCTACTCATGTATTCTGTACATTCTAGCCTCTTAATGATTGTATTTTTAATATGCATTTAATTAAAGCAACAAAAAGGTTCTCTTTGAAGCTATCATTGGCTTGATGATGGGTGCTACACTGGTTTAAATGGTTCTGATGAAAGACCAGTCACAATTATAGTTTTCAATAAAAGATTTTATTCACTTTGTTTATAGCCAGCAAATAGTGCGTGTATGTGTATGTCTGATGATGTGTGTGTGTGATGAAATGGTGGCATCTGCTTGGTGCTTTAGAGAATGGAGTTTTCTTTCTGCCTTCCTTTTTGTGACTCTGCCTTGGAGGTTCAGTTTCAAGCAACCAACCTTTTTCAAAAATGTACTTTTGAATTTTAATTTCTGCAGTTCTTTATAACAGGGAAAGGCACAAAAGAATATTTCAGGCTGAATCTTAAGTTTGTTTGGCTAAGTGTGACTTGCATGGTTTTTTTTTTGGAGGGATCCTTACAGCAATCCCCAAAACAACTCACCATTTAGTGGGCATCTGCTAATAAACCAGCTTCTCTTGTGCTCTCTGTGCCCCAACCTCTCCCCAGGGGCTTCAAATCCTGGTCAAGGGGATGATGCAAAGGAGAGGAATCCTCTCCCCAGAGGACCCTGGTGGGTTGGTCCAAGGTTGCAGCCCACGTCAGAGCCATATCCACAAGGCCAGAGGAATGGTCAGTAGTGTTGTAAATGACTTTCTCTTTTGTGTCAGAGTAAGTGCCACACTCTTTTCTCTGGGAATTCACACCCACTCTATTTCTGCTACTGAACCCATTTTTCACTGAGGGTCATACTCATCCACACTCACTCAAGCCTGCAACATCTTCAGTGAATCACAGAACTGTTACAGGAGGAGGCCGTTTGGCCCGTCATGCTTGTACTGGCACAATTCCCTAGTGGCCTTTTCCCCACACCCCTGCACATCATTATTAACCAAAAAATCATCCAGTGCCCTCTTGAATGCTTCAGTTGAACTTGCCTTCACCACATTTCCAGGCAGGGTTTTCCATACCCTTGCAATTCACTGTGTGAAAAAGTTTTTTCTCATATCACCTTTGCTTCATTTACACATCATTTAAAATCTGAGCCCCCTTCTTCATTGTTTACTTTTATGAGCAAGAACAGCTTCTCCCTATCTACTCCATCTAGCCCACTCATGATTTTGAAGATGTTTATCACATCTCTTTTCAGCGTTCTTCTCTCCAATGAGGATATGCCCAACTTCTTCAATCTATCTTCTTAACTGAAGTTTTTCATTCCTGGAACCATTCCTATAAAACATGTGTGCCTCTCTCTCTAATGCATTCACATGCATTACAATGCATTTCTTATGATATGGCATCCAGAACTGTACACAGTACTCCAGGTGAGGTCTAGGTGTCTTATATAAGATCAACACCATCTCTTTGCTTTTGTACTATATGCCCCTATAAATAAAACTGAGAACACTGTATGTTTTATTTGCTGCTCTCACCACTTGTCCGTCTACTTGTCTATTTCCTTCTGCACCCTCTTTAGAAGTGTAGCCCCATTTCATATTGTCTTGCAATGTTCTTTAAATCAAAGTGCATCACTTTACATTTCTCTGCATTGAATCTCATCTGCCATTTACCTGCCCACTCCACCAACTTGTCAATGTCCTTTTCGAGTTTCGTACTGTCGTCCTCACTGTTTTTAATTCTTCCACGTTTAGTGTCATTTGTAAACTTTGAAACGGTCTCCTGCATGGCGAGATCCAGATCATCAATACTTATCAGAAAAGCAAGGATTCCAACACCAACACTGGGGAACTCCGAGACAAACCTTCCTCTGGCCCAAAAAACATCCATTGAACATTAGTTTGTTTCTTGTCATTCAGCCAAATATATATCAACATTGCTATTGTCCTTTTTATACCTTTCCTCACAAGTCTGTTTGACAATTACAATTACAGTTGAGTAAGTGGAACTAAAAAGACATGAGGGAGGAGCCAACAAGAGTTGATTTGAAGGGGAGCCTAACAGGAAAAACAGTAGAACAGCAGTGGCAAGACTTTCTTGGATAGTTCAGGAAGCACAGCAGAAATCTATCCCAACGATAAGGAACAATATTAATGAGAGGACGAGACAACTATTCTGACAGGAGAAGTCAAGAAGAAAGTATACAATCTGGTGAAGGTTAGTGGCAAGCCAAATGATTGGGAAAACTTTAAAAACCTTTAGAGAACAACAAAAAAAATCCAAAAAAAGTGGGGAGAAGATGAAATTGCAGGTAAAC
>JAHRHZ010000111.1:31527211-31555295 GCA_024137785.1 Ginglymostoma cirratum | reverse complement strand
CACACACACACACACACACACACACACACACACACACACACACACACCCTAAATACACACACACACACCCTAAATGCACACACACACATATACACACACACCCTACATATACACACACATACACCCTACACACACACACGCACGCGCGTGCACACACACACACACGCACATACACACACACACAAACACACACACAACCAGACCACACAGTTTATCTGTTCTTAGCTACATCCTGAATAAACACCATCTCCAAGTCACTATTTAGGCATCACTCACTATTTACAGTAGTGCCCACTGGATACCCATATTGTCCAGTTGAGGAACATTAAATACAGGCAAGCAATGGGACAATTAAAGAGGACATTTTATTTGCAGCCACCAAAAGTGGACACAAATAAAATTATTAGATACTGTGGATCACCCCTACAATGTAAACCAAATGATGAATAATAGCTTGATAGTCTGCTGCACCCAGCTCCCATCCATTGAAAGCGGGCATCTGTCGGGTCGTGTCTGGCATGTAGTGTCCGAAGCAGTGAGCTCTGTTATGCTAAGGAGAGCTTCCTCTGAGCCAGCGTCCTCATCTTCTTCAGTGGATACTGTTGGCATCAGAACCTATCTGCTCAACAGGTAAATCTCACCCCACCCTATCCCCCATAACCAGACACCCCATGTCCCATTTTACCCCGCAATACTCCGACAGTCCATTTCCAACCACCACGCCCCCATGGAGACCCACCACAATGAAATTTGCCTCCAACCTCCCTCCTTTCCCCCTGACATTGCTGGTGCTGATCATGGCCCTGTAGACTCACCCTGGGGAGGGCATGGTGGAGGTCATTGCCAATAACCTCAATCCCCACCAAAGCCTACCATGTCCTCCAATGGTGTTCCACTATCCTTATACCTTAACTTAACCCATCGCCATCTTTGTCCCCAACTCAACAAATACCTCTGCTTTCCCCTTTTGGCAATTCACCTCTTTTAGACACTACAACACCCCCTCGCACCCACCTCATAGACTAATCCACATAACCTCGCATGCTGCATTTATCCTAGACTTCTGACTGGCTTCAACGAACAGCCCTTAGACATGACTGACCATGATGTCAGTCTAACTGCTGGCTTCGGGGCTCTCTGATCCACAATGTGGGATTCTCCCTGCCTGCTTGTGAAGACCCTACATCACTGATCATTGCCCACTCCCCAGACTGGAGAAAGACATACCCTTTGATTTTGATTGAGGGCAACTGACCATGGACAAGCCCCTGGGCAGTGGCATCTCCTTGACAGGACTGAGGAACACGTACCCAGCTCACGCCATTCACTTGCCCTCTTAATGCTCACTCACTATGAACCTACCTGAGTGCACACAGCATCCCTGTCTTGCTTTGCCTGTTTGCAGCTTTCCCCTCAGCCAGTGATAGCATGTTCACAGTATTGCAATATTGCATTGCCGGTTAGTGCAGAAACAAACCAGGAGCTTATCATGGTTGTCAGCAGTCTTCCATCACGTCAAAGGAGATAGCTTTGTCTCAGGAGATTATAGCACAGTGAACCGAGGGCAGAGTCAGATTCCAGTCCAGCAGCTTGGACACAACCAGTCAGCTATTCACAATGATTAAAATTCCACATGAGGGATAAGGAGCTGAATGTTGGACATCATCTGTCTTGACTCTTTCTGCCCCATTATGGGCAACTTTCCACCTGAAATGAGAGAGAGAGGCAGGTAGTGAGGGAGATTTAGAGCGACTACTTCCATGTCTTTGCCCACAACGAGAAATGCCAAATTTCCCTTGTCTGCCACATGCGGGGCAAATATTGGGAATAGTGGAAGGCAGCTCCAGGTTGACAGAGCCTATCTAGATGCACAACGGCCTTTTAAAGTTAGCTGTGATGTGAGGGATCCTGGGTTACCCTGGGATATCCTGGCAGTGATGAGTTATTCTGGATACAACAAGTGGTACAATGGGGCTATAATTAGGAGAGAGGCATACTGTGGAAGAAGGTTAGTCATTAATGAGGTGAGTTTGGTTAGATTTAGTGAGAGATGTTAAGCCTCGTGGAGGGAAACCCCCCCGTGAAACTTGACATTACTGACACTTCGGCAAGAAATATAAGATTCATAGTCATAGAGTCATACAGCACGGAAACAGACCTTTCAGTCCAACCAGTCCATGCCGAACATAATCCCAAACTAAGCTAGAACCACTTGCTTGCTCCTCGCCCATATTCCTCCAAACCTTTCCTTTTCATATACTCATCAAAGTGTCTTTTAAACATTGTAATTGTAGCCACATCCACCACTTCCATTCAGCCCTTAATTCCTGAAAGTGTAACCTGAAGTACACACTTGTCAGTGATTATTCTTATATCAATAATCTCGATTTACGTCACTTTAATTCTCAATTACTAATAACCCTTCATACATTCAGAGACCAAATCTTTCAGCAGCTGATCTTCAGAACCTCTACTGAAAAAATACTTTACGTTTCTATATTTGCACCTCCTTCAAAAAGCTGCTGAAGTATCCTCAACTGTGCCTTTACTCCTCTTGCATTGTACTCTCCCACTTCTCTTGCAAACTGTTCCACATCTTCCTATTGTAGGGGTGAGAGTCTTTCTAATTTATGAATGAGTCTGCAAAGCAACAGTTAAGATGTCAACTACTGAAGAATGTGTTATATCTCCTCCAGTCTTTAATTTGCGCAGATCTGGCATTACAGCTCTAGCTAAAATACACAATATTTCTCAATCTAAATATTAAGAGACAGAAATTTTCTTCACAACTGCATCTGGTTGTGCGGAGTCAGGGTGTTCGTTGGCAAAACACAGCATTGCGATAATGTTAACAGAAAGAAGCAAAAATGAGGCACTTTGGGAACTCCTGGGGATACATTAAAGTGCGTATTAAATGCATGTTCACTCTTTCTACGGCACAAGATGTAGTTTTCTGTGCCTTGATTTTCATTATGCCACTAGTTGTGTGTCATGACTATCACAAAGAAGTAAATTATGTGCCAAGGCTGTTGGAATAAAAATCTATCTGATTTGTCATCATATCGAAAGGACCAGTAATAAGTAAGCATCTCTCCTGCATTTCCTGCATGTATTTTATACGAATGGACTGAGTATAATCCCTAAATTCCATTATTTATGAGTAGATGCACTGATATAAATGTACAAAGTATTGTAGATGCTGAAGATCTGAAATATAAACAGAAAATAGTGAAAAACTGCCAACGAGCTGGCAGCATCTTTGGAGAAAGAAACAGAGTGAACATCTTGAGTCCAATATGATTCTTCTTCAGAATAATTCTTCTGCAGAAGAGTCACAGTGAACTCTAAACAAAATTCAGTTTCTCTCTCTCCAGATGGTTCCAGACCTGTTGCTCTTCTCCTGCAATTTTTGTTTTTATTTAATATAAATGGAGGGTTTGATTCACATCAAATCGAAAAGAAAATGTTCAAAGGGAGCGAGAATGAACAAGTTGTTGCAGGTCAACAGTCACCTCCAAAGAGTATAAAAATAATCAGATGTTATTTCCGCCACCTCCAGCAAGATGCCACCACCAGACACATATTCCCCTCCCCTCCCTTGTCCGCCTTCCGCAAGGACCGTTCCCTCTGGGACAACCTGGTCCACACTTCCTTCACTGCCAACACCTCCCCACAGCCCTACGGCACCTTCCCCTGTAACCGGCGAAGGCGCAACACCCGCGCATTTACCTTCTCCCTCCCCAGAATCCAAGGGCCCGAACATACCTTCCAGGTGAAGCAACACATCACCTGCACTTTCCAGAATCTAGTGTACTGCATTCACTGCTCACAATGTGGTGTCCTCTACATTGGGGAAATGAAGCGTAGACTTGGCGACCGTTTTGCAGAACATCTCCGTTCTGCTCGCAAAAAAGACCCTGTACCACCTGTTGCCTGCCACTTGCTCCCTGGCCTTGCACCACCCTGCTCCCTGGCCAACATCTCTGTCTCTGGCTTGCTGCAGTGTTCCAGTGAAACCCAACGCAAGCTGGAGCAACACCTTATTTTCCGCTTGGTGACCCTACAGCCCTCCGAACTCAATATGGAGTTCAATAATTTTAGGGCCTAAACTCTCCCACGTCCCAGCCCCCCACCCCACACACCAGGCCTTGTTACCACATAGCCTGCCACTACACACCCCCTGTTGTTAGTCACTAACAGTCCCCATTAACAACTATTCACCCTCGCAGCCTGATAGTTAGCAAATCCTTTGTCTGTCCAACTGTCTTTCTCTCTCTTTGGACATTATCCTATCGTTTACTCCCTACCCCACCCACTTCCCTATTTTCTGCATATAAACTGACGTTTTCCCAGCCACCATCAATTCTGAGGAAGGGTCACTGGACCCAAAACGTTAACTCTGTTTTCTCCTCCACAGATGCTGCCAGACCTGCTAAGCTTTTCCAGCAACTTTGTTTTTGTTCCAGATAAAAATAATCAGCCTATCTGAGCAGGAAGTCTTGCTCCCAACAATTGGCTCTATAACCTGACTGAGATCAGTTTGCCCCTTCATTCCCACAATATGGAGGTGCCGGCATTGGCCTGGGGTGGACAAGGTCAAAAATCACATGACACCAGTTTAGAGTCCAACAGGTTTATTTGAGAACACAAGCTTTCTGAACTCAGCTCCTTCCTCAGGTGTAGTGTGAGAGAGAGGGTATAAGGCACAAAATTTGTAAGCAGAAAGGAAACAACTTTAAAACCAGCCCCCTCTTGTTGAATCTTTATTCAGTTAGGAAGGAGACTACTGATTAAAATGCAAAATCCAGATTTATCTTAAGTCATTGTCCCGGGATAATCAAAGGTTTTATCAATGTATACAAGAGATGACATCTCGGGTCAGACAGTGCATTTTAGGTGTGAGGTCTTGCTTAGAATTTGTCTATGTTTTAAACTAGAGTCAAGTTTTTTTGATCAAAACAGAATGTATCTGCAACTACACAAACATCTTGGATGAAATAATTCATGTGTGTGTGAGTTTATGCGTGTGTGTGTGGGAGTGTGTCTGTGTGTGTGGGAGTGTGTCTGTGTGTGTGTGTGTGTGAGAGAGTGTGTGTGCGTGCGTGTGTGTCTGTGTGTGCGTATGTGTGTGAGAGAGAGAAAGTGGGTATGTGTGTGAGTGCGTGTGAGAGAGAGAGTGAGTGTGTGTGTGTGTGTGAGAGAGATTGTGTGTGTGAGAGAGTGCACATGTGTATCTGTGTTTGTGTGTGTACTTGAGAGAGTGTGAGTGGGAAGGAGTGTGCATGTGTGAGAGTGTGTGTGTGTGAGAGAGAGTCTGTGTAAGTGTGTGTGTGTGTGCGCGCGCGCGTGCGTGTGTGTGTGTGTGTGTGTGTGTGTGTGTGTGTGTGTGTGTGTGTGTGTGTGTGTGAGATTTCCACAGCACAGGAGAATGTGCTGGTATCACCAAGAGTGGCGTCAATGCAGTAGACCTGTTAGAAAAGAAATCCATTGGGACTAAAACATATGCCTTTATTCACGGGATTACATTTGTTTAGTCTGATCAGTTTCAATCTCCAGAGATTCACAATCACCTCCACGTCACTGTCCTTTTCACCAGCTATTTAACTGACTGCATTTTTTTTACTTGCAGCCTGACAAAAATGTGATAAACCTATTTCTATGTGGAATTGATTGTAGTATTTACATTACCACAAGCAAAATTGTAAAATTAGTGGAAAATTCACTGTTGAGAAATTGCAATTTAAAGTAGAAATTTTTTGAAGTAATAGTTTGTGACAACACTGCCAACTACCTTAATTTTATGTTTTAGTGCTGAAAGGACTATGAATTAAAATCCAAGTCTCGGTTATTATAACCTACGTCATGCACTTTTGTGCGGCTTGAAATGGTAACCAAGGTAGTTTTGTTAGAATTACCATTTCATATGTCATTGTCAATTCAGCTAAAAAGACTGCATTGGAAGATTCATTAGATTACATAAATGTACTAGCTGTTGCTACTCATTCTGTTGGATTTGAAGGTGTAAAATGTTATAGTCTTCATTGTTTCAGCCTCATGTTCTGATTTGAAACAGGTCCTTTGCCACTCCTTTATCACATTACCCTGACTATATACCTTCTTCCTTAGGTCCTGCTAGGTCTGTGATAATCCCTCATCACTTCCCTCCTCCTCTTCTTTGGAGCCTAATGAACGAGGTCTCTTCCTGAAAGTCTTTTGAGGAGTTTGGAAAATGCGTCTGTCGTGGTGGTGTAGCTGAAAGTCTTGAGTGTGTGAGCATGAGCAAACAGAGGTTTAGTGAAGGGTGCCTCAGTGAGGATGCAGGGTAGTGTGAAGGTCAGTGCTCAGAATGCATTCAATGTCTTGATTTATGATGTGAAGGTGCCGGTGTTGGACCGAGGTGGATAAAGTCAGAAGTCAGATGATACCAGGTCATAGTCCAACAGGTTTATTTGAAAACACAAGTTTTTGAAGGTCAACTCTTTCATCTGAGTGAACCTGGGCTCAGAAAGTATTTGCAACATATCTCTTAGTTTAAGAACTCTATCTATTCGTCTCCACCCTTAAGGTCTCAAGTACAGTGTATCGCCAACAAAATATAACTTACATTTGTTCCTTCAATGCAATGAAACCTCCTGCATTTTGCAGGAACATTACAATACAAAGTATAACACTCGTCTGCAAAATGAGACTTTCAATCGAATGAGCAAAGACTTGGTCTTTAAAGATATAAGGAATGCCTTAAAAGAGGAAAATGAATGAGTGAGGCAGAGAATTATAGGAAGTGAATTTCAGAGTTTGGAGCTGAGACAGCCACCAGCCACCATTGGTGGACAAATTATAATCGGAATTGCACAAGAGACCAGAATAAAGGGCACTTGGATATCTCCGACGAAGGTAGGAGGAGGCTTTGGAGGAGATTACAGAGAGAGAGAAGGAGGGGGCAAGGCCACAGGGGGATACAAAAATAAGGAGGAATAGTTGAAAATTAAGATATTGCATGACTAGTGGCTAACATGTGTCAGAGAGCAGGTCAGATGATGGGGGAAAGGGACATGTTGTGAGTTAAGATGTAAACTAACAGAGTTCTGGATTACTTCAAACTTATGAGGGGTAGAATGTGGAAGACCAGCCGAGAGTACCTTGTTATAGTCAAGTTGAAAGGAAATGAACCAAGGGCAATAGCAGATGAGCTGTGTAATGTTACCAATGTGGGTGTAGGTTGTGGAGGATAGCAGGAAATCGATTTCAAAAGCTCATCTCAGAATCAACTCAGCATCTGGGATCAACTCAGAATCAGAGACACCAAGACCTGGATCTTTACTGCAGTGCTTGGAACACAGTCAGGATGTCCTCAAAGCTCTGCACGTACCTGAGCCAGAAAAAGGAACTTGGAAGGCTAGATTTTTCATTCTGAGATGGAGAGGTTCCCTGTGGTCAGGCAGGACAATCCCGCAGGCTGCCTGGCTCAGACAGTCCTGGCACAAATCCCCTGCCTCAGGGCTCCAGCACAGAGCTGGCATTTACTTAACAAAGAAATAGCATGAAAACCCTTCTGGTCCTGGCCACTTGCTCCTCCATGCCAACATGAAATGATGATGGTTATTTTTGAAAGATCTCTTCGACAGGGATTTCTGACAGGTTTGACAGTTGATTTTGACAGGTCTGTGAACACCTCCAACTGATCTCGACCGTAATGTATTTTTGAAATTATCACACGCATTTATGCATAATTTTAACCCGTGTCAGAGTCAGCTGACCTTCCCCAAACGGCACCTGACCTATTCCAAAGGTGACCTGGAACCAGACCCAAAAGGGTACCCTGCTTCTCACTAGCTGGTCAAGCAAATTCATAGAATTCCAACTTACTCTTCCCCGATTTGATCAGTACACTTCAGGTTTCACACTCCAAGCCTATCAAAGTTTCATTTCAGTGGAGGTAGCTCATCATTCAAATGACCAGCTGCCTCCGCAAAACATACAAACTCAAAGCTCACTCTGCTCCTGTTCCCGACCCCTGAGGAAACGCGAAGAGCTGTGTGTGGAGACACAGCGTATGAAATTCAGCCTCTTCCATCATGGTGTCCCATAACGGAAAATCTCTCCATTGTGGTGAAAGTCGCATCCAAGACATTGAACAGACAGGCTTAATCTCAGAATGTTGCTAGGGAGATGGATGGATGTAAGGAGCTGAATTTAGAGCAAGGACCAAAATAATGGCTTCAATGTTCCCAATATGGGGCTACCTGCAGCACATAGACTGCAGCGGTTCAAAAAGGCAGCTAACCATCTACCAGGCAGTACTGACCCAGCCAGCAATGCTTATATCCCATGACTGAATTTTAAAAAAAATCTTGTGTTGGAGTAAATTTCATTCAAACCAGTCCTGCAGTTAAACAGGCTGACAGGTTAGCGTCAGTGGAGAAGTCGAGAGATGGTGAACCATCAGAGAACCTTACAGCACGTTCATTGCATCTTTTAGCCATTTCTTAATTAAGTTGTTACACAGACTATACAGCCAGGGAGCACCTCCCTTTTAAAAGTTCCGGGCTGTTTTTAGGAAGTCCTGCCTGTGTTGATAATAATTGCTGTGGATGCTTTGTATCCTGCATGCCTGCATTTGGTGTAATTTGCTATCTAGGCCTACAGGTTTCTCATACGAAGCCAATTAGCTAAGTTGGTTAGACATTACTGTTTGTGCAGTTCCAATCAACACCAACAGCATGGGGTTTTATACCTGCTCTGGCTCTGGTAGACCGGGGATCCAAAGACTCTCCTGACCTTAAAAAATGCCATGGCACTTTGAATAATTGTCAAAGGCCTGTCTTTGGATAGAGAAGAGAATTTTCTTGTAACACATTGTTCATGAGCACAGCAGCTGCATCACTCTGGTAGTTTATTTTTGGTAAACCATCAGTCACTGACCTTCAATCTCTAAGAATCTCCAATTTGTTTTAGATCTGCATTTGAAAAGCAAAATTCTGCGGCATCTCGCTTGAGCATGGTATTCGAGCATAACCCAAGGGAACAGATATATCATCCTTGCTGCTTCACAAATGAGTCATGCACTCTATAATCCCTTTTGTACCATTCTGTTTGTGGAGACAGCATGGCTTAAATGACAGTTACTTCACCAGAGAGATTCTGCCAGTAAATGCATTGATTTGTGGGACTTGATACAGGATTTGCGGAGAATTAAAAATAAAACAGAAGCAGCTAAAAGCTGAATGTATTTTTAGAATACAGAGAAACCACTTTGCAGGCTTGAATGAATGAAGAGATTGGCTGGCTCCACAGACCATTCACTGTCAGTAGAAAAATGAATGCATTTTGTAACTGAACCAAAAATCATTAAGAGGGGTATGCTATAGCTCTTTGGAGACTCAGACAGTTGTCTTTTCTTACATTAATCTTTATCATGCAATTCCGATGACAATAAATGCTAATGACTAGGTCTTGAATGAGAAGCTGCCATTCATAAAAACTTGAAAGCTAAAGATTCAGAATTGCAAATTGTAGCCTTATTTTGTCAGCAATTTTTTATTGTTTAATTACTAAAGTTCTTTAGCAACCTCAAAATTGTGATTTGACATATTTACAAAGTGTTATTTCAAGAGCTACAATTTTTTATTTTGGGATTCCAAACAAGTTTTCTTTTCTGCATAAGAATATGGATGGATGTCTCCAAATTATTTTGTCTTGCAAGCTAACCATGGCGAATATTTATAGTAGTGAGGTACTTTATTAAATCCTGTTCATGTGATTGGAACAAGGGTTAGGTGGATCTCATTAACTATGAGATCCGCGATTGGGGTTGTTAATCTGAGCCAATCAGGGAGCTCTGGCTGACAAATTAAAACAGAAGATTCAGAGAGTCTCCTCACTCGAGGGACTGGCTCTGAGCAGGTTGGTCAGAGCCCATGTACCGTGCACTAGTAAATAAAGGGTGACTTGGTGATGGGATACTGGCCTCATCTGTCTATGGAACCATTTCCAATTTCAGTACAGGTCCCAAGTATTAGTGAGGAGAAGTTTGAAGGGTTGATGGCTCTGAGTTTGCTGTTGTCCTCATTTGATGCTAATAGGCCAATGAGGACACGGGGTTACGGTGTTTATGAAGCCAAACTTAAAACTCTGATCCTGATTGTAAAGTTTCTGAAGCATTAGTGAAAATAAATGCCTCTCAGAAACTGCTACAACCAATTTATAGAGAGGAAATGGATGTAGTTAGCTGCTCTTCCATATCCTCCACAAGTCATGAGTTCAGATTACAACTGGTGTCAGAAGTAAAGGATTTCATCAGACTGATGTGTGTGAAATCCAACAAAATTGGCACATAATAAACCAGAAAATAGATGTGGTCACCACCAAACAGATGAAGAAAAACGTTGGTCAGGAAATTCCATTTTACCAATAAAGTCATAATGCCTACAGCATTGTCATTAGACATTTTCTATTCTGCCTGTCTAAAGAGGTGCAAAAAAGACAAAAAAGCCCACAACCAATCAAGGGATGAAAATATGGACAATTGCTCTTTCCAACCGACTTGATTGACTAAAGCTGATGCAGGAAATCATATTTTATCTGATAATTACCAATTGTTTACGAGGCATCTGTCCTCCTGGCAATTGGTATAGTTTGTTTCAGATACGCAAAGAGCTGAGGCACACTATACAAGCTAGTAACTTGTTCCTTAGGTCTTACAGAAATTAAAAACTGCTTTAATACTAACCTAACCCAATCCTTGTGTAATTTAGGCATGTGATCCTTCTCCGGTTTTCCTCAACTACCACGTTGCAATAATCTTTCAACAGGAGCACAGTCTAATAAAAGGTCATTTTGAAATGTTAACTCTTGTTTGTTTCTCCACAGGAGCCATTTGCGCTCTGAGTGCTTCCTGCGCTTCTGTTTTTATTTCATCTTTCCAGCACACACAGTAGTTTGCCTTTGTCTTATTTTGACAGTGACATTTTTAATATGGCAAAATATCATGATTACATCTGGTGCAACCTACTAAAAGGAAATTTCTAATTTTAAACTCAATTTCATGGGTTTTTTTTAAATTTCTACATGAGTTATTTTTGTATGAGTCACAGAACACATACCGATATAGTACACTTGCTGGAACTGGACAAATCCTGACAATGGGTATGCAGGCAACTCACAAACCTTCAGTTATCTGTTAATTTATGTGCTGCTCTTCAGAGTCCAGCACTAAACCTGCCGCTGAGTGTTTGCACACTTCATCAGAGGACCAGGTCATCTAGGCTAGCACCACTTAAAACAAATTTACAAACTTAAAACCAATGGCACCTCTTAAAAGATGGTGCATTCTGGCTACAGGCGATACTGGAAGTAGCTGGGAAGAGTGTCTGACCTACAAAAAGAGTGAAAATGATATAGCCTACTCCAAGCTTTCCAGATGCAGCACAAGAAGCCTTGATGGAAGAAATAGAGAAGAGATAGGATACTTTCCATACTGACATTGTAAAGTTAATGACAGCAGGTAACTGTTGCCTTCAATGTTAACAGTCCAGCCTTGAGAACCTGCATGCTGTGCCTACAAAGGGTTAATGACCTCAAGTAAGTACTCAAGTTCAGTGAATGCTTCTTCAAAAGTCATGCCATTACAAATGAACTAGTGACTCCCACACTTCATCATCTCTCTTCTCCACCAAGATTCTCTATCAAGCACAACCGATAGGCAGTACTCATGGCCTCATCTCATCTTTATCCACTTAATACTGTTGCAAATCCCACGCCCGCATCACACATCTTCCACATACTATCAGCCAATGAATGATGTACGAGCATATTACTCTAGATATTGAAATCTGTACTAAAAACAAGAAATGCTAGAGATCACAGCGGGTCAGGCAGCATCCATGGAGAGAAAGCAAGCTAACGTTTTGAATCTAGATGACTGTTTATCAGAGCTGATGAAGAGTCATCTAGACTCGAAACATTAGCTTGCTTTCTCTCCATGGATGCTGCCTGACCTGCTGTGATCTCCAGCATTCCTTGTTTTCAGCTAATAAACTATCACAGGTATATCACCCAAACACATTGCATAAAGCTCACTGACTAACTTTCCTCTGTCTAGCAAAACAAGGTGTAATATAACCATAATATGCACCTCTGAAGGAACAAGGAACAAGGAACGGGCATGACTGGCTGTATTCATTTCCATTAAAGAGATCATTATTGGAGAAAACACAACTGAGGACTTTAACAGGACTAGAGCTTTATTTGTAAACAATGTCTGACCTAATCCATCTTCTCACATACCAATTAATGTTCATCCCATTAATTCTTCTGATTTATGCAGTGCAGATGGAGTCCTGTTTATTCTTTGATGGAATGAGTAACACTGGCAAAGCCAGCATTTGTTGCCTGTCCCACATTTCCCTTGAGGATGTACCAGTGAGCTGCCATCTTGAACTGCTGCAGTTCATTTGGTGTCGGTAGAATTACATTGCAGTTAAGGAAGGAGTTTCAAGAAGTTGACCAATAACAATGAACGAAGAGTGATATACTTTCAATTCAGGTTACTGCATGAATCAGAGAGGGACTTACGCCCACTGGTTTTACCATGGGGACATGGCAGAATAATGATAGATATTGTGAGCCTAACGATTCAATGGTCCAGGCTAATGATCTGAGGACACAGTTTCAAATCTCACCACAACTTCTGATGGAATTGAAACTCAATTAATTAATAAATCTGGAATGAAAACTCGTCTCAGTAAGGCTGATCTTGGACTGTTCTAAAAACGATCTGGTTCATTAAAGTGCTTTAGGGAATGAAATCTGTTGTCCATGCCTCGTCAACATGTGAACCCAGACCCACAGCAATGTACCTGACTCTTTGCTGCCGTCTGAAATGCTCAAGCAAGCTGTTCAGTTACACCAAACCATTAAGTAAAAGTCTGCAGACAGAATAACCTGTGACCCCACTATTAACCTGCACATACGCTAGTTCTCTTTCAACTAGGGTGACCAGATTTTCAAAAGTCAGAACTGCGTCACAGTGAGCAGCCCCTGGTGACATTAATTTTCATATTAAAGCATTATGAGAGACTGTGTGAGTGAGTTCTTAACACCGAGCTATTTCTCACTGTCCTCCTCATTGAAAGCATATGCCTGGGGCTTTACCATCAGCTGTGCATCCTCTGCCATCTGCAAGCTCATGAGATGGTGTGGTGTCAATCCATATCCACGAGAGAGGTCTGTAAAGATTGTGCAGAAGCTCCTGGAGCACAAGGCCAGGTGAGTTAGAATCCCTGGGTTCAACTGTCAATCATCACAGCATGCACTGCCTCCCCAGCCATTATTGTGTCTTCTTGCTTTTCATTCAAGTTCCACTTGCTAAAGTCCATAATTTGTGAACGGCTTCGAGAAAATTATGTGTACACCAAGATATTCAATGAAAATCCAAGGCCAATGCTGTTAAATCGGGACGCCTGATTACACTGTTTCAGAAGGAGAACTGCCAGCTGGCGAAATGTTGGCACGGGACACTGAAGTGGAAGAAATGCAGATTACTATTAATGTAGAAACACCATCACATGATCTGGCAGCAACTAGCTCACACATTGGAAATGTGCCAGTTTTCAGAGGACAGCATTGAAGTGGCATCTCCGTGAAATGACTCAGGAGTGCTCCTGCAGCCAAGTTAGTGGGATGGCAATGGGTGCCAACTCGCTGAAGGTGATGTCACAGGCAGAATCTGCTATTGAGGACTCCAATGGCTTTAGTGAGCCGATGCACAGAATCAGGCTAATGTACATTGACAGTGAAATGCCAGAAACCCTGCTGTTACAATTGCAGTCCGGCTCAAATGTAGTACGTGGCTTTGTACAGAGGTCATCCTGACCAGCTCCATGATAGTTGTGGACCCAACCATAGTGTGTCAAATCTATATCATCTAAGGCCAGTGCTGCCCCAGGTGGCCCAGTAAAGCTATCGGCTTCCCTTCCCATTGAAGGTCTTTGAAGGACATTGACATGTTTTGATACTATTTTAATCATTCATTTGCAGGATGTGGGCATCACTGGGATGGCCAGCATTTATTGCCTGCCCCTAGCTGCCCTTGAGAAGGTGGTGGTGAGCTGACTTCTTGAACCGCTGCAGTCCACCTGCTGTGGGTTGACCCACAATGCCATTAGGGAGGGAATTCCAGGATTTTGACCCAGCGACAGTCAAGGAACGGCGATATATTTCCAAGTCAGGATGATGAGTGGCTTGGAGGTGCTCATGTTCCTATATATCTACTGCCCTTGTCCTTCTAGATGGAAGTGGTTGTCAGTTTTGGAAGGTGCTATCTGAGGATCTTTGGTGAATTAGAACATAGAACGTTACAGCATAGTATAGGCCCTTCAGCCCTCGATGTTGCGCCGACCTGTGAAACCTATCTGAAGCCCATTTAACCTACAGTATTCCATTATCATCCATATGTTTATCCAATGACCAGTTAAATGCCCTTAAAGTTGGCGAGTCTACTACTGTTGCAGGCAGGGCATTCCACGACCTTACTACTCTCTGAGTAAAGAACCTACCTCTGACATCTGTCCTATATCTATCACCCCTCAATTTAAAGCTATGTCCCCTCATGATAGCCATCACCATCCGAGGAAAAAGGCTCTCACTGTCCACCCTATCTAATCCTCTGATCATCTTGTATGTCTCTATTAAGTCACCTCTTAACCTTCTTCTCTCTAACGAAAACAGCCTCAAGTCCCTCGGCCTTTCCTCATAAGACCTTCCCTCCGTACCAGGCAACATCCTGGTAAATCTCCTCTGCACCCCTACCAATGATTCCACATCCTTCCCATAATGCGGCAACTAAACTGTACACAATACTCCAAGTGCGGCCGCACCAGAGTTTTGTACAGCTGCGACATGGCCTCATAGCTCCAAAACTCAATCCCTCTTCCAATAAAACCTAACACACCATACGCCTTCTTAACAACCCTATCAACCTGCATGGCAACTTTCAGGGATCTATGCACATGGACACTGAGATCACGCTGCTCGTCCACACTACCAAGAATTTTACCAATAGCCCAGTACTCTGTATTCCTGTTACTCCTTCCAAAGTGAATCACTTCACACTTTTCTGCGTTAAACTCCATTTGCCACCTCTCAGCCCAGCTCTGCAGCTTATCTATGTCCCTCTGTAACCTGCAACATCCTTCCGCACTATCCACAACGCCACCGACTTCAGTGTCATCCGTAAATTTACTAACCCATCCTTCTACGCCCTCATCCAGGTCATTTCTAAAAATGACAAACAGCAGTGGCCCCAAAACAGATCCTTGCGGTACACCACTAGTAACTGAACTCCAGGATGAACATTTCCTATCAACCACCACTCTCTGTCTTCTTACAGCTAGCCAATTTCTGATCCAAACCACTAAATCACCCTCAATCCCATGCCTCTGTATTTTCTGCAATAGCCTACCGTGGGGAACCTTATCCAACGCTTTACCGAAATCCATATACACCACATCAACCGTTTTACCCTCATGCACCTGTTTGGTCACCTTCTCAAAGACCTCAATAAGGTTCTCGTACACATTGCTGTTACTGAGCATCGATGGTGGAGGGAGTGGATCTTTGTAGATGTAGTGCCAATCAAGCAGGCTGCTTTGTCTTGGATGGTGTCAAGCTTCTTGAGTTATGCTATAGCCACTGGGGAAGCACTGAGTAGGAGTGCAAGGTCAAGCAAAGGCACCTACAAGATGGCCACTAAGAGAATGCACAAGGATGAATAGTTGATTGGATGGTTTGCTGGGCATGGTTAGTTTGTGACGTTTAGGGAAAGATGACTTTACTTCTGCATTGTGATT
Source organism: Ginglymostoma cirratum (assembly GCA_024137785.1). NCBI lineage: Eukaryota > Metazoa > Chordata > Chondrichthyes > Orectolobiformes > Ginglymostomatidae > Ginglymostoma > Ginglymostoma cirratum. Next base: position 31,539,447 of record JAHRHZ010000111.1, on the reverse strand, counting down.
GCATTTTTCAGTGACACGGGGCAGAATGGGCTTGTGATCTGTGGAACCATTGCTGAGTAAGACAATCACAGACCCTCGATCAAACAGTAATTCTTTAGTCCTGAAGAAGAGTCATACATGATTTGAAACGTTGTCTCTGCTTCTCTCTCCACGACGCTGCCGGACTTGCTGAGTGTTTTAGATTTCCAGCATCTGCAGTGTTTTGCTTTTGTTACTGATGTCATTAACCAGCTGAGGCTTGAAAACAAACCCAGATGAACACATGGGGCAGAGGGAACAGCTACCACAATGATCACCAAAATATTTGTGTTGCCTGCCCCATGTCGACATGGAAAACAACATCCTGTTTGGCCGTCATTTGATTATTGCTGAGAAGTCACAGACATAAAATACCTAATGCACTGTAGCTCATTGGTTCAAGGAGAATTGGAAATCAGCCAACTACTCTGGCCAGTAGGTACGATCTTGATCAGTGGGGTAGTTTGAGATAGAGGCAATCCAGGATGAGACATTGAATTCCCAGGAACAGATCACAGCATTTTTTTACAAACAACGGAGGAGCAGTAATGCCATTTTTAGAATATTTTCTGACTGGCCTCCAGCAGTCTGTTTGTACAGCATTGGTAAGATTTATACCTGGTAAAATGGGCACTATGTGTATGCACCATTTCCTTGAAAATTACATTGGAGTCTTAAAATTACAATTGAATTCGACAAATGATTATGAACCCTAATTTTAACACTCAGGTCTTTTTGCCAAGGGTAAGGGAGTCCAAAACTAGAAGACATAGGTGAGAGGGAAAAGATTTAAAATGTGCCTAAGGGGCAATTTTTTCACGCAGAGGGTGTTGCATGCATGGAATGAGCTGCCAAATGAAATGGTATAGGCAGGTACGATTATAACACTTAACAGGCATCTGGATGGGTATATGAGTGGGAAGAGTTTAGAGTGATGTGGGCCAAATGCCAGCAAATGGGACTAGATCAGTTTAGGATAGCTGGTCGGCATGGACACGTTGGATGGAAGGTTCTGTTTCTATGCTGTACAGCTCTATGACGCAATGACATAGGGTGTGGCCAGGATTTCTTTTACTTTGTGCAATTTTCCAAATTTCTCCAGGCCATAGACATCAGTCGGGGTTGGGTGGGATGACATATTGTCCATAACACCTCCCCCTCACCCCCCAACAGATCTTCAGCTGCCAGTTGTCAGCATTTCAGTTGAGAAATGGGTGGTAGGCAGCTGGAAATTATCCTGAAGGATTACTCACTCAGCACTGCAAACCCTCTGGAATATTGGCCCACTAGTGATGTGGTGGCTTGGAACACGTGCATCTTCACATTATCTGGCTAATATAACATGAGTTCTTCAAGTAATGCAGTTGAATTTTGCAAAAGAGATGCTTTCTTGTTTTTCTGCATGCATGGGTGTTGGCTGTGAAGGAACTACTTCTTTTGTCTATTTATTTCAAATTGTGATAACTTTCAGACAGACTAACATCAAGTTTACTTGCATATGTTACGTGAAACATTCATCTCTATATAAAATTTGGTAGTAAAAATATGGAGCAATGCCAGGCTGAGGAGGTGTCAGTACAATAAAAGTTTATGCCTGTGTGAGGATGTAAGTGCAGGTTCAGAACCTGGACTTTGTAACAGAAGGGCTCTGGTAAAAGATCTGACCTGAATTTTAGAGAAAGGATGCTGTCAAGTCAGGGATTTATTTAAAACCTCAAACCCTTGCATTTCATCCCATGACTCTGTGCATAATTGCATTTCAGCTGTGTTTCCGTGATCACATCTGTGAATGAAAAATATTTGCAACAAGATCATTCTCCTCTAATGAACCATAAATTTTAGCTTCCTTTTACACCCACCATCATCCAAATATTTATCAGAGTGGTTGAACATGCATCAATTGCTTTCTGTTCATTATCGGTAGAAAATGTGGCATCACAGGTGAATATGTGAAATTCTTTGTTGTTACATATTGTGAACAACTGGATGGAATTAGAAGGATACAGTACAAAAACAGTAACATTAATAAAGCAGAGATAACAAGGCGTGGAGCTGGATGAACACAGCAGGCCAAGCAGCATCATAGGAGCAGGAAGGCTTGACGTTTCAGGCCTGAACCCTTCATCAGACCCTTCATCATTATCCCCACATTAATAAAGCAATTTTTTGTTGCAGCAGTTATGTAAAAAGTTGATAGATAAATTAATTTGTTCAGACATTTTCTAGGTGATTTTAGGATATTCAACCTGTAATGTGAGTCTCAGATATTTGTGACTGTATGGTAAACAGGCAGCAGTGTGGAATGAACTGAGCTGCACTGAAAGAAAGCCTCAAGAATATAATGAGCCATATGGCCAACTTCTATGTTGTAACCATTCTCCGACTCTGTGAAGTTAATTCTGAATCTTTAAAACTTCTTCATATTTTTTTGAAAGTGCAATCAGGTTATTCTGAATTATTTGACAGTCACTGGAATTATTTTCCTTGCCAGTTTTCTTCCCTCCTTCTCTTGAAGGTACAGCTTCACGCATAAGCCAATCCATATCTTTATCAGAGATAAAAGGTACTGCAGATGCTGGAGAATCCGAGATAACAAGCATGGGGCTGGATGAACACAGCAGGTCAAGCAGCATCATAGGAGCAGGAATGATGCTGCATGACCTGCTGTGTTCATCCAGCTCCATGCTTGTTATCCCATATCTTTATCATATTATGTACGGATGATTCACAAACTCATTCAGCACAATCTGAACTAATTCAGTTCGTTGCCTGTTCTGAATCTCTGAAAGTGTGGTCCAATTAATCCCATTGCTCTACCCTTTCTTCATAGCTTCATGATAGTTTCCCTAATGTATCAACCTGCTTCCTTTTTGAAAGTTACCTTTGAATTTGTTTTAATCATCCTTTCAGACAATGCTTTCCAGATCATAACAACTTGGTGAGTAAAAACATTTTATCTTATCAACATATTTTTGCTTTTTTGCCACTTATTTTGCTTCAACTTTTCAGTTTCACAAACCCAATCAGAGCTTCCATTAATCTATGCTCATTTCAATATTAACAGGATTATGCCAATAGATCACAGCATATAAATTGACCAAGCATATGAGAATTCTCATTTTATGGCACCGAAATGAATGTTTAGGCCTGTACTAAGCATATCAGTCGGCTCACAATTTTTAGTTAATACTGTAACTGCGTGTTTGAAGCTATGCCTGCAGTGGGAGTTGGTCTCAAAATTTGTGGCTCAAAGACATGTTTAGGCTTATGCTTGTCTGTGATATGTGATCAAGCAGGTGATGTGGGCCATGTTGCTTAAAAAGACACATCCATGTGGACCAGACTTGTATGGTGACCAACAAACTGAAATAGCTGCTCCTGCACCAATATCAATAGTGCTGCAGATGAATTCCTGTTTTTTGAAAGGAGTCTTTGAAGCTGCGAGAGGCCAATTTTTACACTGGAATCAAGCGTAGGTTTCAAAGCAATGCACATGGTGCAGCATCAGTGCAAACTACCTAGCCACTGAAACACTGACCAAACATTTACCAGATTAGTGAATGGATTAAAATATGAGAAGCAACTCATTTAACAGTGTGCGAGGCTGGGCTAAAGCCCCTGGTCATTTGATTTGACCTGGTGTTTCTTATCTTTCAGATTTGAAGTGTGAGATTCAGGACAGAGCACAGCTTTAACTTTAGCTATCTTATGGAGATAGCTTATCTTAGACAAAATGAAAATGACAGCAACAGGATTTTGTGGCCTTAAATCTAAAGACTGACAAAATCCAGTAAATCGTCCTTTTACTATCTTGTAAATTGCTCAAGGCACTCATACGGATACATCTGTGAAATGCAGATGCATGCCTTAACCATGTATACAGCCATCACACCAATTTATCGGTGGTGGGGTCAGTGGTAGGAACAGACCAGCAATGAATCTTCAGGATTTTGTACACTGCAAACTGATTAGCGTACCACCCTCACATCTGAATTTCATAATTACTAATCTTTCTGCAGGGGGACGTGCAAAATTTATTTCTGTATGACATTTTGAAACAAAAACTCAGTAAATTAGCCAATCTGGCAAGAGATCAGCACCTACATTATATTTCACTGTGGTCTTAGTCTTGATGTTTTCCAGGTACATTTTCCCTGCACATGGTACCCCATTCTTATGAACTGAAGCATGACCCTATGAGAAACGTAATTTGACAAACAACATGTCCCAGATGAAAAATAAATCTATTTGACATCACTGACTACACCGATATTGGTAAGCTCTCCAACTGAGGGACAAATAATACTCCGAGAGTCTGCATACCTTGGCCTCCAAACTATGAATCAGATACCTCAGAGTAATATTGAGCAGAAACAGGAGAAAACACAGGGAATTTCACAAAATACAGTAAAGCAATATTTGAATTCCTGCCAGTACTTCAAACCCTAAAATAACATAAGTCTCGAAATATTAATAATTCTCCTCATTCAGAATATGTCTGTAAGGAAACTTGGAAGTTCATTCAGTTTTGCTAATAGTCTGAACTTGTTCAACAGCTGGCAAAGTGTATTTCACTCTGGAGCAATATTATAGGGCAGCAATTGTATCCACTATTATTTTTGATTTGTTCATGGGATGTGGGCATCACTGGCATTTATTGCCAGCCCTAATTCACTTGAAAGGGTGGTGTTGATCTGCTTTCTTGCACTGCTGTAGGCAATGTGGTGTAGGCGTTTCCACAGTGCTGTTGGGAAGGGTATTTCAGGATTTAGATCCTGCAAAAGTTATGAAACAATGAAATAAGTCCAAGTCAGGATAATCTGCGACTTAGCATGTGAAGGTGATGGCGTTCCTATGCATCTCCTGCCCTTGTGGTCAATAGAACATAGAACATAGAACAGTACAGCACAGTACAGGCCCTTCGGCCCACGATGTTGTGCCGAACTTTTACCCTAATCCTAAGGTCTATCTAACCTCACCCCTACCTTATACTATCATCCGTATGCCTATCTAATAGCCGCTTAAATGCTCTTAGTGAGGCTGACGACACTACCCTTCTCTGGCAATGCATTCCACGCCCCTACCACTCTCTGAGTAACGATGTTGTTGCTTTGAAGGATGTTGTTAAAAAAAGCCTTGGCAATTTGCTGCAACTCATTCTGTAGATAGTACAAGCTGTTGCCCATGTGCACCAGCAGTGAAGGGACTGAGTGTTTTTATGTTGCTGATCCAGTCAAGTTCCTGGTCAACATCAACCCTCTGGGTGTCAATAGTGGGGGATTCCATGGTGCTTTTAGCATTGAATGCAAAGAGGAGGTGGTTAGATTCTTTCCTGTGGGTATGGTCATTGCATGGCACTTCTGTGACCGCAATGTTCCTTGTCACGTATAAACTCAAGCAGATTAAACTCAACTCACCCAGAATGTGTCTGTGTCTAGCAGAGATCCAATCAAGCAGGCGAAGGAAACAGGAATGCAGTTATATTAAGAGACAGTATAATTAGGGGGATAGATTCTACCATCTGCAACCAGGTGTGGGAGTTCCAAAGGTCAAGTTGCCTGTCTGGTCCCAGGGTTAAGTACACCTCCTCAGGACTGGTGAAGAATTTGGAGGGGAGTCTAGTCCTGCAGCATTGGTAACACTGGAAAGGAAAATCTGCTGAAAGACTTTTAACAGTTAGGAGCTAAATTTAAAAGCAGAATCTCCATAGTTCTTTATGGATTATCTTTGATTATCAATGATACTATTCAAGTAATTTTGATATCGACAGACAATCTAGCTCAGGGTAAATAAAGTCAAAGGGTTCAATGTTTGACTCAAAGATTAGAGTTGGTGGAATGGCTTTCAGTTCATGGGACACTGACACTGGTACTGGGGTAGAATGGGGCTGTAATGGTGCGTTTGACTTCGCTTGAACCTGGCAAACACACACACAACAACCGTGGCAAATCAAATAACAAGGGCTGTAGAGAGGGCTTTAAACTAATTAGAGGGGAGGGTTTGGGAGAGGAGAAAAGTAAGCTGACAAATCAGGAGTATATGGCAGAATTACAGGATAATGATAGTGATACACACATAGAAAAACAGCGGTAGATAGGGTCAAAAGGGGAAAGATGATACAAAGGCAAAATTAATGGCTCTTTACCTGCATGAGCAAAGTGTTCCAAACAAAATAGAAGAATTAACAACATGAAAACAGGCTAATGGATATGACCTTATAGTCATGGTTACAAGGAGACCAAAGCTTAGAACTGAATATGAGTTTTGAAAGGACACACAGGGTAGAAAAGTTGTTGGGGTTATGTTGTTGGTATGGGATGAAATAAGTGCAAGAACAAGAAATGATCTTGAATCAGAAGATATAGAATCCAGGTTGATGGAGATAAGACAAAAATGGGCAAGAAGACACTGAGCCGAGAAGGTATCCCAACAGTAACTATATACTAGATCAGAGAATAAATCAGGAACTAATGAGGACCTGTACAAAAACAGTATACTAATGATGAAGTAGTTCAATCTTCATGTAGTTTGGGATAGTCAGATTGGCAGAGGTAGCCATGAGGAAGAATTCATTGAGTGTACTCAGGGCAGTTTCCTAGAATATGTTGTAGCTCAACCAGGGATCAGACAATTTTGGATCCGGTAATATGTATTGAAAGAGGATTATAAATGATGTCAGAGTAACAAATCCACTCAGAAACAGTGACCATAATGTGGTAGAATTTAGCATTCAGTTTGAGAGGGAGGAGCTTGGGTCAGAAACAACTCCGGTGGGCGTAAACAAAGGTAATTTCAAAGGAATGAATAACATCAGATTGAAAGAAAAAACAATGTGGCAAACATTAGTGGTAAACCAGATCATTGGGTAAGTTTTAAAAACTAACAGAAGACAACTTACAAAAAATAAAGAGTAAGGAGATAAGCGTTGAGGGTAAACTTGCAACCAATATCAAGACAGACAGCAAGAACTTATTTAAATACATAAAAAGGAACAGAGAAGCCAAAGTGAACACAGGCCCCTGAGAGAATGAGGCTGGGGAAATAGTAACAGGGAACCAGGAAATTGTGAAGGAATTAAATAAATACTTTGCATCAGCCTCACTGTAGGAGACACTAATAGCATCTCAAAATTACTAAATGTTCAAGAGGCAAAGGACAGGAACTAAATACATTAACTAACACCAGAAAAAAGGTGTGAGGGAAATTACTGGGGCTAAAGACTGATAATTCGATACGTCTCCTGGGCATAGTGGAATGTACCCTAGGAAATTAAATGAAGTAGCTACACAGGTAATGGTTGTATTGGCAGTAACCTTCCAGGAATCCTTAGATTCTGGATAAGTCCCAGAAGATTGGAAAACTGTCAATGGAACACCTTTATTTAAAAAAGGGGAAGGAGATTAAAAATATAATAACTAAAGACCAGTTAACTTAATGTCTTATTAGGAAAATGGCAGAGTCAATTATAAAGGAATAATAACATAGCATTTAAAAATGTATAACATGACCAAGCAGCATCAGCATGGTTTCATTAAGGGGAAATCATGCCTGATAAATTTACTAAAATACTGAAAAATGGAAAATCCTAGCCAACATTTACCAAAGATCTTCGAACAGCACCTTCAAATACGATGAACACTTCCATCTAGAAGGATAAGGGCAGCAGATATATGGGAATACCGACACATGCAACTTCCCTTTCAGGCCACTCACCATGCTGACTCAGAAATATTACGCCGTTCCTTCGCTGTTACTAGGTGAAAATCCTGGAATTGGCTCACTAAGGACGTTATGGGTCAACCCACAGCAAGTTGACTGCAGTGGTTCAAGAAAGCAGCTCATCACTACCTTTTCAAGGGCACCTAAGGACAGGCAATAAACGTTGGCCAGCCAGCAACATCCACATCCCACAAATGAATTTTTGAAAAATTACCGATGGGAAATTTACTGCTTGTAACTTATTGGGGTTCGCTGTCTACAACCATTGAGTAATCCACTTTCTAAACCACTGAGATATCTACTGAGTGCAATCAGTGAAAAATCCATTGTCTGTGTCGGTGGGGAAATGCCAGTCAAAAATCATTTGGGCATTCACTGTGAACAACTGGTGAGGGATCCACTGTCCACAGCCTATTGTTTAATCATTGTCTCCAGACAATAAAAGTGTGGAGGGATGGAAAGGGGATTGCCTGGAGTGCTGGAAGATTAACTGTCTCTAGCCAGTAATGGATCCATGGTCTAACGCCAGTAAGGGATCCACTGCCTACAAGAGCAAGACATACACTGTCTTCAACCAGCAGAGGTACCTACCATTTGTAAACAGTGTAGCAGATCCTGTGTTGAGAACCAGTTGCGCATTTGCTGCCTATTCCCAATGGATGATCCACAATCTGCAGTCAGTGGGAGACTCATTGTCTGTGCCTAGAGATCCTCTGTCCTCACGCAGCAATGAATTTACAGTGTGCAGATCAAGGAAGGTTTACAGTCCTTAAGCAGAGTCTACAACCAACAAGAGATCCACTGTCTACATAGCTGAGGGATTCACTTTGCAATTGGCTGGAAATCTATTGATAAAAAGTGGGGAATCTGCAACCAATGCAGAATTCAATTATCTGAAACCAGCAGATGACTGTTATCACTGAGGGATCCATAATCTACAACCAGGACCAAATCTGCTTTTAACAACTAGTAGGGGGTCTATAGTCTACAATCAGTAGAAATCCACTGTGCAAAATCTGCCAGGGCTCGACTGGTTGCAACCAGATGCTGCTTGGCCTGCTGTGTTCATCCAGCCCCACGCCTTGTTATCAGGGATCCATTCTGCCTGATTACCATCCAGGTTATCAAGGTTACAATCTACCCCAGTGAGTGAATGTTGTCTCAGTTAAAAGAACTGAACAATTTGATACTGTGCAACTGAAATGTTAACTGTAGTATTAATGCTGCCAAATTCTTAGTGATCGTTCAGACTGATACTTGAGGGCAATGAGATAGACTTAGTAACAGGGTCTCACTACATTGTCTGGGGATGCAGACTGGGTTCATATTTGGATTTGCATTCCAGCCGTAGTTTCTTGTCAATGTGAAGTCACAAACTATTATGCAATAGAACTGAACATTTTGTATAAATTTATTCGGGATTACACTTGCACAAAGGCTCATTCAGGTTTTGTTTTATAACTAATTAAATACAATTATTGTCTGATTCACATGTTCCTTTTCCACTTGAATTTAATTGTAAACTGCTGTCAAATCAGTTTTAGCTTGCACGTAAAGCAATGGCCTGATACCCTTGCAATAATTGACTGGGAGTATTGAATAGGTAACAATGACTTAATCTGCTGTGGTGTTACTCAAGGCAAAAAAAATTATGGAGATAATTGTAAATCCAGATTGAGTGAGTGAAGGAGACAGCATTAAAATTTTAAAATTTGTAAACCAGATCCCAACTCCCTTCCATTGAGGCCACTCTCAGAACATAGGGGCGAGGCAGCTGACGCTTTCAATGCCAGTGGTGAAGAGATTAAAGCCCAGGACGCACAAGAGCCCAGAATGGAGGATTTGAGAGTCATAGATCTGGAGGAGTTTGTGAAGAGAAGGAAGGGGCAAACCCATAGATGGATCTGAAAGCATGATTTTCCCGTATCTCACATTCTCCCCTTCTTAGTGTGTGTGTGTGTGTGTGTGAAGTAGGTGAGAAACAATTAGGGAGAGGACACCGCTCGAGAGCTAAGTGGCACGGAGACAAAATTGAGACCTCTGAGCCAACAAATTATGTCTGTTTTTATGACTGTTTTAAGAATTCGTTCAACAGCCAGTTAGTATGACCTAAGGGACTCTCACACCCGCTGGGCACACCAGACATGTGCCATATTCAGAATGTTCATTTAAAAGAGTGGAAGATATTAGCTACATCTATGCCATTACTGCCCTCTGCTGAACTGCAGAGCATGATTCAATGTGCGCACTGAGTTGTGTTCATGAAGCTCCATGGAAACACCATGACAAACTCCACAACAGTTATACCTTCATTATATTCCAGCTTCACTGACAAAACCTAAAGAATATTCAAATTTAATTCATCATGGACATGGATGACAGAGATCACTGTCCCAAGTAAAATCCACAGCCTGTGAGTTTGGAAAAAATAGTTCAAAATCTGAACTGAAATTCAACATGGAGAAAGACTCACTGTGCAGGAATATCAATAAAACAAATATTAGTAGTTCTGAAGAGGTCACTAGACTTGAAATATTAACTCTGCTCTCTCTCCACAGACACTGCCAGAGTTTCTCCAGCAATTTCTGTTGTTGAAACAAATATTAGCTTGTGGTCATGGAAAATACAATAAGACACAATGATTGATTAAGTTAGCACCTTATTTACTTATTGAATCATTAGTGAAAGAATAGCACTGCTGGAGATGGTACTGCAGTCATTTACAATCCTCTGTGTATTCACTCAAAAGCTCATTTCAAGCATTTGGTTCAAATCCCAATTAACACCTTTTCCTGCAGCTGTTTCACATTGAAGTCAGATGGTGATTCATCTAAAGCTAGGCAAATATTGCCTACAGGCAGCAATAAATATCTTTAAGAAGTGTTGTGTCAACTGTTACAGGCAGGGGAGGGAAATTAACTGAAAGCCCCCCCCCCCCGTTCCCTTTCCATTCTGCCTATAATCAGTATGGTTTATTTTTTAAGAAGGCTGATGTGTGTGTTCCCAAATCCCCTTTAATTGGAGGTCACAAGCAACAAACTTGCAGAGATTTAAACAAGGAAGGTTTTATATTCATATACTCACTCTGGAAGGACTGATGCTACGACAAACCATTGGAGGTTCTTTCCTAACAACAGGATGCTTACACCTACAATTCAAAGTCTGCAATAGTTCGAGAAGGCAGTTCACAATACTTTCTCAAAGGCAATGAGGGATGGGCAATAAATGCTGGTCTACTAAGAGATGCCCCTATGCTGCGAACAAATGAAAAGATTCTCTGTATTGGATTTATCAGTGACTATTTCATACTTATGTTCCCAATTATTAGCCTTTCTTCCAAGTGACTATCCCAAGGTGAGACATGTATTGCCAGAGAAACTGAAAATGGTGAGAAGGTGGAGGTCATGCAAATTTTATTGGAGGCACTCATTAGAAATTTTACCATCCAGTTTTCACGTAGCTAAATTAAGACACTATGCAACTCAAGAAAATCAGGATAGGTATATGGAGTCCACAGGAATACTCAGATATGGCAGTGATGATGGATGAACAGATGGATGTTAGATGGGAAAGAGACAGAGAACGCAATAGGAAGTGAAGGGGTTTCAAGACTAGGGGGTGTATTGTTAAGGTGAGAGGGCAAAGATTTTAAAAAGACATGAGGGACTATTTTTAACACAGAGAGTGGTTTGTGTGTGGAATGAACTTCCAGATGAAATGTTGGATGTGGATACAGTTACAACACATAAAAGACATTTGGATAAGTACATGAACAAGAAATGTTTGAAGGGGTATGAGCCAAATACAGGCCGGGGAAATAGTTCAGCTTGGGAACATGGTTGGCACTGACTGGTTGGACCAAAAGGTCTGTTTCTGTGTTATATGAGTCTATGCCAGAACATGAGAAGAGATTGAAGTTGATTCAATAGTAATTGGGAGGGAGAGATCACAAGGAGAGATCACAGGAAAAAATTATGGGGGCTCAGGGGAAGTGTTTGTGGGGAGGGATTGCAGGGATTTATTGCAGGGAAAGGCCATGGGGAGACATCTCTGGGTGGTAAGTAGATCATGGCAGCGTTGGTGGACTGGGCTTTGGGAAACACTCTCACTTTTTGTAGTCTGCAAACAGAGCTGGCAAAGCACTTACCAGCTGGATCCCTTCACACTCATCTCCCCTCTGGCTTTCCCCAGTTCAGGAAAGTGCTGCCTTCAACCATTAAGTTTAAATAATTGGCAAAATCCAATGAATGCAGCCTTGTTTAAAATTTCTAATTGCAAAGCGACTTCTTCAAACTTGGTTACTTGACCCACAACAAACCTGGTGGGGTTAAACAGGAAGTAGACCCTTTCGTGCTAGTTTGGTATCAGAGATAAAAGGTACTGCAGATGCTGGAGAATCCGAGATAACAAGCATGGGGCTGGATGAACACAGCAGGTCAAGCAGCATCATAGGAGCAGGAAAACTTGACGTTTCGGGCCTAAACCCTTCAGGGTTTAGG
>JAHRHZ010000111.1:31506915-31526811 GCA_024137785.1 Ginglymostoma cirratum | reverse complement strand
GGCCTAAACCCTTCAGGGTTTAGGCCCGAAACGTCAAGTTTTCCTGCTCCTATGATGCTGCTTGACCTGCTGTGTTCATCCAGCCCCATGCTTGTTATCTCGTGCTAGTTTGGTGTTGTGTTTTACATTTTTAACATTTTAGCATCCCACTTCTCTTCTGTCTTTCAGAAGTTAAAATTTTTTTAACTTTCTCTGCATTGCCCCTATTGACATCCTTAATAATTAGGAAGGCATCTATGTGGTCACTTCTGCAGAGAAAGTACCCTCATATATGCAAACTTACACGGTGATAATCATGCAAGCTCAGATCTCATACAATTCTTCACTGTTTCTCCAATGCTTCTATATTTCACTTGTAATACAGAGAGTATAACTTTGTTCAGCCTTTCAAGTATGGCCTCTGTACGGTTCTGTACAAAATTTGACACAATTTATCTGTTCTCCTGTTCACAAATTAATCCCAGTGTGTTCTTTCAATTTTATGTAGTGTTGTTAAATTGCTCTGAGCAAGTTAGTTTTTTTTTTAAATTGCTTTGTGGGTGTCCAGGTGCTTAAACCTCACTTGCTTCATCATGTACATTGTACTCTGAAATATTATCAGTACCAGAGCCACATGTGCCTCCTGGAAGTAATTATCATTCCTGAGGTTAAATTATTTTGCTTCATCAATTTATCCATCATCAACAGTGGTGATTGCTGAATTTTAACAGCTTTAAGATCTCTTCATGTGTAACTGGGATACGTGTTGACTGTCACCATACCTGGTGGATTTGCTGACTCCCTTTACAACTGCCACCTTTTATGCTACACAGAAGAAATTTGTTTTGCATTGTATGTATCTGTAATTGCTTTCCTTTCACTATATCTCTGGTGGCAAAACCAGAATTCAACCTAAGAATTGGTGGATGATTCCTGTCACACAATGACATTGTTTTACAGTGCAGACGCTGGAGCAATCTCGCTGGAGGACAACAATGGAATCCAACATTACTGAAATTCAAGAAGCAGTCATGTGTTCTGAACAAGGTAACATGCCAGTGCAGAGTTTAAAGCTTCCACTGTAAGTGGATGATGAGAACAGACAACAGTGCAGAACTATCTTCATAATGTGGACAATTTCACCCAATAAGTCCCAGTGCCATGGGAAAAATCAAACACAGAGTTGACCATTTAGAAAAGTAGCATTGAACTCCAGTATATGGGACTGAGAAATTTGGAAGGATTTCTCCTGTATTCACAGGCTATATGTCCAAGCTTCAGTAGGAGTATGGGACAGAAACAGCCTGTGAATGGAGGAGCAGCAGAGTAGTGGTAGGGAGCAAGGCCTGCAAAACCTTGGGGTGTGGGGGAGGGCAGTGGTGTGGGGAGCGGTCAGCTGAGCGTTGCCAAGGAGAACATTACTGGCGTGACCATGGATCATAACCTGAGATCATCAAGGGACGTGTCAATTTTTAATTACAACATGTTTATTTTTCCGATTAAAAAAAAGCCAAAATTTGGCGCAGATGCAAATTTAGTGGCTGCCTGGAAAAAAGAGGGAGAGACTCTGGAACGTCATACCTGATGAGTGTCGAAGAAGTTTCGAAGGGATAAACTGAATATCTGAACTGTATTTCAGGCTGTGAACATGATGGTTTAAAAAAGACAGTGATCTGGGAAGGGATATTGTATTTTTATTTCTTCTTTTCAAGAATACACAGGGGCAAGGGTTTAAAGAAAACTTAAGTCACAAGTGTTGCTTAGTTAGAAAAACAGTTGAGTTATTGTAGAAGACAGAGGTATGTTGTAGAGGGGTGTTTTTCTAACTGGAGGCCTGTGACCAGTGGTGTTTCATAAGAATCAGTGCTGGGATCTCTGTTGCTTGTAGTACATGTAAATGATTTGGATGAAAATATAGGTGATCGGATTAGAAAGGTTTCAGATGACATGAAAATTGGTAGAGTTTGTGGATAGTGAGGAAGGTTGTCAAAGGATGCTGAAGGATACAGGTCAGTTGGAAAGTTGGGGGAAAGAATGGCAGATGGAGTTTAATCTGGGTAAGTGTGAGGCATTTTATGGGGGCAGGGGCAGCAAATGGAAGAGGAACGTATAAAGTAAATGGCAGGACACTTAGGAGCATTGATATACAGAGGGATCTTAGGGTGCAAGTCCATAGCTCCCTGAAAGTGGCAACACAAGTGGATTAGGTGGCAAAGAAGGCATATGGCATGCTTGCCTTCATCAGTTGAGGCATTAACTATAAAAGTTGGCAAGTTATATTTCGCTTGTATAAAATTTTAGGCAGGCTACATTTGGAGTATTGGGTGCAGTCTGGTCGCCATACCATAGGAAGGATATGGAGGCTTTGAGATTGTGCAAAAGAGATTGACCAGGATGTTGCCTGGATTGCGGTCTATTAGTCACAAGGAGAGGCTAAGTGAACTTGATTGTATTTCAGAGATTGTCGGAGGCCGAAGGGGTGACCTGAAAGAAATATATAAAATGATGAGAGGCACAGATAGAATAGATAGTCAGAGTCTTTTTTTTGCCCAGGGTGGAAGTATTGAACACTAGGGGGCAAAGGTTTAAATTGGGAGGGCAAAAGTTTAAAGGAATTGTGCGAGGCAATTTTTTTCCAGGGAGAGTGATAGGTGCCTGGAATGCACTGCCAGGGGACATGGACCCTCACTTGGTAACTACTGCAAAACTCCTGAGATAACTGCTTCAGCAGACATAAAGATGGTGTAGGAACCCACTTCAAAAGGACAATTCGGAGTATCCAGGGCATGTTGACATCACAGATGTCCTGACCCACCACAATATTTCCTTTCAAACATAAGAGCTAATGTTTCAGTTCGAGTCTTAGCTGGGTTTTGTAAACCAGTATCTTATACATCATGGGTATTAACAAGCAAAGACAGATGATATGCTATGGTTAAGTAGGAGGGTCTCTTGGTTATATGAACTTGTGAGGGATTTTCACTTGATTCAACCAAATAAGGCGAAAGCAGAAGAGAGAGACACAAAGCATGTCTCACCGTCCATTGTTATGGTCATAACAATATATTTTGAGCACCAAGAGTATTTTCCAATCATGAATGACTTATTGGTAAATGATAAATGAACTGACCATTCCATGGTCACTTCAGGAAGGTGTCTTCGAGAAGCTGCATCAGGGACGCATGGGGATCACCAAGTGCACACCCAGAGTTCAATCAGCGATGTGGTAGCCCGGGATTTCACTGGATATTGAGGATCTCATACCAACTTTGAAACTTGTGCTATTCACAGAGTTGTTGGCACACACCACATTCCCATCATGCCCTGGGAACATGTGGGCACAGATCCTACCTTCGTGCCATGGACTACAGTTTGATCATGAGTGCCTCTGCCAATTTGTGGGCAGTTCTGCATTTGAACGTGTCTCGAGCTCCTCGATCAAATTGGGAAGCCAAGGGCAGGTCAAGACAGTCAAGTCATTCTTGAAGAAAAAGGCTGACTTTTGCTCTGTACTGCTCAATTACAGATTCACCCCACTCCAACATGGTTTAGCACCATCAGTGTTGCTGAGGAGCAGGGAACTGAGGACTCAGCTCCCTATCCTAACAAAGAGGTTGACTCCAAATTTATGCCCACGAGGCTATCTGGATGCATGAACATACAAACAAACAGCAAGAGCAGGCCATTCAGCCCTATTTCTGCCATTTTATAGGACTGTGGTTGATCATCACAACCTGAAACCCACTTGCCCACCTATTCCAATAACCTTCTAATGCCTTGTTTAACAAGAACATCTCTACCTCCGTCGTAAAAGTATTCAGGGTGTCTGCTGCCACCACCTTTTCACAAACAGAGTTACAAAGATTCACAATGCTCTGTGAAACAAATATTTTACCCATTTCTGTATATCAGAAGGAGCAGTCCTTGCATGTGTCAAGCTTTATAATAGACATCACCACGCAAGATATTTGCCACATTTAAGCCTAGGCAATGTGGATAAGGAACTTTGACTGAAAACTCCAAGGAGCTAGAGCAGTAGAGATCACATATTGCTCGTCCAGTCAAAGGAGACATATGATGGAACCACAGAAACTTCATCCCATTGTGGATCCATCATCCACCACTCCTTGTTTGTGACAGAGTCAATGAGGAACATGATAATATAAGGGACGCTCAGACCATACACTGACAGGAACGGAATTAAAGTCAATACTCTTCAACCCAGAGATCCACCAGTCCATCAAATCCAACATGAACATGTTCTGGGAGAAGAACAAACCAACTGAATTCGTGCAGTCAGAGTTTTGGCAGAAGATTGGTCTGTGGTACATATAATAATTATATCCTCAAGTGTATCATATTAATCATGAAGAAAAGTCTTGGGGGGTGATGTTGTAAACAAGTGTATACCATTCATTAAGACAGTATCATATGGACTTGTGGGCAGAACAGCTTATGATCTGGAAAGAGCAAGATCTAACATGAGGTCAATCTTGTAGACACTATAATATTGTTTATTATATCAATATAGCATGTAATTAGTTAGGGGAGGCAATGGCTAGTGGTATTATCGTTGGATTATTAATCCAGCGACGCAGATAATGGTCTGGGGACTAAGATTCGAATCCCGCCATGGCAGATGCTGGAATTTGAATTCAATAAATATCTGGAATCAACAATCTAATGATGACTGTGAATCCATTGTGGATTGTCGGGAAAAAGCCCATCTTGTTCACCAATGTCCTTTAGGGAAGGAAACTGCCATCCTTACCTGGTCTGGCCTACATGTGACTCCAGCCCCACAGCAATGTGGTTGACTCTTAACTACCCTCTGGCCAATTAGAATTGGGCAATAAATGCTGGCCTAGCAGCGACACACTCATCCCGTGAATGAATAAAGAAAAATAACTAACATGTACAGGCCACTCTTGTTCAATACAAGAGCTTCTTCTAGTTAGATTAATAAGTGGCTACTAAAGTGGGTCAAGCAAGCTCTGTAGATCCCTACATTTAAAGAAAATGGTTTCAACAAACCTACAACATGGCGAAGTGCATGCTCAGTTTAACTGTACACACAGCAACTGCTACCAGCTTGCTGTTTGTCAAAACAATTCCACTAATTCACAGCAAAAACCTAGGCTGAAACAACAGGATGTGAATAAATTCCTCATCAGAAATGTCAAAGCGGTAAATTTGTTTTTCTTTTTGACTACATGTAAGTGATAGCGACAGACGTTATTCACCTTTTTTGCTCCGTTTAGCTCACATGCCAGACCAAATTTGCCATTATTTCATTGCTAGATACAAGGTCATAATGCTGAAGGTTCGGGATGTCATTGACATGAAAAGTCACAAAACACGATCATATGTTTTAAATTTTCAGATGAAGTCAAAATTCTCAGCATTATTTTCTTCTGCATCACAGTGAAGTTAAGACTAATCAAAACATCCCATCCTCTCAAATTCACTAAATTGACACAGAGACAGCCTCAAACAAAGACAGCAGCTAACATTTACCTGAGACACTTACTGGAAAAGATCTTGAGAGCTTTCTGACCTGTGTTGGAGCATGACATCAAGCGGGATAGTGCCCCATTAACAATTGGAAGCATGTAGGAAAAATAGTGGATGGAAATTCAAGGTGATTTGCCGATATGAATTTCCGCTATGCATTTCCAGTGTGTCCTCTCTAAGCCAGTGCACTGAAGAAAATAATGTTTTCAAGTGGTTAAAGTTGCAACACACATTCAAAAAACATACTTCTGTAAATATTTCTGGGCAATTACTTCAATCTAGCTGTGCAAATCTCTAATTTGTTCCTGAGATTCAATGCTCGTTTACTTGAAATGTGTGACACCATAACACTGCATTTGTACCCTTTGTGATTTTGTTCCACTGCACTCTCCTGTTGACCTGACTAACCTCAACTCAATGAAAAATCGTCTTAATGTTCATTTACCATTAGTGTCTGTCGTCTCCTCTTCACTCCCCCCTTTTATTGTAAACTTTAAAGAATTGTTTGATTCAGAACTTTGTAAAACATTAGTTGTTCGCACACATTGAAATGACAATAAAACTGCCTCAATGGAAAAGGAAGTTCTCTAGACTAACTAGCTACTGTGTGTAACTCAATAGGAAAGAAAATGATATCAAGGTTGCAATTACTCCCACTCCGTGAGCATTGGAAAGGTTATGTGGTTTCATAATGTTACACAAGCTCAATAAGTGAAACATTTGATTTTATATTTGAACTGTACTTCCATTGACATCGACATGACCTTATCTGTTAATAATTGTCAAAATACTAAATGCATTAAAAATAGTGTTTTAAATTTTAATCTGTTTACATCTGCAAATGCTTTTTTTAAATTTCTTGTGTATTTATCTGAAATAATCACTTTACATCTATAGATTCCTATCTGCAACCTCAATGACTTTGGAAGAGTGACATTGGTAAATCTTCTGTAATTATATAAAGAGGTGAACAGTGGTGATATGATTTTCTTGGTGGGAGGAGGAGGATTGTCTAACCAGTGATTTTATCTAATTATTTCTTTTATAGGCCTGCGATTGAGTCCTGAGGAGTTCCCAAAGTCGTCAGGTACTTCTGTTTGTCTGTCAACCAAATTCTGCAGGTTTTCTTAACCCACCCTATGTTCAAATATAAACACGGAAAATGCTAAGGAAGATCAACAGGTCCAGCAGCATCTGTGGAGAGAGAAATACAATTAATGTTTCAAATCTGTAAACTGCTTCGGAAAATTTTATTTTCAGATTGCATAAGGTTTGGTTTAATTTGGACATATGAAACAATTTCTCTGAGAGAAAGGAGCAAGTTTAGAAAAGTAAGTATTTTAGTGTGGAAGTTCCAGACCAGAAGTGTTCATTTAGAACTCTGAAGTAATATTAAAAACTGAGAAAATCTAAGCTCAGTTGCATTGGCGAAGTATTGGAATCAATTATTAAGGAAGTAATAGCAGAACATTTGGAAAATCATAACCTATTCATGCAGAGTCAGCTTGGCTTCATGAAAAGGAAATCATGTTTGATTCATTTATTAGAGATCTTCAAGAAAGCCTCAACTAGATTGGATAGAGGGAACCAGTAGAAGTGTTGTATTTGAACTTCCAGAAGTTATTCGATAAGGTAGCTCACAAAAGGTTAAGTCATAAGGCAAGAGCCCACAGTGTTGGAGATAGTATATGAATAGAGAATTGGTTTGTGGGCAGGAAACAGCAAATGGGGATAAGGCGTTCTTTTTCAGGTTGGTGATTCATGATTATAGGGGTTCCAAAGGGGTCAGTGCTGGACCACAACTGTTTACAATATATATTTAATGGCTTGAAGGAATAAAATGAATGCACTGTAGCCAAATATGCACACAACACAAAAAATAGGTGGAAAGGCAGGTAGTGAAAGGGATACAAACAGTTTATTGAGAGATATTGCTAGGTTAAGTAAGTAGGTTAAAAAGTTGGTGAATGGAATATAATGTGGCGAAAGCAAAGTTGTTCATTTTGGAAGGGAGAACAAAAGAACAGAATAACATTTAAATGGATATTTGACAAGGGATAGTATAATGGGGGGCATTGACACTGTTCTCTGCCACAAAGAGTACGGTTGCAGACAGCTGTGTTGTCTACCCCATGCCAGAGTTCAGGATTTCTGTTCTAGGCTTGAGATTTTACATTGGAAGGAGGAGGATCCAATGATTGTAGTTCATACTGCTACTAATGACAATGGAAGATCCAGGGAAAAGATTCTGCTGAATGAGTATGAGAAACGAGGATCTAAATTATAAGGCAGAACCTCAAAGGTAGTAATCTCTGCATTGCTACCTGATCCACATGCAAAATGACACTACAGATGTCATTATAGCCCATGTCACTCAAACCTCTATAGGATTCCTGAAGAAGGCTGACTGGACCTGAAACACTAACTCTGTCTTTCTCTCCATAGATGCTGCCAGACCTGCTGAGTTTCTCCAACAATTTCAGTTTTTGTTTCTGATTTCCACCATCTACAATTTTGTTGCTTTTTCTTTTCTCTCTCTCTCCGTATGATTCGACCCTACGACTTGAGACTTAAGAGTGACAACTCCCAGTTAAGGGAAATCCTGGCCCTGTCTCCACCTGCCGAAAGTAATTTAACATGTAGGGGTGGGAGGTGGGGTTGAAGAGTTACATTATGTCCCTATCAATGCAGGTGAAAGCTCCCAACTGGGTGTCATCCATTTTCCAATTGAAATCATGCATTAAGACCATGATTATAAGTCAAATACAAGTAATTGGCTGCAAAATGCTTTTATAAATCTGGTGGCTGTGAAAAGCAAATATAAATGTGAATCTTTCTATTTTTAACTCTTTTTTTCTGGTAGGAGACCAGCAATGCCCATGAAGAATTATGGCACCTATGTTTTTATTCCAATATAAATTCTTTTTAGCCGTGATTTGCTATCAAAGTCACAAAAAGTATGACCCAGCTAACACAAACACCAATCAAACTTGGGGATTCAAAAATTCCCAGCTCTGGGCGGACTGGCACACTATTAATCTTGCACAGGACTAACCATATGTCCCCTTGGCAGAACTATTAAGTGACACTAATGTTAAAAGTCTGCGGAATACTTTTCTATTCTTCCAGCTAAGATGTTGAATACGAGCAACAATAATGGTGGATAAATTAAGAAATTATCTTTCCAGAATTCATTTAAAAGCATAATGTATTAAAAAAGCTCAATCACTCCTTTCTACAATTCCTGTGGTGATATATTTAAGGAGATTCATTAATTTATTTGAAGCTTTCATTCAGTTGTGTAGCTGATCTCTTATTGATTCAGAAAGGCTCTAAATTTATTGCTCATCATTATCTTCATTATTGCGAACAGAAACGATCATTATTTCTGTCTGAGAAAAAACGTTCTTGCTTCTTCTACGATTTACAGTTTGATAGGTTTTCAAGGTCGTGTTAATCAAGTCAATGTCAAACGGAATCTGACAACTTTGGTAGCTTTTTATGGAGACCAGCATAATAAACCTTCTTTGCACCTAAAGGAAGATTCGGAAACCTTGCCTGAAGGATTCCAAGCTGTGTAAAATGTCACAGTTTCTACTATCTGTGTACCAAAGCTCAGGGCAGTATTGAATCATCCTCCATGGGCAGGGTTACAAATGGGGAAAGCCATAAAGCTCCCCCAGGTGAGGCAAGTAAAGCTGGCTTCTCACTTTGCCAAATATTGCATCGGAAGGATGGGTACAGCTACAAAGTAAGTAGGTATGAGGAATGGAGTCAGTTTGAAATGGCAGAGTGGGGTAATGGGGGCAACAGGGTTTTGATGAATTTTCCCACCTTTCCTGACCTGTCTAACTGCTGAAAGTGAAATTAAAACTACTCTGAATCCAGGAGTATGATGTTCCTGCTGATTACCTTTCCAGCATGCCCTCTCAGTCTCATCTGAAAGGACCTTCCCTTGGGAACAATATCCTTTTCTCTTGGTCTCTCTCATCCTCAATGCAGCCAGCAGCACTTTAAAGGAGGTGTCAATCACATGGGGCATCATAGGAGCAGGAAAACTTGACGTTTCGGGCCTAGACCCTTCGTCAGATTTTTAGGCCCGAAACGTCAAGCTTTCCTGCTCCTATGATGCTGCTTGGCCTGCTGTGTTCATCCAGCCCCACGCCTTGTTATCTCGGATTCTCCAGCATCTGCAGTACCTTTTATCTCCAATCACATGGGGTGCTGCTTTTCCCTTAATTCTGATACTTGTTTCTCTTTTCTTCCAAATTCCTACATTGCATATTCAGAATATACCTTTACACTTTCCAGTTGAGGTCTTGCCCACTGACACTGGTCACAAGGGAAACCTCAAAGTAACATTTTCATGAGGAGGTTGCATCATTACAAATGTGCTGAAGTTGCCTCCACTTTCCTAAGTGCTCCCAGCCACTCTCAGAACATTGCAAAGTTACATTTGAAGGATTTATCCTTTGCTTTTTGTTCAAAATTTATAAAAGCACATTACCTTTATTGAGTAAGTGTACATCACAAATTATTATGTACTTTTACTGCAAGACATGGTTTTGTCCCTTATAGCACAAATATATAGAGAGAAAGCAATTATTTATATATTCATTTGGTGTATCTATGGGTATATTTTATACTAACGTCGAAGTGGCTGTTGTAGTTTGCAGCGACTCAACATTTCTTCCACAGGGGCTGGTCATTTATAATAAATGAAAGCACCACGGATGCTGTAAATCAGAGACAAAAACAGAAATTGCTGGAAAAGCTCAGCAAGTTTGGCAGCATCTGTGGAGGGAATCTGAGGAAGGGTCACTCAACCTGAAACATTAACTCTGATTTCTCGCCACAGATGCTACCAGACCTGCTGCACTTTTTCAGCAATTTCAGTTTTTGTGTTTGATTGGTCATTGTCCAGCAAACAGAGTGGAACTGGAGGCTGCTCAGCCAATCATTACAGATACAACCTCCAGAGGGTAAAATCCCTTCTAAAACCTTCTAAAAAGATGGATGCTTCTGAGATGGATGCTTAACTCAGACTCGACCTGTTCTGCCAATTCGTCTGAGTCACTTTATGTTTAGGCTGCTCAGCTAGCATTCTGAAACCTTGAAATGTTAAACCAGAGCAGTCATCCTGTGTGTTCATGAAATGTGTTGAAATGACCGGTACTTGTTCATTGTGTCCAATTTTCTTTGAATCTGTCAATTTAAATGACAATTCAGACATGAATTTGTTCCTGGATTTACAGACTAAACAGAACTTCACAACAGAACAGATCATTTAGTTCGAAAAGTATCAGCCAAAGTTTGTACTTTATATTTTACAGGAACCCCCTTCCATCTTACTTCTTTTCAACCAATCAATAGATCCTTCTTTAAATATCAGATCAGGGCCTGTTTGCCATATTAGTCAGAGGACTGAATGGCAAGCATGTCATATCTGACCAAAAGTGCTGGGATGAAGACTATGGACCAGCAAGCAGCTGAGGCAGGTGAGTTTTAAATTCAACTTTTTGCAATTGTTGGTGGGTGAACAGGAGGAGGAGAACTCAGCAAGCCCCTATAATAATTATTTAGAGATTAACACAGTGTGGAGTTGGAGGAACACAGCAGGTTCCTGAAGAAGGGTCCCGACCTGAAACGTCAACTTTCCTGCTCCTCTGATGCTGCCTGGCCTGGTATGTTCCTCCAGCTCCACACTGTATTATCTCTGACTCCAGCATCGGCAGTTCTTACTATCTCTAATAATGATTTGGACCTCCTTTGCCAGGGTTTCCCATGACTCTCAATTGCATCCAGAGACTCTCTCACAATATATTTGAAATGCCTTTCACCTTTTTGTTTAATTTGATGGGCGTCACACCCACATGGGAAGGTGGGATTAGAATTATTAGGGGGCTGTTTCTGACCAGTGCAAAATCGATAGGCCAAAGGGCCTTTTTCTGCACCATAGACCTTTAAGGCACCCCAAAGTCCCCAAGTGTACCACCAGTTTTGGAGGCTCACTTGTGTCACAGACTGAAACTGTCTACTATCACATTTCTTTCATCTTTTTTGTGATCTTTAGAGTTATTTTCTTAACCAATGCCTTTTTAAATATTAACCTAAACAAATGAATGAAAAATTCAAGGATTTCTGTGAGAAGCAGAAGTTCTTAGAGAAACCTATGACATTTTCAGGGCTTCTTTGTTTGCAAAGGAAATTAAATCATTGAACCACAAGCTAACTTGCACTGCAGGTGAGATTTCAATCTCACTGGGTGCACTTTGGTGTTCCAGAAATCATATTTAAACGTGAATTACAATTATACAGAGAGGCTCACAATTTCCCTGCTAGCAGTACATGAAAAATAGATCCTTCAGTATTGAATTCAGCATTCAATACATCTGCTTCCTTTTCCTCATCTAACATTGGCAAAAAGTGATGTGACATCAATTTCTATTTATGAAGGTAGTCAGCCCCCAAACTAAACATTCCAAAGTCAAAAAACAGGTGGCATTTCAGTACCTTTGATTTTGATTAAGGGAAACCTGTAAATTGTAACAAATTATTTTTAATACTTGTCTATAGGCTTACTCCTTGCCTGTCACAGTAGTTTATTGCTCCATCTAAAAGTTTCACTCTGGACACAACAAACTCCGTGACTTATATGAAATGGAATACTCCCCACTTGCCTGGTTGAGTGCAGTTCCATCAAAGCTCAAGAAGATCAACACCATCCAAAACAACGCCACCCACTTCATTGGCACCATATCCACTCCCTCCATCAGCACTGCTCAGTGGCAGCAGGGTATACTATTTACAAAATGCACTGCAGAAATTTGCTAAAGGTCCTTAGAAAGCACATTCCAAGGCCACAACCACTTCGATCTAAAAATACATGGGCAGCAGATGGGAAGAGAACCGTCTGCAAATTGCCCTCCAAGCCAATCACAATCCTGAGTTGGAACTGTATCACCATTTCTTCAGTGCTGTTGTGTCAAAATTCTGGAATTCCTTCTCTAAGGGCATTGTGGGTCTACCTATAGCACAGGGACTACAGGGGTTCAAGTCGGCACTTCACTATCAACTTCTCACGGGCAACTCAGAACAGGCATTAAATTCTGACTCAGCAAGAGATGCCGACATCTGCTGGATGAACACCAAAAAGATAAAGAGTTGAGTCTTATAGGGGTCTGAGCAATGCAGGCTTTGGTGAGATATGAAGTAGAATCTCATAAGAATTCTGGCAAGGCCTAACTTGATGTCAGTGGTATCTCATTCCACCTTTCATGCAGCGAGGCAGGTTTTTCACTCGGCAGCGACATATTGCCCGTTAAGGAGGATTATAGCTTGTTAAATTCCTTCTTAACGCGACAACTCACCTCATTAGTATTCAGCTTCCAGCGTTACCAAATGCACCAAACAAAGTAGAAATCTCGACAATAGAATCAGAGTAGATACTCGGTAACTTCAGCTCAACACTTTCTCCGAACAACCTCCATGTTGCTAAGAAGTGAACAGTATCACAGGACGTGATCCATAGGCTCCAACTACACAGATCACAGGGGGGCAGATCACTTCCTCAAGGGGTGGAGGAGTCAAAGTTGCAGGGGGATGCAGAGGCATTTGAAGAGGTGGTAACTAGGATGGTGATGGAGGAGTCTCAAGGTGTAAGGGGTATGCAGCTTAGCATCAGAGGGCATGGTGGACTACAGAAGGATGGGAGATTTTGGCAATGACCACTACCATCACCTCCAGAGGGGTACATAGAGGAACAAGGATCATTAAGTTGTAATGTCAGTGCAGGGAAGGCAGTTGGAGGTGAAGATCATTGCAGTGCTTCCCCACATTATGGGGATGAATAGAGATGAGCTGATGTGGTGGTGCGAGGTGAAAGAGGACATGGTGACCCAAGGAGAACCTGTTGACGGAATCCAGTGTAATCTCCATTCCCTGCCACCATTCTCTAGACGCATATTGCAAATGAAAGAGGGTAGGACAATACCCAGGGTGGGAGGAGTCGGTGTCACTTCAATGAGCGAAAGTACAGGATTCATGTCTGACAGACATTAGGTCATTGAACAGGCAAATACATAAAGCACAGGTTTGCAAACTCCAGTTACATTTCATTTACATGCATTTCTTCACTAATATGCAATATACAAAGTCATAGAGCTGTACAACATGGGGAAGCAATAGGGTAGTGGTATTATTGTTGGACTGTTAATCCAGAGACCTAGGTAACGCTCTGGGGACCTGGGTTCAAATCCTGCCAATGGCAGATGGTGGAATTTGAATTCAATAAATATCATGACCATGAATCCATTGCTAATTGTCAGGAAAAACCCATCTGGTTCACAAATGTCCTTTAGGGAAAGAAACTGCCATCCTTACGTGGTCTGGCCTACATGTGACTCCAGACCCACAGCAATGTGGTTAACTCTTAACTGCCCTCTGGGCAATTAGGGACAATAAATGCTGGCCTGGCCAGTGATGCCCTCATCCTCTGAATGAATAAAAAAAAAGTAACAGACTCTTCAGTTCAACTTTTCCATGCCGACCAGATATCCTAAATTAATCTAGTCCCATTTGCCAGCATTTAGCCTCACATGCCTCTAAACCCTTCTTATTCGTATACCCATCCAGATGCCTCTTAAATGTTGTAATTATACCAGCCTCCACCACTTCTTCTGGCAGCTCATTCCAAACAATCATCACCCTCTGTGTGGAAATGTTGCCCCTTAGGTCCTGTTTAAATCTTTCCCCTCTTACCTTAAACCTATGCCCTCAAGTTTTGATCCCCCCACCCTCAGAAAAAGACCTTGTCCATTCACCCCATGCCCCTCATAACTTTATATATCTGTATAAGTTCACCCTCAGCCTCTGACCCTCCAGAGAAAATAAGCCAGCATGAACATCCTGACGTGTCAAATGTTGGTCAAAGGTGGATTGCATCATGCCATTAGTGCTAGTCAAATGAACAATGCCATGTCAGGGATGCCGAAGTTAGCAGCAACAACTGAAAAGGATCCAAACGTTGGCCAAAAGTGTTCCATCACTTGTGCAAGTCCCGAAAGTGCAGTGGGATGAGGGGAACATTGTTGCATTATGTAAGCATGCTGATGGACTCCAGTAAATACAATAGCAAGTAGAATGGTTGAGGTGGGTTTGGGATGGGATGGGAGTCAGAGTGCAGCAGATAGTCACTTTTTAATGTGATGTGTTGGTAAATCATCCAGTCTAGCTCCTTCACTAAGTTGGTGCATGTGGTTATGGTGGATTGGACAATGAGGCTGCTGAAGGTACAAGTCTGCACATTGGAGGGGTTTAGGGGTGGGAGTGGGAGGCCTCGCGTACAAAACAGGCAGACCATGTTGTACCACCCTGATGTGCGAGGGAGTGTCAGTCGTGAGGGAGTGTCAGTCGTGCCATCCATGTACCATTGGTTAACATGGCTTTGCAGCTGCTATGCTATTACACACTAGTGAAGGGCAACGCCAGACTGCCATTTCTTGTCTAGGAGCACAGCCATCTCTCAAAGATGGCACAAGAAATGCCAGTACATATCTTCTGAGTGGCAAGTCGTTCTGGGAATGGCACATGGTAAAATAGGAATACAGTCAGACATGAGAGATGCCAAGGAGTGGGATAGGTTGTTAACGAGGTGAGATATGGTGATAAACCTCACTGTGCCTGTAGCATGTATCTCACCAAAAATCTCATCGCAACTCACACTTCCAATAAAACATCAGGTTCAGCCCTCAACATTTTAAAATAATATGTCCAACCACTTTTTCTTTACCATGGTTCTCTATTTAACATATCTACTGAGTCTCCATCAAATTTAACTTTCACTGAAACACTCATGGTATCACATTACATCATGACAAAAAGCACTCAGTTAAACCTCACAACAGTTATGGGCTCAAGTTTATATTTGCAAAGTAAATGCTTTAGATTTCAACTCCTTTTTTGCATAGAAATCAATGAAATACATCGTTCATTTTTAACTGAATTGTGTATCTATGTTCTGTGTTGCTTCAAATGTAGGGCGGTGATAAGGATTGTGACATTAAGTTAATAACTTGTATGAAGTTTTTATGGAATTAGGAGCTGTATCTAACCTTGAGTTGCTAGAGATATTGCAAAAATGTAGTGAATTCCAAAACAGCAAACGTTATCAGTACAAATGCAAAACTACATTTCCATCCTGACTGTTATCAACATAAAGAAACCACTTCCTGCAAATGCAACGTATCAGTCCAAATTGTTCCATCTAGATATTCTTCATCTGGTGTGTGAGTGTCAACAGGCATACCAATAGAGGTTCATCAGCTACAGAGATAAAGCCATGTTTTCTAGTTTCAAGCATCAGTCCTCGTTTTGTTTCTCTCTAATACGATTGTTATGCATCATTGTAATCATCTGACTGCCAAATGCATTTTTCAGAATTCCAATTAACGAGTTGAAGGCAATGCTTTAAGATCTATGGCCTGATCACTTTCCAATATTGTTGATGAACTACACAACTGAAGGGCGTTTGCTTTGTTATGTAAGAGCTCACTTGACTAACCACAACAGATTGCACCACACCTTTTTTTCAGAAACATTAAATAACAATTAGATGGAGATCCCAACAAAAGATTCATTTTTTGAAAACTGGGCTAAGTACTGGGGATTACATTATTGAGTAGTTAAAATTCCCCCTTTAGTCAGTTTCAATTGTCCCTTTAACCTCCAGAACCTGGACTGAATTCAACAAAACAAAAGTTCAATTGAAAAAGAAACTGGGTGGAAACTGGAAGAAACTGACACACATTTCCTTATTGTAGACTATGATGCTGCTTGACCTGCTGTGTTCATCCAGCCCCATGCTTGTTATCCTTATTGTAGACCTTGTGATAGTTCCTCTGGGAGGTACACAGCAGTCACCTGAGTCAATGTAGCCTCAGAATTTTCCATTTACTCCTGTGGAAAATGCCAGGTGTGACATAAATTGCTTCTGACTCCAGGATGGGGCCTGAAACAAGATTGCGTTGAAATGAGACAAAGCATTGAAGCCCGCATTTCTGAGCTCGCTGCAGAAGTTGCACTTTATTGAGCAGCAAAATGGTCCTGCCACATTTCCAACTCAAATATCCAAACCGGAAAGCAGGTCAAAGCTTTCCAAAGGAAAGCATCATTCATGATACCAGCTCTTGCAAGATCGCAGTGTTATAGGCTTTTAAGATTGTTTATTTGGATTCTTTGGTGACAATAATGGGACACAAAGGAAATAGAAAACAAAGTTTGTATGGAAATTGGCGACTTTTGTTGATATGCAGGGTCTTCTGAATTGGCCTCAATGATTCATGCATTGTTCACACTTCCTGCTCTCTTTAATATGAAAATTATGTAAATCATGCAAGCTGTTCATTTCAAATATACTGATATAATGCCTAATTTGTGTGATGAGTGGTGTCAGTATTTCAATTCTGGGAATTATGATCATTCTATGCAAATTGATGGAATGATGTAAACCCATAAGTGTTCAAGGGTTTGGTCAATGCACTTTGGTAACCCACTATCGGAGCCCAAACAATATCCTCAGTGCTCGAAAAGAAGCATGACTTTTGCCCATACCTTCAAAGGAAAGAAAAGCAAATGGAAAAGCAAGAGGAATAAGATTGTGCTGTCACCAGGGGTTTCCATAGGCTGCAGCGGAACCTGATGCCCGTGTGGAGGGTAGTATGCTACATCAGTTGTTGCAATCTTGCCTATACCAGTAGTATATGGCCCTACCAAATGCATCCAGGTCAGGGAGGTGGCACAGACCACCAAAGACCAGGGTGTGCATTCTTTAAATGTTATGGTTTATTCTCCATGAACAAGGGGTCAGAAAACTGACTGGGCCCAGGGAGGGCTTCGAAGGTTGAGGAAACCCATTTCCACCAGCAGGTAAGTGCTGAGCAGTAATGGATGGCTGAAGGAGAATGGTGTTCAAACCACTTCTGACCAGACTTGAGATTCACTGAATCCAACAGGTATAAGCCAAGCAGAGTGCAAGGTGCAAAGCTAGGAATATCCACAGGCAAACAAGACATGTAAGGGAGGCAAGGTCAAAAACTGGAAGGTGTATCAGCCAGATTGAAGTTTCGATGTTGGTCAAACAGTCCAGAAACACTTCTGCTCCAGAAAGCACTCTGCTTGTGGCCAGCATTGCATCTGAAATCTGCCTTCTTGCTGCCTGGAATTTAGGACAAAATGGTCCCAAAATTTCTCAGGTCAGCTGGTCCACATTGGACAAAGCAATCCAGCAATGACCCAATTAGAGTTTGCAGAGTCACTGGGGAAATATTCGGAGATGCCAACAGTGGTGTGACAGGTGAGCCAATACACAGCATCATCTGGACTGCTCAAGAGTTCAGAATCAGAGCGCAAGAGAAGCAGTGGGTACAAGTTTGTGAAAGAATTCCAGAACCCAGCTCGAGCTTTTGCTCTAATTCCATCACAATAACCACACATCCTGACAGCCCTTGCTAAGCCTGGGATTGCAGTTGGTCTCAAATCCCCATCAGTTCTGACAGAGAAAGTGCAGGGGCTAAAGATTCTTCAAATGAGAGATTTTGCTCCTCGGTTTTCAATCAGGATGATTTACTGCCCCCATCCCCAATATTAGATAATGTCTGCCGGCATTTCTAATTCTTTTGGCAACAGTATAGCAGTAGGACTGAAGATATGGTAAATCTGGAATTTGTGTGGTTACCTGGGTTGGGTTACTCAAACCCTTGATTTCAGAGACAGTAGGAACTGCAGATGGTAGATAATCTGAGATAACAAGGTGTAGAGCTGGATGAACTCAGCTGGCCAAGCAGCATCAGAGGTGGAAGGCTGATGTTTCGGGCCTAGACCCTTCTTCAGAAATGGGGGAGGGGAAGGGGGTTCTGAAATAAATAGGGAGAGAGGGGGAGGCGGATAGAAGATGGATAAAGGAGAAGATAGGTGGAGAGGAGACAGACAAGTCAAAGAGGCGGGGATGGAGCCAGTAAAGGTGAGGGTAGGTGGGGAGTTAGGGAGGAGATAGGTCAGTCCAGGGAGGACGGACAGGTCAAGGAGGCGGGATGAGGTTAGTAGGTAGGAGATGGGGGTGGGGCTTGAGGTGGGAGGAGGGGATAAGTGGGAGGAAGGACAGGTTAGGGACGCAGGGACGAGCTGGGCTGGTTTTGGGATGCGATGGGGGAGGGGAGATTTTGAAGCTTGTGAAGTTCGCATTGATACCATTGGGCTGCAGGGTTCCCAGGCTGAATATGATTTACTGTTCCTGCAGCCTTCGAGTGGCATCACTGTGGCATTGCAGGAGGCCCAGGATGGACGTGTCGTCTGAGGAATGGGAGGGGGAGTTGAAATGGTTCGCGACTGGGAGGTGCAGTTGTTTAGTGTGAACCGAGTGTAGGTGTTCCGCAAAGCGGTCCCCAAGCCTCCGCTTGGTTTCCCCGATGTACAGGCGGCCACAATGGGAACAGCGGATGCATTATACCACATTAGCAGATGTGCAGGTGAACATCTCCTTGATGTGGAGGGTCTTCCTGGGGCCTGGGATGGGGATGAGGGGGGAGGTGTAGGGGTAGGTGTAGCACTTCCTGTGGTTACAGGGAAAAGTGCCGAGTGTGGCCTGCTGTGTTCATCCAGCTGTCCACCTTGTTGTCTCACCCTTGATTTCAGATTGATTGTGGAGCGTGATTTGTGAGCAACCATTGGAAATTAATGCTACTTCTGCCTGTCTTTATCACATTGAATTAGCTGAGAAAGGCAAAAAGTAGGTTTCCCGGCATCCACATTCACTGAATGGAAATGGTAGAAAGTGGAAACAGCAGAAGCTACTGAGTATTCAGA
Source organism: Ginglymostoma cirratum (assembly GCA_024137785.1). Lineage (NCBI taxonomy): Eukaryota > Metazoa > Chordata > Chondrichthyes > Orectolobiformes > Ginglymostomatidae > Ginglymostoma > Ginglymostoma cirratum. The sequence continues at coordinate 31,507,458 of JAHRHZ010000111.1, read as the reverse complement.
AAATGATAGTGGCTAACTTCATCATATTGCTGCTGCTTCAATGCTGCTGTTCCCAACCTTAAGTGGCAAACCCTAGTGTGGAGACACTGCAGGCTATTGGAGGACTGTAATGTTTAACTTATTTCTTTATTTTCTTAACTGCCCTATTGCTTTAGGCACAAACCCTATTCAGGCAAAAAAAGAGGATGGGGAAGAGCCTACCAAACCACACTTAAGTTAGAGATAAAAGGTACTGCAGATGCTGGAGAATCCAAGATAACAAGCATGGGGCTGGATGAACACAGCAGGCCAAGCAGCATCATAGGAGCAGGAAAACTTGACGTTTCGGGCCGAGACCCTTCATCAGAAATGGGGGAGGGGAAGAGGGTTCTGAAATAAATAGGGAGAGAGGGGGAGGTGGATAGAAGATGGATAGAGGAGAGGATAGGTGGAGAGGACGCAGACAAGTCGAAGAGGTGGGGATGGAGCCAGTAAAGGTGAGTGTAGGTAGGGGGGTAGGGAGGAGATAGGTCAGTCCAGGGAGGACGGACAGGTCAAGGGGAT
>JAHRHZ010000111.1:31484562-31506815 GCA_024137785.1 Ginglymostoma cirratum | reverse complement strand
GGAGAGGACGCAGACAAGTCGAAGAGGTGGGGATGGAGCCAGTAAAGGTGAGTGTAGGTAGGGGGGTAGGGAGGAGATAGGTCAGTCCAGGGAGGACGGACAGGTCAAGGGGGTGGGATGATGTTAGTCGATAGGAGGTGGGGGTGGGGCTTGAGGTGGGAGGAGGGGATAGGCGAGAGGAAAAACAGGTTAGGGAGGTGGAGATGAGCTGGGCTCGTTTTGTTACATTTGCAGAATAGGAAAGCCCCAAGGAATTTTGCCACCAGTCCCAAAGAAAATGCCAGCCTGGCAACTGGAGCTTTCCATTCATTAATTAAAAACGATTCTTTAATTGTTCTTACACTAAAGGCAAATATGGTCTCAGACTTGTATCCATCAACATGGCTGTGTTGGGTGAGTTCATCTCAGGACATTATCAATTTAAAAAGAACAGCTGTCCTTCGAAAATATGCCTCCAGTGATAACTGCTGTGAAAGCTATTACCAGTCTAAAGCTGTCATTTTTATACAGTTATCTTTAAGAGTAAGCTAAAAATGCTAATGCAAGAATTTAATGTGAATGGAAAATAACGGATTAGGGTTTGTGATCCACTTAATCACGTTGAGATATTAACCAACCTTCAAGGTCACTGAGTCAGCAAAAAAATCTTTTATTCAATTCTCCTTCGATCTGAGCAAGGGAAAGGAAATATGAGCTACCAATAAAACTGAATAACAAGATATGTAGGCTGTAAAAATCCATGTGGCACTATATTGTGAGCACCCACCTCAGTTTCTAATTTGCTTTTCTGCCATTTAAAGTGCCATGGTCATTATGAACACATCTGGGTTCATTGTAATAAGGGTGTAAAGTCTGCTTTCACACATGGGATTGGAAGTGGAGAATTAGGAATCTACAGTACGCAAGGACAAAATTCTATCACTTCAGCTGATCCCATACAAAAATAATGAACATCCAAATCTTCAGGTGTCTAGGTTTCATTTGGACTTGGACTCTGAATGTCCATCACTGGGTTGGGAAATAAGGCAGAATATCCATTTCCCAGGTCAGGAAAAAGACCAGGATCTTTCCTTCCACCACCCCGCCCCAAACTTGACCCAGGATAAAGTTGTCCAGAGGTTGGAATTTTCATTGTAGGGTGACATGTTTCTCTAGGAGCTAGACTGAGCAACATTAGAATGAGTGCAGAAACTGAGGGTGTAGACTGTGTGGAATGCCTGCTTGGGCAGTCTGGTGCGTTGTTGATTTTTCAAACAAAAATTACTAATGCAAAAATCAACCCACCAGCCCTCATCCCTCTTCGCTTTCACACACTCTGTACCCTATCCATGCTGAAACATGCAGCTGTTTGTGCTGCATCCAATCCCACCATCCCACATTACACCTCCCCCCCTCAAACAGCCCCCAAAACATCCTTTATACCTTTCATGTCAACTTCCGTCCCCTCTGGTAGCCATAATGTAGAGGGGCCGGTGTTGACTGGGGTGGACCTGATGAAGGGGCAGCACTCCCAAAGGCTTGTGATTTCAACTAAACCTGTTGGACCTGGTGTTGTGCGACTTCTGACTTTGTCCCCTCTACTCTCCCCTGATAACTGCTCATACAATCCATACAAACGTGTATTCCTCTGCACACTCTTGAATTCGTGTACCCTCAATGACAACATATACCTTTGAAAGTGCCTACCAAAGGGGCCCATTATAGCCCCTTTGACAGCTTCATTCAACTCATGCTAACCCATGCCCCTCACCTACCATCACCTTACACCTTGCAAGCCAAACCACTAAGTAGGCAGATACCTGCACATACACTGAGGTGAAATGCTAAAGGACAAGACCTTTGGATATTTAGATCAGCAACCAACTCTGATTGAGGCATCTCAAGAACCCTCAGATATTCCAGGACAATAACTCTCCAGAACTTTCCCAGAAAATTGAAACTCCGATTTGCCTACGTCTGGAGCCTACCAATACGGTCTCCAGCTCTGAATCAGAGTCACAGAGTTTGTGGGGTTTCCACTGACTTAGCTGAACTGCTACCTGAGAAAAGTTAGAAGATTAAAACATGCTCTAACCCTTGAGTAACTGAAGGACTGATTCCCCCAATTATTAATGCTGATCCTCTCCTCATCTCTTTCCACAGACATCTGAGTCCCTGGACTTGTGATGCTCCTCCACGAAGGACTCGCAACCACTCCACCCCCACATCGATGGCACCACCCCTACCAACCAGCTCTGGGTAGCCAGCTGGAGCTGGCAAACACCCTCCAGTGATAATGGAAGGTTTTGAAATCTGTCATGCAATTCTAATCAAGCAACAGGAGCCCTCAGATTTGAGACAACAGTCTGAATGAAATAACAAGCAATGAACATAGAACATAGAACATTGAACAGTACAGCACAGTACAGGCCCTTCGGCCCACGATGTTGTGCTGGACTTTTACTCGAAACCTAAGGTCTATCTAACCTCCACCCCTACCTTATACTATCATCCATATGCCCATCTAATAGCCGCTTAAATGCCCCTAATGAGGCTGACTCCACTACCCTCTCCGGCAATGCATTCCACACCCCGACCACTCTCTGAGTAAAGAACCTACCTCTTACGTCTCCCCAATATCTACCTCCTTTCACTTTAAAACTATGTCCCCTCATAAAAGCTACCTCCACCCTAGGAAAAAGTCTCTGGCTGTCTACTCTATCAATACCTCTGATCATTTCATACACCTCTATGAGGTCACCTCTCATCCTTCATCGTTCTAAAGAGAAAGGCCCTAGGTCTCTCAACCTTTCCTCGTAAGGCCTTCCCTCCATTCCAGGCAACATCCTGGTAAATCTCCTCTGCACCTTTTCCAAAGTTTCCACATCTTTCCTGTAATGAGGTGACCAGAACTGGAAACAATACCCCAGATGTGGTCGAACCAGTGATTCCAGAATATTTGTAAACTTTTAAAGAGCATGCTGTTTGAATGCTTTGAAACCTTTGACTGTTCTCTTTGACTGTCTGTCTTGACAAATTCCATTGATATTTTTGACAGTTCGTTTTGACAGTTCCAATCAGGATTCACAGGCCAGAATTTATACATTTTTTTATGCATACTCATGCCTCTTTTTAAAAATCTCAAAGGTCACCAATCTTTCCAAAAGGGCACCTGATCTCTCCCAAATGTGTAACAGGATCACATGCAAAGAGTGCTTTTCTTTGACTCTCAATGTTTGGTTCACAGCTTGAAAGTTCTGTACCAGCCATTCCCAATCTCTCGTAGACAGGTTTGCATGAGATTACAAGAGAGCTTGTCAAAATAATCAAAATGACCTGACAATAACAACTGAGATGATGTCAGGAGTTTAACTTTTCAACAGCTAGATAGGGGCAGCACAGTGACTCACTGGTTAGCATTGCTGCCTCACAGTACCAGGGACTTGGGTTTGATTCCACCCCTTGGGTGACTGTGTGGCATTTGCTCATTCTTCCCATGTTCACGTGGGTTTCCTCTGGGTTCTCTGATTTCCTCCCACAGTCCAAAGGTGTGCAGGTTAGGTGGATTGGCCATGGGAAATATAGGGTAATGGGGTCTGGGTGGAATTCTCTTCAGAGAGTCTGTGTAGGCCAAATGGCCTGTTCCCACAATGTAGGATTCTGTGATCCTGTAGCTGGATTTTTACCAGTGTAGCCATAAGATCCAACATATCATTTTAAAAGTTGCCTTGTATGTCTAACATAGAAAGGGAAAGATATGCAGCTGGATTTAAGTGAAACATAGCAAACTAAGCTGAGACTCACATGCAGAGTATTCAATCGAACGAGCCAGAATCACAGTGGAAAGTTGAAGGGACATTTTCTCCCCTGTGACATAAATCTTACTAAACATTCAGAAACTATTAAAATTGTTCCCACACCAGATTCACTTATTTTCTCTTCACCAGACACCCCTAACATAAATTTTGCCAGGAATACAAATTCAAGGCTTTAAGCAACTTCATCATAAGCATCTTAAGTATTAGATCATCCTTCATTCAACAAATTGTTCAGCTATGGATTAGTTCAGATAAGCTTCTAAATGGAAAGACTGCAGAGGAGCTATTGCCATGGTTTTGTGGGTTAATGCATCATTGGGTGCATTGAATACTGTACAGGCTGGTAGGGTGCCAGGTTCAAGCCCTGGTTTGAGTAGAATTAGCTGATTTTGTAACCACAAATGGTACAGCAGTGCAATTATTGTCAATGTTGGATTACCCACCAGAAATCAGACAAGTCTCCTTTATTTAAATCATTATCCAATTAAATGAATTTTGAACGCCTGCTTGAGGATCAAGTGCTTTCACAAAGTATCCCAGATAAATGATGCAAACAGTTGAAAAGGTTAGCATTTACAAATGGGCACTAGGTCTAGACACTTTTCTCAAGTTTGACATCTCAGGTCGTTCCGATGGAGTGAGTTTAATGCCAAAGCCTGAAGTCCTGTCTCTACAGCTGGAAGCAGTAGCCAGTTTCTTCCAGGAGGCAGATTCCTGGCTGTAGTTGTTTGGATTCCCTGCACAGTGGAGCCAACATTTATTAAAGACAGCTGCACCAACAGTGCTGGGGTGAAAATATGCCGACAACCATACACCCTCGAAGACTGGTAACTGCAGGGCTTGGGAACACCGGAGTCAAACATTCATATTTTCCCAAACATTCAGGTTTTTCTGTGTATGGATAGGAATTAGCTCCATTGCTGTGTGGTTGGCCATTGCTGTGTGGTTGGCCATTGCTGTGTGGTTGGCCATTGCTGCTAGCAGGCCTCTCCATGGGCTGTGAAGTATCCAAACAAGAGGACCTTCCCAGATCCTTCAGGGAGGCTGCCAAGTCTCAGCGAGTGGTCTCCCATACAGCAGTGGACTCCTCCTTCATGGCTTGCAGTTCAACAGCACAGATGCTATGATACATATAACTGACATGTAACTAATGTAGCTCCCTTAGGCTTCTGGCGGACTGCTCGTCGCTCAGCTTTCCAATTTCTGCCAAAATGGCATACCACAGGAAGACAATAAGTATGCTTCCATAATGGCCTTCCTGTACCATGTTGCCAGCCATGGACCCTCCCAATCCAGTGCCAAGATAAAATTCCCACCTCATGGAATGTGTTCAAACTTGTTGAATACCTAACTTTGAAGTCATCCCAGGATTTGAACAGAAAACCCTTGTTGTTCCATTTCAGCTTGATGCTTGACCCTTTGAAGGGTCCCCACCTGAAGCATCAACTTTCCTGCTCCTGTGGTGCTGCCTGGCCTGCTGTGCTCCTCCAGCTCCACACTGTGTTATCTCGCCTTTGGACTAGGCACTTTACAACCTTCTGGACTTGCTACTAAATTCAGCACCTTCAGATTGTAAACGCACTCCCATTCCTTCCCTTTCTTTAGACTTGCTTGTTACATTGTCTGTCACCATATCCTGTCTCCCACACCCCCACTCCAGGGGGGATTGTCTGTTCTTTCCTGCTTGGCAGTTAGACGCACCATTGCCCGGCCATTCTCACATTCTGATCACTTAATTTGAACTATCAACATCCTTTCTCCCCCACACTCCACCCCACCCCCACTATTGTATAAATGCTTTCCTCTCCATACTTCACATCAGCTCTGGTGAAGAGTTATCTAGCCTCAAAATGTTAGCTTGCTCTCTCTCCAGGGATGCAAACTGACCTGCTGTGATATCCGAGATAAAGGTACTGCAGATGGTGGAGAATCCGAGATAACAAGGTGTGGGGCTGGATGAACACAGCAGGCCAAGCAGCATCATAGGAGCAGGAAAGCTTGACGTTTTGGGCCTAGACCTATTTTGTTTTCAGCATAGATTCCAGCATCTGCAGTCATTTGCTCCTACCTGGGTTGGAAGACCATTGTTCTGAAGTTCATTTTTCCCCATTTTATAATTTATTTCTAAAATCTGTAATGGTGAACTTTTTACTTCTTTGTCTTTCTAAGAAATGTAACTGAAGAAGTTGTACCTAGGGACCTTTGTATCCGAGATGGCACATTTGCATGCATGTAACAATAAAGCTAATTCTATTCCAATTCCATTTCCATAGTGGGGTTGTTATCTAAAACAATGATTTTGTTTTCTCTCCACAGGTCCTGCTAGACCTGCTGAGTTTCTCCAGTAATTTTTATTTTTGTTTCAGATTTGCAGCTTCTGCAGTTCTTTGTTTTGTGTTACTGATGGTAATAATAGTTGAATACCTTAAACAGAAAACACTAAATAAAACTAAATAAGAGCTTTTTAATTTAATCAAACGTCGCTGAAATATTTTGTACCCAATCTGGTGAGGTAATATCAGGACATTGTGGACCTTGCTGAGCAATGTAATCCACAGGGAATTGTTTCAAATGTAATTTGTTTTAAGTCTCATCCAATAAATGTAACTTCTTTCATTCATTCACTGAAATTCAGGTACAGACTGTTAAACAGCAGAACAACAGAAATGAAATACTAAAAAGGATAAGGGAAGAAACATGTGATTTTGGTGACAAGAAAAATTTTTTTGGGATTGATCTCAAGAGCTACTGGAGAACTTTGAGTCACTATTTAAATCGTCACAATTTAGACCGTGTCACATGAGTCATCCTCATTAAATTCGAGGAGTTTGGGAACATCTGTGAAAGCGTAAATTGAATTTTAACACCCTAAATGAACAGTGAATTAGATTCATTGTTCAGTACGTGATAAGAATCCTTCAGGATGAATTAGCCATTCCCGCAGAGTTTAAAAAGAATTTTACTTATAAAAAATTGTCACAGAATCATTGTTAAAAACAGATATGTATAACAGAATGTGATTCACAAATACACAGAGGATTCAATGCTATAACTTGGCTCACAATTGAAATGTTGGGACTCACTAAGTAACAGTACAAGGAGATTGCTGAAGGAGATTTTCTTTAGCAATAAAAACAGAAATTGTTGGTACGTCTCAGCAGGTCTGGCAGCATCAGTGGGGAGAAAGCAGAGTTAACTTTTCGGATCTGAGGAAACTTTAACTCTGATTTCTCCCCACTGATGCTGCCAGGCCTATTAAGCCTTTCTAACAATTTCTGTTTTTGTTTCCGATTTACAGCAACCCCAGTTTTTTTTAGCAATACATTATTTAAAAATTAAAAATTGCAAAAAAGTTGGAAGATTCCAATCCTCTGTTTTCTCTTCGTTCATGAATGAATGAGTCAATATTTAAAGTTATTTGGGCGATAAATGCTGCTGGATAACAAGCGTGGGGTTGGATGAACACAGCAGGTCAAGCAGCATCATAGGAGCAGGAAAACTTGACGTTTCGGGCCTAGACCCTTCATCAGAAATGGAGGCGGGGGGGGCGGGTGGGGATGCGCAGTACCTTCTATCTCAAATGCTGCTGGATCTCCCTGCCCATCCTCACATCTGCAGAATGCTGACTTGAGTAAGCTACAGGAAACCTGCAGAGGCATCTTCCAGTGTAAGTCATTGGGATCAAACATGATTTTGTCATGACAGTTCAGACAGATTGACAGCAAGTCAGCATATAGCAAAAACTGGAGGAGCAACATCTCATCTTCAGACTAAGCACTATACAATCTTCTGGGCTCAATATTAAGTTCAACACCTTCAGATTGTGAACTCATTCCTTCCCTTTCTTTTAGCTTTACTTGTTACAATCTCTGTCACGCTGTCCCTCTCCCTTCATCCCGCCTCAGTGGGGACTGTCTGTTCTTTCATGTCTGGCAGGCAGACACACCATTGCCCTGCCATTCTCACATTCCGATCACTTAATCTGAACTATCAACATCTTTTCTCCCCCACCAGCCCCCACAACCGCCCACCTCCTCATCAATTTATAGCATAAATGCTGCCCCCTCCACATTTCACATCAACTCTGATAAAGAGTCATCTAGACTTGAAACGTTAGCTTGCTGTCTTTCCATGGAGGCTGCCTGACCTGCTGTGCTCTTCAGCGCTTTTTTGTTTTCAGTAAGTCGGAAGCCTATTAGACATTATTCTTGAACTTACTATGAATTACAATTAATGGAAATAGAAATTCAGAAAGATGTTTGTCAGCCTTCACACTACAACTCACGACTTCATTGTTATGCACGATCATCACATTGTCAAGATCTACCATTCTATCCCCATGTGAAGACATTTTTTTAAAGTAACTCACTGAAATAGAGAATGTTTTGTTATATGGAAACAATCACTAAATTTAATGAAAAACTGAACGGTTGGAGGAGATAGAAACCAAACTCCAAACATGTACTAGAGATAAAAGGTACTGCAGATGCTGGAGAATCCGAGATAACAAGCATGGGGCTGGATGAACACAGCAAAAGTTTTCCTGCTCCTATGATGCTGCTTGACCTGTTGTGTTCATCCAGCCCCACGCTTGTTATCTCCAAACATGTACTCCCTTGTCCGCACCACACTCCCCTTAAGCCCCACCACACCTGGCACTTTTCCCTGCAACTGCAGGAAATGCTACACCTGCCCCTACACCTCCCCCCCTCACCCCGATCCCAGGCCCCAAGAAGACCTTCCACATCAAGCAGATGTTCACCTGCACATCTGCTAATGTGGTATACTGCATCCACTGTTCCTGTTGTGGCCTCCTCTACATCGGGGAAACCAAGCGGAGGATTGGAGACCGCCTTGTGGAACACCTACGCTCGGTTTGCAACAAACGACTGCACCTCCCAGTCGCAAACCACTTCAACTCCCCCTGCCACTCCTTGGACGACATGTCCATCCTCGGCCTTCTCCAGTGCTACAGCGATGCCACCCGAAGGCTGCAGGAACAGCACCTCATATTCCGCTTGGGAACCCTACAACTCAATGTTATCAATGTGGACTTCACAAGCATCAACATCTTGCCGCCCTGACCGCATCCCAAAACCAGCCCAGCTCATCCCCGCCTCCCTGACCTGTCCGTCCTTTCTCCCACCTATCTGCTCCACAAACCTCAACCTCCACATGCTATCTGCCAGCCTCATCCCCGCCTCCTTGACCTGTCCATCTTCCCTTGACTGACCTACCCCCATCCTAACTCCCCACCTACACTCACCTTTACTGGCTCCATCCCCGCCTCCTTGACCTGTCTGTCTCCTCTCCACCTATCAGCTCCTTTATCCATCTTCCATCTGACTCCCCCTCTCTCTCTATTTATTTCAGAGCCACCTTCCCCTCCCACATTCCTGAAGAAGGGTCCAGACCTGAAACGTCAGCTTTCCTGCTCCTCTGATGCTGCTTGGCTTGCTGTGTTCATCTAGCTGTACACCTTGTTATCTCCAAACAATTTTTGTTGTGTTTGGCTGATTAAATGTACATTGTGCTTTCCATGCAGGGACCTGGCATGTGTGTAAGTGTTGGACTGACACCTCAGTGTGCCGTCACAGCAAGCTGCCCTTGCCTCAGGCAGGTTCTAATAACAGACAGCCTGTGGCAGTGCAGAGGACCTTATCAATACGACAGTACTGATAACCTCTGACCTAGTTGGAACACTAATTCACTTACAGGATACCACGTACGTGCACATCAGCACTACGTGAGTGAGCTTTAAGAAAGCAAGCAAACACTTCCAAGTTGCAGCCTGACCTAATCCATCCACTGGTTGCCTGTCGCTGTATGCAAAGTAGCCCTGCAGTAGCCCTTCAATACCGATTGCCAGTATACGCTGCAATGCAAGTCTGCCTTCCCGAGAGGTCTGTAAGTGGAGTGGACAGATGCCATGATGCTCATGAGTGATGAGTAAATATTGGATACCAACGTCCATGGATGAGGGGTGCCTATGGCAGATGCCTGTGGATCATGCCCTGAGATGCTCTTCAGTCCTAAATAACATAGAGGTCATTCAGAGCAAGAGGTGAGTTAAAGGCACCAGGAACCCACTCTAATTCCTGTGTTCTGAGGAAGGGTCACCAGACCTGAAATGTTAACTCTGACTTTTCTTCACAGATGCTGCCAGACCTGCTGACCTTTTCCAGCGACTTCTGTTTCTGTTCCTAATTCCCATGTTGCCATTTCTCAACACCTAGCTTACTTTACACATTTGTTAAGATAAGGAGCTGAATATTAATGAAGATCGATGGACTGTTACGAAGAGTTTTGAAAAGCAATATTCCCCCTTAATTGGCAACTGGCTGTTGCCTAGCAGGAAACCTGTCTCGCTGCTTGCCAAAGGCTTAAAAGATGGAGCAAGATGGTCCTGATGTCAAGGTAGCCATTATTGGACTTCTCTTCTTTCACAAAGCTCACCATAACCCAAGTTGCTCCGATCCCTACAATTGATTTAATTTCATGCATTGTAATGTCTCTTATCTACAAATTATATTTCTACACCTTTTTGTCTTTATTAATTATCGGACGAAGTCATGTGTAATGTTGGTATGTGAGTAATAGAAAATAGGTGCAGGAGGAAGCCATGTATACTAATTAGTCACAACAAATACATTACATGCTCTTAGAGGCCAATTCACTCAATCTCTGTTCTTCAGAAGCAAAACAATATTTTTTGAAAAGAACAACCCAACAAATAATTGCAAAGATATGTGATCTTGACGGCATTGCAACTATAGAAATTATGGAATTAACTTAATTCCTGCATAATAAAGCAGTGATGCCACTCCTGCAATAGAGTGCAAGTTGTTTTAAAATACAGTGACAGCTGTAATCTGGACAAATGAGGCAGCCATCGCACACAACCAGATTCCAAAAATAGCATTGAAAAGGAGGGTTGGTTAATCAAGTGCTGATTGAACAAGGAATGTTGCCTGGAGCAGGAGGAGAATCCTCCTCTTCGTTGGATCCTGTGAGGGTTGTAACATTCACCCATATCAATTGGCTTAACTTCTAATGTAAAGCACAACAACTATATCAATGTAGTACGCATTAATGAGGGGAGGCAGTGGCCTAGCGGTATTTTCGCTGGACTGTTAATCCAGGGACCCGGATGACATTCTGGGGAGCCAGGTTCAAATCTCACAACAGCAGATGGTGGAATTTGAATTCAGTTAAAAAAACATGGAGTTAAGAATCCAACGATAACCATGAATCCATTGTCGATTGTTGGGAAAAACCTACCTGGTTCACTAATGTCCTTTAGGGAAGGAAACTGCCATCCTTACCTGGTCTGGCCTACATGTGACTCCAGACCCACAGCAATGTGGTTGACTCTGGGCAATTAGGGATGGGCAATAAATGCTGGCCGAGCCAGTGATGTCCACATACTGTTAATGAATAAAAAAAAATTCTACATTCCACCACAGAGCTGTCAGCCAAAATACTCTACTCAAGACTTAAACCTCCAAATGCTTGACTCAAGAGATAAGAATGCCACTAACTCAGCTAGTCAGACTGTATTTGATAAATTTTATGACAAACCCAACAAGCAACTTCGGTGTATTTATAATATTGTTAGTTTAGTTTTGCTGTTCATAATCATTTCTAAACAAAACACTATGCAAATAGGTGATTGTGATAGAATTGATTCCTTGTCAATATCTATTTATACAATATTGAATTAAGGTGTGTCTTCCGTTTTCCAGCTATCCTGGTGTACAAATTAGCCCGATTTATCCTCTTCATGTTAGAAATGTTACGCTCAGTAAGTTTCATTTTCTTTTCAAACACCAGAACACACTGGCAACATTTAGCAGTATTGCAAAATACATGCCATAGAGTTTCCATTAACAGAATAGCGTTGAGTCATGCAGGATTCACTGAAGTCATTATAGTTTTAATGATCCTCGTAAAATGAAACCCTGGCCTAACATTTATCATTATGCCCATAAAGAGATGAGTTAAGAGTGTATTTTAGTTACAGTGCATTACTGCTTATTATGGTTCTGATGAAGATTTGTGCTCTAAATGTGATCTCACTTGGTCAACCCCTAATTTGCTTTTTAACTCGTAAAGAAATTCATGTGAGTTTGAAACTATGATGTACGTCGGGCAGGATTGAGACTAGGCATCATGACTGATGAATAAAACAAGTAAATCTGTACCTTTAATTTAGCTGGGTTTCTCTACTGCCATCCTGTTTTACGGTATTGCTGTTCAACGTTATTTCTAAACACATTTTTGTGAAAAATCATTTGCTCCCCGGATATAAATTGGGTTAATATTTGTGTGTTAGGTAAAGTTGTAACAAATAGCACTTATCAGTGAAGTTGCCACAACATAATCTTCTGCACTACGATTTCATGCATGGGCCCTGTCATGAATGATTGACGCTGTTACTTTGTCACTGGTATCATGTTTGCTCGTACTTAGGCACTGCCCTACAAAATCATTTGTTTTGACAGCCAATGAAAATGAGATTCATTTTCAAACTGTCCTTCATACTTCCCTACTAGCTCAGTCAGCTCAGACCTTGAGTGAAATTTGATGATTGCAGGTTGGATCTCCATTTTGAGTTGACTTAGCTGATCTCAGTCAACGCATCCAAAGTATCAACAATGTGTAGAGCTGGATGATCACAGCAGGCCAAGCAGCATCATAGGAGCAGGAAACCTTGACGTTTCGGGCCTAGACCCTTCATCAGAAATGGGGGAGGAGAGGAGGGTTCTGAAATAAATAGGGAGAGAGAGGGAGGCGGATAGAAGATGGATAGAGGAGAGGATAGGTGGAGAGGAGGCAGACAAGTTAAAGAGGTGGGGATGGAGCCAGTAAAGGTGAGTGTAGGTGGGCGGAGGTGGGGGGGGGTGGGTAGGGAGGAGATAGGTCAGTCCAGGGAGGACGGACAGGTCAAGGGGGCGGGATGAGGTTAATAGATAGGAGATGGGGGTTGGGCTTGAGGTGGGAGGAGGAGATAGGTGAGAGGAATAACAGGTTAGGGAGGCGGGGACGAGCTGGGCTGGTTTTGGGATGCGGTTGGGGGAGCCTCCCCCTCTCTCCCTATTTATTTCAGAACCCTCTTCCCCTCCCCCATTTCTGATGAAGGGTCTAGGCCCGAAACGTCAAGCTTTCCTGCTCCTATGATGCTGCTTGGCCTGCTGTGTTCATCCAGCTCCACACCTTGTTATCTCAGATTCTCCAGCATCTGCAGTACCTATTATCTCTAAAGTATCAACAGATCTGTCCAGGGCTAAGCTAGGAAATAACGGTCTGGATTTGTCACCTAAGTATTCTTTCATAATCCCTGCTTGAAGTTGTCAAGAGTACGGAGAGAATCAGCTTGTCTCCAAAGTCCTGGAGGGTCGGAGGCTGAGGGGTGACCTTATAGAGGTTTATATAATCATGAGGGGCATGGATAGGGTGAATAGCCAAGGTCTTTTTCCCCAGGGTAAGGGAGTCAAAAACTAGAGGGTATAGATTTAAGGGGAGAGTAGAAATATTTATACAAGACTCAAGGGGCAACGTTTTCACCGAGAGGGTGGTACATTTATGGATTTAGTTGCATGAGGACATGGTGGGGGCTGGTACTGTAACAACATTTAAAAGGCATCTCGATGGGTAAGTGAAGTGAAAGTGCTTAGAAGGATATGGGCCAAATGCTGGCAAATGGGACTAGATTATTTAGATATCTGATTGGCATGGACAAATTGTACAGAAGGGTCTGTTTCCATGTCGTACAACTCTATGATTCTATGGCTTTATAAATATGTCTATCCCACTCAGCAACGTTTAAATACAAGTGTTTAGTCTGTATAACAGCCTTTAACACATTTATTGAAATAGGTTTAAGTTGTTGTCATGATAGCACACAGATGAATGTAATATTCTCTTCAGCTGAGCAGAATTGTGATAAGTGTGGTCAAATGTTTTGATTGGATTGGTTTTATTGTCATTTGTACCTAACTACAGTGAAAAGGTTTTCTTCGAGTGGTACAGGCAGGTCACAGCAAGCAAAGGATATACAGACCAAAAAGACTTAGAGGCTTACAGGTTGCGCATTACCTTGATCAACAGGAATATGATCAGGAAATTGGCCAGTGTCTTCTTTTTCCGTTAGTAGGTTATCACAATTGGAAAATCACGAGCAACCAGTACCATAGCTGAAATATGAATCCCTGCACCTGAAACAAACAGTGAGAATACTGGAGAAACCCAGCAAGTCTTGCAGCATCTGTGGTGGGATAAACAGTGTTAACATTTCGAGTTTGATTTGACCCTTCTTCAGATATCGAACCTGCACCTGGCTTCTTCAGATTGCTTTTATTGACCAAATTATTGCACAGGGGCCAGATCATTGTAAAACGTACACATCGATGTTGATAGATCATAGTCTCATAGAGTCATAGAGATGTACAGCACGGAAACAGACCCCTCAGTCCAACTTGTCCATGCTGACCAGATATGCTAAATTAATCAATTCCCATTTGCCAGCATTTGGCCCACATCCCTCTAAACACTTCCTATTCACATATCTGTCCAGATTTCTTTTAAATGCAATTGTACTAGACTCCACCACTTCCTCTGGCAGCTCATTCCATACATGCACCACCCTCTGCATGAATAAGTTACCCCTTAGGTCCCTTTTAAACCTTTCCCCTCTCAAGTTACACCTTGCCCTCTAGTTTTCGACTTCCCTACCCTGGGGAAAAGACTTTGGTTATTCATCCTGTCCATGTCCCTCATGATTTCATAAACCTCGATAAAATTGTATCTCAGCCACCAATTCTCCAGTGAAAACATCCCCAGCCTATTCAGCTTCTCCTTACAGCTCAAACTCTCCAATCCCAGCCACATCCTTGTAAATCTTTTCTTAACCCTTTCAAGTTTAACAGCATCGTTCCTATGGCAAGGAGACCAGAATTGAATGTAGTATGAAAGGGGAACTTTAATTCTGGGCTGACTACAAGAGACCCATACCACTCAAAAACTACTGTGAGAATTCTGGCCAATAACATTAATGAGTGAGCCTGATTAATCTTCTTCTAGTCAACTCTTCCACCCTAAGCAAGTGTCCAGAAACAGCTTTGGAACAATGAAATTCAGAAATCCAAATGTTACCAAGTAAGTTTGGTTTGTAGCAGAGAACTATGCACCCAAGAGGGTGGCTGGAATTTCATCCAGCGTCCCACAGCAGGGAATATGGAGTTTCTCCCACTTCCATGTTATCACAGGGAGAGACCCAGATATCAGTTTGACAGGGTGGTGAAACCTCCCACCATTAAGTTGAGGCAGTCATATGACAAACTCACCCATTCGAGGTTGAAGACCAGTTAGACTCATTGATAAGCTATTTGCAGAAGGGTGTTTCAAATTGGGAATTGGTTAG
Organism: Ginglymostoma cirratum; assembly: GCA_024137785.1. Taxonomy (NCBI): domain Eukaryota; kingdom Metazoa; phylum Chordata; class Chondrichthyes; order Orectolobiformes; family Ginglymostomatidae; genus Ginglymostoma; species Ginglymostoma cirratum. The sequence goes on along the minus strand of JAHRHZ010000111.1, from coordinate 31,491,596 downwards.
CTCAGTTGGCTGAATGACTGGTTTGCAATTCACAACGATGCCAACAGTGTGCGTTAAATTCCACACCAGCTGAGGCCACCTCTGCCCTCACCTGAGGTGTGATCACCCTCAGATTAAATGACCACCAGCCATCCCTCTCCTCTGGGACTATGATGACCTTACCTTCAAACCTCTTCCTCAGTTTGAGCAGGAACTTATGCAGCCTGCAAACAGGAGATGAAAAGTTTCAATTTCCTGATGGCTGCTGGGGATGCAGACACACTGTCAGCTTCACGTTGAGCACTTGATCAACCTTTAGAGGGGTCATCTTTATAAGATATTTGCATATGAGTAACTATTTGCATAATTTTGAAAAAGGTATATCCTATCTTCAAAATAAAATCAGCAACATGCAAGTGTCTTGTGGCCAATGTGTGGCCATTTAAAGGTGATGTTAATTTTGTGCACTTGTGTTAAATTTGAATAACACCAGTTACAACCTTGTTCCACAAGTCTAATATTAACAGCAATGGAGGTATAGGGTGATACAGTCATAGAGTCATGGGCAGAAAATCTGTGGCCATGAGGTGGAGCCTCCCTTTTCACCAAAAGACTCGTCAACGGGTCCCGAAAACACAGCAATGTCACTAGGTGACGGGATGTTTCACCAATGAAAATCTTCTGCTAAATTACATCTGCTTTCCATGAATGTTACTAGCATTTAGGATGTTAATTATATTCACGTAGGAAATAGTAAAAAGAAAGTGGAAATGGCGTACAGTTCCAGATACGACTTCGGACATGGCATATTGTTGATAAAATCCCAAAAAATGTGTATGTTTCCTAATTCCACTCCAGAAAGGGCTTGATCCAAATTTAAATTGTGCCCCCTCGTCCTGGGAGCAGAAATAGTTCACCTCCGTACACCCTGTATGCTTCATATCTGAAAAGCCACAATCAAAATGCCCCTTAATCTTTCAAATTGCAGGAAATAAAATCCTGGTTGTGTAATTTAGTCTAGAATTGAGATATTATTCTGGTAAATCTATGTCGCACTCAAAACTGCACACTGTACTCTATGAACGAAAACAGAAGTTGCTGAAAAAAGCTCAGCAGGTCTGGCAGCCCCTGTGGAGTGAAATCAGAGTTTGTGTTTCGAGTCCAGTGACCCTTCTTCAGATCCCAGTTTCTGAATTCCAGCATCTGCAGTTTTTTTTGCACAGCACTCCAGGATTCTCTAATGCCAGCTTTATTTAGCTGCAGCATAATTTCTACTGTTGACCTATCGGCTATTAGACCTGAGGTCTAATGGGCTACGGTATTTGCTGTCTTCCAAAGTAAAAAGCTCATTGTTAACCCATCAACCCAAAATCTGACTACCCCTCAGCAATACGATACTGAGACACTGAGAACAGTCTGAATTGTACAGTCTGAGTAGGAACTCTCTTCCTGAAAAGGTGATGGATGCAGGGTCTTTAAATATTTTTAGGGCTGATATGGCTCGATGCTTGGTAAGTAGGGGCTGATAGGTTGTGTGTGTACGTGGGAATGTGGATTTGTAGTTACAATTATATAACCATGATCTTTTTACGTGGTGGAGAGCAGATTTGAGGGTCCGAATGAGCTACTGCTCTTTGCTCATTTGCTCTTATGCTGTATTTAAAAAAGCAGCACAAGTGGAATGAGGCCCTGAAATGGCCATTAATTGCCACTTAAGGGCATCAGTAGGCAATAGTAGAAAGCAATAGTTCAAATTTTCATGTTAAATTAACTCCACTCATTCTACTGAGGTCATAGAGTCATTGAGTCATGGAGTTGTATAGCATGGAAACAGACACTTTGGTCCAACTCGTCCATGCCGACCAGATATGCTAAATATAGTCCTATTTACTAGCATTTGGCCCGTATCCATCTAAACCCTTCCTATTCAAATACCTGTCCAGATGCCTTTTAAATGTTGTAATTGTACCAAGCTCGACCACTTCCTTTGCAGCCCATTCCATACACACACCACCTTTTGTGTGAAAACGTTGCTCCTTAGGTCCCTTTTATATCTTTTCTCTCTCACCTTAAACCCATACAGTCTGTAGTTGGATTCTAGCTTTAAAAGGGAACAAATATATTTGTATCAGCTCCCATTGATCCTCTTGACCAATTATACCTGACCAAATATTGTTGCACTTATTGCTATCATTCAATACATCTTCTTGTTATTTAAGAAGGTGCCTCTTCTGTCGAAGCACTAGGTTGATATATCCTCTACCACTAATCATTAGACATTCCCAAGAAGAAGCAAGGAGGACTGGTGGCATTGAACTATCCCTTACCCTGTAACACATTCTGGTAAATGTGGCAAAGGCCACCAGGTGCCAGGTATCTGAGTAGTCAGCTCACTCTGCCACCTCTGTTCAGTAGGTTAGTAATCTGCAGTCCATGCCACTCTGTGAAACATTTCTGGCTGCAGCAATATGTCAGAAAGCCGTCTGGACATTGTTCTCAGCTTTATTCCCAAGTCTCGTTTCCAAGTCCACCATGCCAGTATTTGGAAAATTCAGTCCATAGGAATCAGAAAGTGTTGCATCTGTGGCAATAACTGAAAATTACTAATGCTCAGTTAATATTAAAAATGCTCATGCACTCACAATCAAAATAGAGGCTGAATATTTTTTTAGGTACACTTCATGAGTAATGCACTGCCTGTGGAACAATTTTGGATGACCTGAGGTCAAGAAGATAGTAAGTAAATGCAATTTCTTTATTTAAATACTATTATGAAAAGCAATCGCTTTTCAATGAGCATTTTGATCGTAAGACCACCACAGTATCAGACTCAGTATCAGAAGGCGAATGCAGGATAATTAACTCAGTCGGGGTGGTGCAACGTTGTTGCCTCTGGAAACCATTAGAAATGGAGAAAAGATTGCTCTCAAATCCTCATGCTGAACGCAATCCCTTGGATTGGAACTGAAATATTAAGGAGTGAACTAACTGAGAATAGAGGGGAACAAATAGATTTTTAAAAAGAAAATTAAAAGAATTAGAGATGTATTGGGAGCAAACCTGACCTTGAGTGATTGCATAATCCAAGTGGATGAGTTCAGGCAAATCAATGGTGCATTTTACACACGGCCTGACTCCAGCAGGAAGGTTAATTGGGCAGTGAATAAAACAAGCTGCTGAGTCAGAGTTTCTCATTCTATTAGGACCAGGCCCGTTACAGATATCTTCACAATTTAAGTAGAAAATATTCTTACATCACATCACAGGATGAATAAGATCCAGAAAATCAATGTTTGTTTACCATTACATACAGATTTTAAATGTTTTTCACATCCTAGAATAATCTCAATATTGGTTAGCTTAGGTCTTTCCTTGAGCTATCGGGTTGCATATGAGACTGTTTATTGAATTTGCTTTTTTGTCAAGGGTATGTTTATGGGATGTTACTATACTAGAACAGTTCATTTGTGCTAGTTATTGTGTCTACTATTCTATTAAGTTTTCCAATAGAGTTGTTATTCCAAGTTCTTCGTTCTTTTGTTGTATTTTAACTGTTTTGCTAAATATCAAGTAGTTTGACCAATCGAATTGCATCTGGAACATGGCTCCTGACATTCACCTTTAAAATAAGAAAATGTTAAGGTCTAGGCTACCTTCTTGATAAATTTTGAGGGAGTCTAGTCTGATCCATAACAGTGTCAAGGACTCCCCACGTGTAAATAGGGGTGATTTGATGATGGGATACCAGCCTCTGTGGAGTTATTTCACTAATGTATAATTATGTTCCTTTATCTTACTCACCTCAAAGGAATTGTTTAATTTCTGGTAATTAGTGTATATACCACTCCAGTTATGTCCCCGTGACTGCTGCTTGTTCTTTCAGTGTCGATACCATCTTGAATCAATCATAAGGAATGCTATGGGCGCTAGTGTTCTTTGATCATTTGGTGGGAGGTGTTATAAAGTTGGATAAAGCCATCCACCAACTGTACAGTTATTATCCATTTTAAAATGACTGGGCATATTGCAGTGAGTTGAAGAGTTGTTCAAAAATAAAATGTCATTTGTGGAAAGTTGATTCTGTGAGAAAATATTCACTTACCAGACATTGTAAAATTTCCGGCTTTTTCTTGGAAGCAACTACAAAGTACAACTAGCTTTGGACAACTTAACATAATAGCCCCTAATAAAAATTAATTGGCTTAGTTTGCACAATCTCAAAAGACCTCTGAGAATTTTCTACTCATACTTATCATCAAGCATGCAATAATGTCCATTAGGGGGAAGTGAGCTAAGCACATATAAGAAAAAGACTGGATGGTTTTGCTGATAGAATTAGATAAAGTAAACTGGGAGGAGGCATATGTGGCATTTGAAGTCAGCTGTTTCTTGATAACATGTGGAGTGAATCAAATTGGCTGAAGACTGGCGTCTGTGATGCTGGGAAGAATAGGAGTTGGCCGAGATGGATCATCCACCAGGCATTTCTGGCTGAGGATTGTTGTAAATGCTTCAATCTTCTCTTATGCCCTGATGTGCTGAGATCCAGCATCGTTGAGCATAGGGATATTTGTGGAGTCTCGTCCTCCAGCAAGCTCATTAATTGTTTCACCAGCATTCGTGACTGGATGTGGCAGGACTGCAGAGCTGAGATCTGATCATTCAGTTGTAGAATTGCTTAGTTCTGTCAATTGTGTGCTGCTTTCACTATTGGACATGCAGCTAGTGATGTGTTGCAGCTTCACAAGGTTCATACTTCTGCTTTAAGCGTACCTGGTGTGGCTCTTGGCATGCCCTCCCGCACTCTTCATTGAACCAGGGTTGATCCCTTGACTGTGGCATTGGTAGAGTCAGTGCTTTGGTGGCCACGAGATTACAGATTGGGGTTTGACACAATTCTATGGCTGCTGCCTCAAGAACGCCCAAGTTTAAGTTGATAGATCTGTTCAACGTCTGTTCGATCAGTGTCACACATGGTGCAGGGTACTCCCAATATGAAGACAGGACTTGTTCTCCACAAGAATTCTACAGTGATCAGTCTTACCAATACTGTCATGGACAGATACCGCTGCAAAAGTTAGATTTGCAAGAATGAAGTCAAGTATGTTTTTCCTTCTTGTTGGTTTCCTCGTCACCTGACCCAGATCCTGTTCAGCAGTTATGTCCTTTAGGACTCAGCCAGCTCAGTTGGTATTGAGATAACAAGCATGGGGCTGGATGAACACAGCAGGTCGAGCAGCATCATAGGAGCAGGAAAACTTGACGTTTCGGGCCTAAACCCTTCATCAGAAATGGGGGAGGGGAAGAGGGTTCTGAAATAAATAGGGAGAGAGGGGGAGGCGGATAGAGGATGGATAGAGGAGAGGATAGGTGGAGAGGAGGCAGACAAGTCGAAGAGGCGGGGATGGAGTCAGTAAAGGTGAGTGTAGGTAGGGGGGTAGGGAGGCGATAGGTCAGTCCAGGGAGGATGGACAGGTCAAGGGGGCGGGATGATGTTAGTAGATAGGAGATGGAGGTGTGGCTTGAGGTGAGAGGAAAAACAGGTTGGGGAGGTGGAGATGAGCTGGGCTGGTTTTGGGATGCGGTTGGGGGAGGGGAGATTTTGAAGCTTGTGAAATCCACATTGATGCCATTGGGCTGCAGGGTTCCCAGGCTGAATATGATTTGCTGTTCCTGCAGCCTTCGGGTGGCATCACTGTGGCATTGCAGGAGGCCCAGGATGGACGTGTCATCTGAGGAATGGGAGGGGGAGTTGAAATGGTTGGCGACTGGGAGGTGCAGTTGTTTGTTGCGAACTGAGCGCAGGTGTTCTGCAAAGTGGTCCCCAAGCCTCCGCTTGGTTTCCCCGATGTAGAGGAAGCCACAACGGGTACAGCGGATGCAGTATACCACATTGGCAGATGTGCAGGTGAACATCTGCCTGATGTGGAAAGTCTTCTTGGGGCCTGGGATTGGGGTGAGGGAGGAGGTGTGGGGGCAGGTGTAGCACTTCCTGCGGTTACAAGGAAAAGTGCCGGGTGTGGTTGGGCTGGAGGGGAGTGTGTCAATTCCTCCCACTTCCTACAGACAAAGGGGGTGGCCATGGGTACCCACATGGGCCCAAGCTATGCCTGCCTCTTTGTAGGTTACGTGGAACCTCTTCCGTACCTACACTGGCCCTAAACCCCACCTCTTCCTCCGTTACATTGATGACTGCATCGGTGCCGCCTCGTGCTCCCACGAGGAACTTGAACAGTTCATCCACTTCACCAACACCTTCCACCCCAACCTTAAGTTCACCTGGACCATCTCCAACACTTCTCTCTCCTTCCTGGACCTCTCTGTCTCCATCTCGGGCAACCACCTAGAAACAGATGTCCATTTCAAGCCCACTGACTCCCACAGCTACCTGGAATACACCTTCTCCCACCCACCCTCCTGCAAAAATGCCATCCCCTATTCCCAATTCCTTCGCCTCCGCCGCATCTGCTCCTAGGATGAGACATTCCACTCCCGCACATCTCAAATGTCCTCATTCTTCAAGGACCGCAACTTCCCCCCCACAGTGGTCGAGAACGCCCTCGACCATGTCTCCAGCATTTCCTGGAACACATCCCTCACGCCCCGTCCCCGCAACAATAACCAAAAAAGAATCCCCCTCGTCCTCACGTACCACCCCACCAACCTGCGGATCCAACGCATCATCCTCCGACACTTCCGCCATCTGCAATCAGACCCCACCACCAAAGACATTTTTCCCTCCCCACCCTTATCTGCCTTCCAGAGGGACCACTCCCTCCGCTACTCCCTTGTCCGCTCCACACTCCCCTCCAGCCCCACCACACCCGGCACTTTTCCTTGTAACCGCAGGAAGTGCTACACCTGCCCCCACACCTCCTCCCTCACCCCAATCCCAGGCCCCAAGAAGACTTTCCACATCAGGCAGATGTTCACCTGCACATCTGCCAATGTGGTATACTGCATCCGCTGTACCCGTTGTGGCTTCCTCTACATCGGGGAAACCAAGCGGAGGCTTGGGGACCGCTTTGCAGAACACCTGCGCTCAGTTCGCAACA
>JAHRHZ010000111.1:31368997-31484162 GCA_024137785.1 Ginglymostoma cirratum | reverse complement strand
CTCCCTATTTATTTCAGAACCCTCTTCCCCTCCCCCATTTCTGATGAAGGGTTTAGGCCCGAAACGTCAAGTTTTCCTGCTCCTATGATGCTGCTTGACCTGCTGTGTTCCTCCAGCCCCATGCTTGTTATCTCGGATTCTCCAGCATCTGCAGTACCTTTTATCTCTGATATAATCAGTTGGTGTTGATGCTGCCCAGCCATACATTCCCACCCCATACATTCCATGCCCTTTTCACTCCCAAAGCTTCCTCCATGTGGTGTTCAACATGGGGAAGTACTGATTCATCAGCCAAGCCGTTGTGGAGTGGGGACATGTGGAGGAAAACTAGGAGATAGTCAGTTGGAGGTTTCTTTGCTTGACTTGGTGTCATTGAACTCTGGGAATTCCAAGGGATACTCCCTCCCATATATACATCATCATGGTATGACCTCTGCTGGTGGGACAGGACGTACCCAGGGATGGTGATGGTATCATCTGGGGCAGTTCCGTGACTTTGTCAGGCTGTTGACTGACCAGTCTTTGGGGCAGCTTTCTGCATTTTTTTATTCCACAGCCCTGATGTTTGCTAGGAGGACTTTGTGGTTTACTGTTTTTCTCACCGTAAAGATTTTTCACTGTTGCAATGATCCAGCATTATTTCGAATAGTTTTAATAATAAGTAAAAAATCAGAATATATAGCTTAAAGAGACCACATCAGTCCTGAGCCAGGTCAACATCAATAACACCTACACCACCATCCCTCTCCCACTGCCTCAGCACTACCTGCACTGGACCAGGGTCAGATTTCTCGCTGCTGGATCTACCTCATTGACATTGCTGTGATGTCCTTCTGCCTCCGTATCGCTGCTGCCAACACTGGACCCAACCAATGACAACATAATCAATCCCCACCCGTTCATTCTGAGGCTGTACCTTTGGGTGTTAGTCACTCCTACTCATGGAAACATCTCTCCATGTCCTCTCTATCCAAGCCTGTCAGTACTCTGTAAGTTTTAGTGAAATCCACCCCCCCACCAAACCTTCTAAACTCGATTGAGTACCGACTAAGAGTCTTCAACCACTCCTCATATGGCAATCCCTTCATTCCAAGGATCGTTGTTGTAAACTTCCTCTGGACCCCCTCCAAAGCCAGCACATCCTTCCTTCGATACAGGGCCCAAAACTGCTCACAGTGTTCCAAATGCGGTCTGTCCACAGCCTTATCCAGCCTCAGCATCATTGCTCTTGTGTTCTAGGCCTCTTGTAATGAATGCTAACATTGAATTGGCCTTTCTAACCACCAACTGAACTTGCATGTTAACCTTAAGAGAATCCTGAATTAGTACTGTCAATGGCCTAGGGATATGAATGAACCTGATGGGTTTTTATTACAGTGGTTAGGTGGTTTTAATTCCAGATGTTATTGAATTTAAATTTCACGGTCTGCCACTGTGTGATTTGAACTCAAGTATCCAGAATTAGCCTGGGGTTCAGCATTACTAGACCAGCAACATTACAAAAAAACCTCCTCCACCTGTTCTGAGGAAGGGTCACTAGACCCAAAACGTTAACTCTGTTTTTTCCTTCACAGATGCTGCCAGACCAGCTGAGCTTTTCCAGCAACTTTGTTTTTTCCCTCCTCCTCCTGTGGTGTGATTCTATGTAACAGATAGCTCAGTTAAGTGTCTTTTGTCTTGATTTACTTTTCATTAATGTTTTAAATTTCTATTTTTTAGAAATAAGGACTAGAATATCAAACTGGTAATAGTTAATCAATTTGTTTTAGTTCAGAAACAGTAACATGTAGACAGCAGTGTCATCGTAGTTTCATTATACCAAGTCTGGAAATTGTTTTTTGAATTTATTTTATAACTGGTAGTTTTGGATGTGTCTGATATCTGAATGATATCTCACACCCAAACATAAATATCCCAATGAAGCATCAATCCGATCAGAAATGAGGACCTGCGAGAATTTGTAACCACTTCACCCACCACACACTGAACCACGTGTATTTCTCAGAATAAATGCAATTTGAAAAGGGTAAGCAATCCTTCCGTGCATAGAATGGTTTGATTGGACACTCACGTGTGTCTGATAATTTGTGTGCCCAGCAGGTACTTTAATGGCAGGAAGAGGAGGAGGAGGCTACCAAGGTTGAAGTCTTCAGAAACAATGCAGGAGTTCTATTTTTTTTCTGAAGAAGAGTCCCGACGCGAAACGTCAACTTTCCTGCTCCTCTGGTGCTGCCTGGCCTGCTGTGTTCCTCCAGCTCCACACTGTGTTATCTCTGACTCCAGCATTGGCAGTTCTTGCTATCTCTAGGAGTTCTATCTTGTTGTTCCAATAAGTTTGAAATAATCATACATTTAGACAGAAATTGCTGGACCTCCCTTCAAATACTGGTCCCAGATCGCATTGTGCTGCAGACTGATCAGCTGTTGCTCAGCACCGGACTGTAACTGGATATTGGAAGCAGCAGTGCCTGTTTCATTATTCAAGGCTGGTGTCTAATCAAAGTTGAATGTTTCTGCCAAGAGGGTATTCATGTGAATGAAAAGACCGATTCTTGGCCCACAAATCTTTAGCCACACATAGCAGGATGTGGCACAGATAGTGGGAGCTAGAGTATTGGATTTGCTTCCTTTTCTTTTCTTCGATGCGGCCACTCTGCCTCACATAGAAGAATTTGGACTCAAAGCATACATCTTGATGGGCAAACTGTTCATTTTCCAGCTTCCCAACAATTAATAGCAAGCTTTGACAGTCATTATTTACAAAGTTGCCACACTTCAAGGAAAGATTTAGGTTGTCTCTGTAGTATGCCCGGATACACACGCACATAATGATATACGAACAATATGAGAATGCAAAATTTACAGCTTCGTAAGTTCTTTCGGTTTTTAATACAAAATTCAACTTCTAAAAAAAAATTTCCTCTATGTATTGAGGTAACGATTGCAATTTATATTGTGTCCAAACTAAAGAAGATTTAGAAGCAATGCCTTGTCATTAAATTGAACAAAATTTCTGAGCAGGGGGGCTCACTAGTGTGGCTAAGGAGAGTTTAAACTAAATTTGCAGAGCGATGGACATCTGCATTGAGAAGTAGAAAAGTGGAATAAGCTGCATAATGTCAGAGCACTGGACAATACTCACGATAGGAGTGCGTCATTATTAGATAGGAGTGGATAAAAATGTCTATGAAGAACACAAAAATCAGAATTGAAGTGAAAACACTAATGCAAAAAGTAGGAGCAGAAATAAGCTATTTGGCCCCTCAAGACTGCTTCGTCATTTAATAAGATTGCGGCTGATTTACTTGTGTTTCGAATTTACATTCCCATCCAGTCTTTGATTCCCTTGCCTAACAGGAATCTATTTAATTTCACTTTAAAAGTATTCAATGACCCTACCTCCAGTGCCTTTTGACAGTTCCAACTTTACGCAATCGTCAGAAAGAAAATAAATTCCCCTCATTTGTGTCTGAAAAGAGTGACCCCAATTTTTAAATCATGTACTCTACTCATGGACTTAACTATAAGAGAAAATATACTTTTCACATTCATCCTGTCATGACAATTTAGGATCTCCTAAACTTCAATTGAGTCAACCCTCACTCCATCAAACTCTGGTGAAATCAAGTCCAGTATAATGGAGCTCATGACGAAGCAAAAATCAGACACGAGAGATGCCTTATGGGTGGTGTAGGTAATTTATGCGACAAGTGTGTCGTAGAGTCCGTGAAAACCTGTTAGGCCTCATGCCGAGAAACCCACCAAAAAGTCAAGACTATTTGGACTTAGCCTGAAAAGGAAGATGCAGCCCTGTGTTGCTCCAGCTGTTTCTTCCACTGGGCGATAACATTGGTGAGCCTACACCATCAAGACCATTAAAAAGAAAGTTCAGGAGTTCAGCACATGGATGTCATTCTGACCTTGCCTGTGGAATGCAAATTGGTCGTGCCCTGCTGTCAGCTGGGGTTCAGACTAGCTCCAAGGAGAAGAGGAGCTGAAATTACTGAGAAAGGTAAAGTTCTGAAGGATTTTGTGAGAGTGATTGATGGCTATGCTGGATGGACTGTCAAGCCAGATCATTAGACGTTAGGTTGGCAATACTGGACTTAATTCACTGGTGTGTGATGGAGTGAGCATAGACTTGATTGAAGTATATGTGATCCTGACTTGTCTTGACGGGGTGAATGTGGAAAGTATATTTTCTCTTGTAGTTGAATCCATAACTGAAGGCCACTATTTAATAGTTAGGGGTCACTATTTTCAGTCACAGATGAGGGGAATTTTTTTCTCTCTGATGGTTGTTACTAATTTGGAACTTTCAGAAGGCAGTGGGCAGGGTCACTGATTATTTTTAAGGTGAATTTAAATAGACTCCTGTTAGGCAAGGGGATCGAAGGCCAAATGGGAATGTAAATTCAAAACCCAAATAAGTCAACCACAATCTTATTAAATAATGAAGCAGTCTCGAGGGACCAAATGTCTTCTTTCTACTCCTAATTGTTGTATTTCTTTCTTCACTGTAATCTTTTCTTTGTATTCTTCACAGACATTTTAGTTATGCTTGCAATTTCTTATTTATTATCAACTGCAACTTGCCCATTAATTTCTGTTTAACTTATTTTGATTCTGAATGCTAGGATATAGGTAATTATCTAAAATTATGATTAATGTTTGCTTTACTGGATTTTTGGAGAGTTAAAGATAATTTGTTTTAAAACGTGGAGTTGTCTTGCTTCATTTTTATGGTTAAATAGCTGGGATTTTGGATCTACTCTTTTTAAATCAATAAGCAGCAACTGCTCTTTGTTGAGACAATATAACATAATCAACCCCAATTACATGGCCTACAGCTCTGCATTCATTGTTATGGCTTTTCATTTTCATACGATTCATACAGTTTTACTCACTCTTCCTGGTACAAATTTTGGCTGATTTTCCTCAATTTAATTCAATATCAAATCCATCTAAAAATTTTACTTAGCCACCTTCTGCCTTGTTCCCAGAATTTGAAATACTTTGACTTTTAGACGCAATTTGCTGAAGCTTTCTTTGATAGTATATCATCCAGATCTCACCGAACAGATACATTTTTGCCTGACTGTAGCGCACTCACAGAACTCTGGATATGCATTCACAAAATAACATTGTTTCTAACCCTTTATGAAAAGTACCATTACAACAGTATGAAGAAGTTTAATAACCTAAACAGGTCTTACAGTATTGGAGCATGCACTACCACATTCCATTAGCATAATGTTTTAAGGACACTTAATATTTCCAATGACTTCCTTTTGAAAAATTCACACACACATTTACACAAATGTCCAATATGCAATGGGTTTGTACCGTAGCTTTTTCAAGTGGAGTTAAGGGTTCATTCAGATTTATCACCATATGTGCTCAGACCTAAAGAAATAGCCCCTCAAATGCAGCTAAGTATTGTGTATACCTAACATCACATTCCCAGGCAAAAGAGTGACCTCATTTCAATCATGGCAGACACATATTGCTCCTAAGAATCTGGTTGCAATCATGCCCTAAATTCCCATGGCAACACAGATAGAATCTCACCATTATTCAGGCAGGGATTCAGTACAAAGCATCAGATAAATTGAACATCCTCAGCCAAGGTCAGAAGTCACATGGCACCAGGTTATAGTCCAACAGATTTATTTGAAGTCAGAAGCTTTTGGAGCACTGCCCCTTCATCAGTTGAAGTGACAGTGCTCCAAAAGTTTGTGATTTCAAATAAACATTTTGGACTATAACCTGGTGCCATGCGACTTGCGACCATGTCCATCCCAGTCCAACACCAGCAGCTGAACGTCTCAGCCTCAGCCCAGGAAGGGACCCAGCCAAGTCATTAACTCTTGTCCAGCTCATCCCATTAATACACCCTTTGGCAAGAAGGCAAATTCAGAAAAACAGATTTTGTCTCACATGCAATCTAGTAGCCTAGGAAGAGAGCCCCCAGCTTTTGGCTGTAATCGAGACAAAGAAAAATAACCTCCACTTCTTCAAGCCCATAACAGCAACTGCTTAAAGCTAATTCTAAAAATGAAAAAAAAAGAAATCCTAGTCTGAGAGCTGGCCACACCCAGCCAGTCTGCTTCTGTTGTTCTAAATTTTAAAGAGAAAGTCAAAGCTTCAAAGCAGTTTACTTTAGTGGTTTTGGTAGACTGCTCGTCACCTTTGCCTTACAAACTCTTCTAAAAACAAGGACAAAATAACCTCTTAAAGCCACAGCATTGTCACAACTCTTCAGCCACTGACAAATGGGTGGCATTATGCAACTGTAGGAACAATGTCATCCATGCTGCTCTGTTGCTAGGAGTGTCAGAAGATTTCAAAAACTGAAATTATATAAACATGTAGTTTCAGCACTAAAACCAGCCTCTCAAAAAATACTCTTTCTTGAGTTTCTTCAATCCAGCATCCTCAGTGTCACAAATGGAGTAAAACCTAATTTTAATATATATCTATGCTATAAATGTTTGGTCACTGTTTTAAAAACACATTGAACAGAGCCACAAAGTTGGCCGTTATAATTATGTGAATGGACTCAGCAGATGCATTTCTTCTCATTTTTTCTGCTACTGTGTAGATGCCTATACATAGCTTCTAGAACTGGAAGCCTGTGGACCCTCTGAGCATCTTAGAGGGAACATTGCACAGCAGTAACCTTCCAGAAGCTCCTAAAAAGCCGAAGCCAGCCAGGTACAATCAATGCATCATCTACCTCCTGATGAAACTGGAATGCTTAAACTACTGTGTTCCAAACTGCCAGAGAGATGACTGTCTCCACGACAAAACAAAATGTACAAGATAGAATTGCAGGTTACACCTTTTGATTTGATTTTATTTCACTGTCATGTGTACTCAGGTACACAAGTACAGCAGTACAGTGAATAGTGTATAATGTTGCCACACAAGGCGCCATCTTAGGTACAAGTCTCTAGGTACAGAATCTTAAGGTGTGGTCATGATTTTCTATTTAACATAGACAGTTGATTATTTGCAATGCAAGCTTTGCTTTAATGGTAGCTGTTCCTCCTCATCCCCCTATCAACCCCAGCACCACCCTGACAAAGAGCCTTGGCCATATGACTCCAACAGTGTTGAACCCAACCGCCTTTTCAACCACAAAATTGAGAAAAAACTGACAGTTTAAGGGGTCACCACATTTACTGACAACATCAACACCTGGGGCACCAAGGAAATGCACCTGGCATGGTGATAAAAACAGCTGCCAGCCTACAGTTGTACACTCTACAAATAAATACCTTCTTTCTTCAAAAAAAAGGTCACATTTCAGTAACGCTTTCTCAAAAGATGTTTGAAGGGATTTTCAAAGGAAGGAAACTGCAGGCAATCTCTCAGCTGCTGACCACCTACTTGCCCCACACCCACTATGTATTCCAGTCTGCTAACTGCAATTCTGAATGTTTAGACTCCATTTTTAAACCAAAGATGTTGATAAAAATGAATCCCTCCGTTATTTTTGTACATAAGATGTTACAAATGGAATAATCCATTCCAATGCTTTATATGCCTATAAATATGTGATTGTTGGGAAATACCACCCCCGTCTCTAAGGGTAATGCGATGGGACCCAACTCCTAATTTAACTTTGTAACAGTGTTGTTGAGGTCTTTTCTAAACATGGAGAGGGGAAGGAATTATCCCCCACATTTAAAACATAGACATGAATAACAATCTGCTTACGGAGAGGTAGTGAGAATAAGAGAGAGCTTTGTTTTAAAATTCTCAATTTGTCCTTGAAATGAAGCCAAAACACATTGCTACTACACTTGAGGCCTTGCAATATTAATGGCATAAGCACCCGTTTCTCCCATTTGCTCTCATTTCCCTTACCCTGAGAAATAAGACAAAGTCAAGGGTGCAGTTAATCATTGCGTAGTTAAAGTTATGATCTGTTTGCATTCCACTGCAATAAATCTCCCAAGGATTCATCCCAATCAACTAATCTCCAATTGTAGAGAATACCCCTTCAGAACAAAAAAGCTGAACAGAAGTTGAAATTTGGGTATCCTGCATTGGTCCATTTTCCTAACATTAAACTTTGAATTCCCAGAGATCACAAAAATCTGTTTTAACCAAGGGCCAAAATGCAAATTCATGTGAATTAGATACAATAAATGCCAATAACTTTTGAAATCACAATTTGGTTAACAGGATATATAATGTAATTCAATCATAAAAAGTGGTCATTTGTGTTTTTTTTATTCATTCACGAGATGAGGGCATCATTGGCCCGGCCAGTATTTATTGCCCATCCCTAATTGCCCAGAGGGCTAAGAGTTAACCACATTGCTGTGGGTTTGGAGTCACAGGTAGGCCAGAACAGGTAAGGATGGCAGTTTCCTTCCCTAAAGGATATTAGTAAATCAGATGGGTTTTTCCTGACAATTGACAATGGATTCATGGTCATTATTAGGCTCTTAATGGCAGTTTTTTAATGAATTCAAATTCCACTGTCTGCTGTGGCAGGATTCAAGCCCAGTTCCCCAGAACACGTCCGGGGTCTCTAGATTAACAGGCCATTGCCTCTCCTATCCCATTGATAATCCACTGTTTATATTACCAACAATATTTGTCATCTGCAGTTTGGCTACATTCAGCACTTTTAGAAAGGGATGAAGAAGCACTGATGATTTACACTTGAAGGTTATGACCAAGAGAATTAACAATGAAGCTTTATTCCTAGTGTGAACAGGGTTTATATGTTCTGACAAAAGTAACTGTTCAACTCCTTAAAAACATGAAGAAGTGATTCATCAAATATATCTGTCTCTTATCTTAGATGAAAGGTCACTTTTGGTCCATGGATTGCTGTGCCCATACCGTGTGCAAATATTAGAAAAATAGTTGCCAGATGTAAGTATTATTTGCATGAATGCCTTTGATAAGTGCATATTTTCCATTGTTGAACTTGAAAGTAAAAGGTTCACTGTGATTATCAGCACGATAACTTTCCAACTCTGGCTACCCATAACAAAGTTCTGCAACCAATTAGAGTAGGATGACTTTGGCACTATGCAATCACAGTAATTTTAGCAAGGCAGCATGGTTTAAATATTTTCGTCACGCACCGAATGGGCATAGTTCAGGATATTATGTTGGTGTCAAAAAGTTGTATTGTGGAATGGTGATTTATGTTCAGTAGCACAGTCTCGAAGCAACCAAGAATTTTAGCAAATAAACCTGTCTACAGTTGTTCTGTGCACAGGAAAAAGGAAAATAAATGACAGAAAAATTATCAGATGGGCATCTTCAGGGTGTTGTTGAATTGAATCTAATCGTATGAACAGAATAACAAATTATGCAAAATGTGGCGATTCAGCAAAAACAATTCTTAGTAAATATCATTTTTCATTTTGCTGGAATGTTGCTACATATGCATTCCTTTTACCTTTATATAATCTTTATCCAGTTGGATAAATCAGAACTTCCCACTCTGAGCATGGTACATGACGTAATAATTATTCATATTAAGAGATATGGGAATTTTTGAAAATTCTTTCATTGGGTGGCAGAGCCATTATTTGTTACCCTTGCCTAATTGACCTTGAACTGACTGGCTTGTTGGGCCATTTCAGGCGGCTGTTCAGTGTCACATGGAGGTCAGGCCAGATTTCATTTCCTAATGAGCATCAGGGAATCAAATGGGTTTTTAACAAGGGTGCAGTCACCATCACCCAGACTGGGTTTATGCTCCAGCCTTATTCACTGAAATCAAATTCCACCGGTCACCATGGTGTGATTGAACTTATGGGCATTATCTTCCCAGCAACTGAATGATGTGGACATTAGCAAGAAAGTTGAGGAAATGGCGTGAAGTCAGCAGTGAGGAGATTCTCAACATCCCACTTTGCAAGAAGTGAGACAAGATTCTTGCTTATGTACAACAAGAGACCTATTTGCATGCATTGGCATCCCAGAGATTATTGTTTTCCCTCTTAGTGCTCACTCACTTTGCACCAACTTGGAATCTTTCACCATCCCTGCCTCGCCTTGCCTTACTGCACTTTTTCCCTCAGCCGGAACCTACAGGCTCACAGTACTTTCCATTCTGACTAGCCTGTTAGAGCAGATTCGAGCAGCTTATCACAGCATTCAGCAGTCATCAGTCTAGAGGGTGGACATATAGCTGTATCGAACTGTGCTATGTCAGCTTCACACCTGCACCATTTGCAAGCAATGTTCACAGCAAGCACACTGCATGTGCATCAACCAAATGGCCTTGTCTCAAAGTCTAAAGGGCACATATGACATAGCAGATAATATGCTGCCATGGATCAATGATTGGCTAACAGACAGGACACAGAATAAATTAGTCATTTTCATGTTGTCAGGTAGTGACTGGTGAGGTACCACAGAATCAGTACTTGGATTTTACCGGTTCACAATATATGTCCATGATTTGGAGGTGGAGACCAAATATATCTCCAATTTTGTAAATGATACAAAGTTAAGTGGGAATGTGTGTTATACAGAAGATGTAAAGTGGCTTCAGGAGGTTTTGGACAGGCTTACTGAATGGGCAAGAACATGGCAGCTGGAATATAATGTGGAAAATGAGAGGCTATCCATTTGAGTAGGAGAGATTGATGTCCAAAGTATTTCTTAAATGGTAAGAAGTTGAAAAATGTAGATGTACAAAGGGACTTAGGTGTACTTGTTACTGAGTCACTGAAGGCTAACATGCAGGTGCAGCAAACTGTTAGGAAGGCTTTTGGGATATTATCGGAAGATTTATTGAAAAGGATTTGAGGTCTACAGAAGTAGTGAAGTCTTACTTCAGTTGTATAGGAACTTGATTGGACTGCACCTGGTGTACTGTGTACAGATTTAGCTTCCTTATCTCAGGAAAGATATTCTTGCCACTGGGGGAGTGCAACAAAATTCCACCAGTCTTGTTACTGCAATGACCCATGAAGAAAGATCGGGCAATTGGGCATGTGCTCTCGAAATATTTTGAAGAATGAGAGGTGATCTCATTGAAACTCGCAAACTATTTAAAAGGATAAAGAGGATAGCTGCAGGTAAGATGTTTCCCTGGTTGGGAATCTAGAACTCGTTGGGGGTTGGCAGGGCTTTAGGGAGAGGTATTTTAAAGTAAGGGGAATGCCACTGAGATGAGGAGAATTTTTTTTTTACTCAGTGGCGTGTGAACCTTTGGAATTCTCTTACACAGTAAGCTGTGGAAGCTCAGTCCTCGAGTATGTTTAAGGTAGAGGTTGATGGATTTCTGATCACCAGGTTATGGGACGAGGTGTGTAAAAGACATTGAAGTGTTTGATCAACCATAATTGGATTGAATGGTGTGGCAGGCTTGATGGACTGAATGGCCTACTCCTGTTCCTGTTTTCCCATGAGCAGTCTTCAGTCAAGTCAAGGTAAACAATCTTCAGTCAAGGGGGCTCACACACAATAAGTCAAGGTCATCCTCAGCCTTAGAGTAAATAGTCAGTATTGGAAGGCAGCATGCTGTGCTGTAGAGGGTCAATATTGTGAAGGGGGGGTTGCAAAAGGAAGGCAGAAAGAGAAAGACACATTGGGGGTCGACATGGGATATTGTGAGAGGGGGTGATATTAATCAGGGTCACAATCATCCTGACCTCTACCGAGGGACAGCGCAACTCTATGATTGGCTTGACTAAGCTGTCGGAATTGGTCTCGGGGGCAATGTTAAGAGAATGTAGCAGTAATTCAGAGAGGTGTGTGGGAATATGTGGAGGGTCAGCACTGATGAGGTTGATAGGAAATGGAACATGAAGATTTAGGAATCCTTTGATTCCCAGGCTCATTGTGGCTCACTGTGCCAAATGTGATCTGTATAGCCTTCCATACTTATGCGAATTGTCAATGTGCACTGGAAATTGTAAATAGATGCAACTCACCTGGGGTGGGCAGACTACATGCGTTTTGTCCTGTCTGATCACATGGTCTCTAATTGAGAGTGATGGGTGGTCTGTGAAGGGTCAATTACCTTAATCAGACACTGTCACACAGCATTGTGCACGTGAAATGCCTACACATTCCAACCGTGTGGAATACAAATCCTGACCACAATCAATCTTGATCGTGTTATTGGTCATTGCAGGTTAAAAATGATCATCTCTGTGAAGCAGAAGTAATCACCTGTGACTTAAAAGTGGCATTTTTGGGCTGGTGCATAAATAATTAAAATAATTTGGGCAAATAGTCTTAAAAATCACGCTAGGCCTCGCAGAGAGAAACTATCTGTCAAAGTCACCAAAGTTGACCAATTTCTGGACCAAGTTCAGCTTTTTGTTCAGCTAGAGCATTTGCCTGGACATCTGCATCATTAGTCCAGTGACATTAACGCAGTACCGCCAACTCCCCTAATTATTCTGAAAGTTAATCAAGAAAGTGTACTTTTGCTGGTACGGCTTTTACCACAGCCTGCTTTAGCAACTCTTTAGCTGTTTTGCCAGATAATGTCATCTGGTTCTTTGAACACAATCTCACACAGGCTGGTAAATGTCCTTGCATGATAGCACTCAATTTGCTCGCGAGCAACTTGTGAGTACCTGCTCCTTTCAATGACTGCAGGCAAATTATCACAATTGCATTCCTTATCTCCTTTGGCCTCCAAAGTACCTTTAGAAATGCAGTGGTCTTTTAAATAGATGGACTGGATGTCAAACTCTTAGCAATACTCACAATGAACCAAAGATAAATAGCTACAGTTAGCATCAAAACTTTGCAAGAGTTGCTCAATGTGGAGAATGATGCAGAATACCACAGTCAAATAAATTTCTATATTTAATATATTTTACAGCGTGAAAGAAACTCATTTGACCCAATAGATCTGCACTGTGTTTATGGCCCATGCAAATCTTCTTCCACATTATATCCAACTTTAGCTACACATCATTCTATTCCTCTTTCTCTCATGTGCTTAATTGTTATTATATGCCTTGTCCATGTTATTTGCATCAAATGCTCTATTGGAAACTTTGTAGGTTGGTTGTTTCTTTTGATCTGAATATTTGTACGTTATGTGTTTCCAACCAATTTTATTGCACTGAAAAACTGCATAAATGAGAAAGTCGTGCTTCTCTCAACCAAATCTCACAACCAACAAACTTCTATTTTTCTTCAACTGTTACTAGTGGTTAGCTTAGCTGCATTACTCCTTGATTAGAGAGAAAACCAAGGTCAAGCAATGGATACATATCTAGCAATGGATACATATCTAGCAATGGATACATATCTTCCAACATGATTAAACTGATACTGTGCAAGATTCTATAGAATCACCGCTATCCAGTCGCAGAAATACTAACACCCCACAGTGATTCAATGCATTATTTTCTAGCGAATGTGACCATTGCCCATCGCTCTGTGGTTCATTTCTCTGATGATCCAAATCAGTGAGACGTTTTATGCACATTAGATATTACAAATAATGTGTAAAATTCACTGTTTAATGGTGAACTCGGGTGATGAATTCTAAGTTAAATCAAGAAACGGAGTAAGTTCATTTACTGGGCACTGTAAGTTTTATTCAGTTTGAAAAGAGTGAAAAGCACTACGAGTGCTTTAACACCCAAAATTTCACAAAAGACACCAGAAAATTCTGTTCAATTATAGACGACTTGATCAAACAGGTAGAGCGTTCTCTTCTCACTGATCCACTGTTCAAGGACTAAAATGAAATGCACAAAAGTTCTGAAGTTAGCTTCCAGAAGGAACAAGATTGCCTTTAATTTGCCAAGATTGTTTAAACAATGCCATGCCTGTAGAGCTCCTACGGGAATCTGAGTATTCATCTATTGAAGTAGAACAGAGATGGTGGTGACTTAGGGCCAGGAATCCATCCGCTGATCATTGAGTTTCACCGTCATTTCAACCACAAATCTGCACTGACCAGCAACAAAATGTCAATCGTGAAAATCTGAAGCACAACCGGTAAATACTTAGAGTTTTCTTCTACACCTGACACAAACTTAAAGGTGTGCCACTGTATATGCAATTTTCTCACTCAGGTACTGGCTCCCAAATTATACCACCACGTTTTCATCATTGCATTTCCGAGCCTCTCTTGTGTGTATTGTGAGGCATTATTATAACATTGAACAGAACGTTTCACAGATTGATTGATTATTAAACCAAGAATCGCATTTGAGTCTTGAATGATTGCAGTAGATGTAGGGAATATAAAAGTTACAGTCGGAATGCCGTCAGTGCGCTAACAAATGGTCTAATGTATATGTTCAGGAAAGCAAAATCATCTCTTCCTGCTTTCCTGTTCATTTTACGGGGTGTAATTAATTACCTTGCTAATTGAAAATCTTTACCACAGTTCTTCACCAGAATTGATATACCTTTCTTTTTTAATTATTGGCTATTAAAGGGCATGCTCATTTAACATGAATAGTGTGATTTATTCTTTCATGCGAAATAATTTAGAACACTTTCAAGAAATAATACAAATGCCTTCTTTGTCCTTTATGATATTGTGACCTTCATCTCTGAATTTGATTTAACAATTTTAAAGAACATGAACGTGAAGCTATTTCTTTTGGATGGTATTACTAGGGCATTATTTCATTGCCATGGAATTTTCTGTGGTCGATTCTGCGACAAGAATTTTTTCCCTCAGTTTTCTGCCTCCTTATGTCAATTCTGACTAGGCTTGAGTGTCAGCACATTCATTCATTCACCAGCTGTGTAGGCACCATGCTGGGTGAAGCTGAAACAATGGGTGAATTTTATGCAGAAACGGTGGCCCCACTCTGCCTTAAGGTATGCCCTCACCTCAACAAGGCCAGGCTACCCAGCAATGAGTCAACAACCCTTTGGTCATTGATTGGCCGGACACCACGGTCCGTTGCTAGGGCCAGTGGTTCAGGCCACTGTAGGGTGCCCAAACAGAAGGGATAACCCCAGCCCTCAACAAAGCCACCAGGGGGTCCAACAGCCCCACCCACCATGGGTAAAATATACATAGCAATAGGAAGAAACCCTTAAATGGCCATTCATCACAAGAGACTCAAATGGCCCAGGAGGGGACAAGCAGTCCAGTGCCATGTCTGCCACTGGCAAACAACCGCTCCACAATGACATCCAATTTTATAACCTCTTCACCTGCCAGCCTGCACCCAGGTACATTGTGAAAATCCACAATATAAATGATGTGACTCTATTGTCAGTGTCAGTTAAGATCAGAGGAATTGCTCTCTTTATGTTAAGTCAAGGGAACTGTACTTTATTCTAACGATAGCTACCGAACAAAAACAGAAACTGAATCCGCCTCTGTCAGGCTACAGAATTAAAAGGGGAATAATACCATAATGTTGATGTTACTGGACTGAGAATCCCATTGCCGTGAATAATGCTCCAGAGATATGAGTTCACATTCAACAGGTCAGAGTGAGGTATTTAAATCTAATTAATTGATAAATATAGAATTGAGTACTAATAATGATGAAACTACTGGAACGTGATATAAACTCTTAACTTAAAGCAAAGTACTCCAGAATCTGGTTATCTGAAACAAAATTAGAAATTTCCGGAGAAACTCAGCAGGTCTGGCATCATTGATTGGGACAGAACCAGAGTTACGTTTCAAGTCCAGTGACTCTTCATTCAAACAGAATCTGCTATCTTTTCCTGTTCTAAATACCTTGCTCAAATTGCCGCTCAATCCTCTATTCTTCAAGGAGAACAAGCACAGCTTATCCTCGGAGCTGAAAGCCCTCACACTTCAAACCATTCTCATGAATCTTTGCTGCACCTTTTCTAAAGTTTTTGTATACCTCCTAAAGTGCAAGATTGAATGTATTATTCTAATTGAGACAGTGTTTTATAATGGTTCATCACAACCTCCCTGTTTCAGTATTCTGTGGGTCAGGTTTTCACAGAATTGGACTAACTCTGGAACTTTTATAAAATGGAGTTTGGGTTTGATTATAGGCAGTTTTCACCAATGCAATTATCATTGAGTTTGGCCAGCTTCTCTTTGTGTGCTTCACAGCTCCTCAGAGAATTTATGAACCATCGTCTGTATTCAGGAATGTTTTGAAAAGGGTTTTGCCCATGCCCTCCCCTTCCATGGCCTACCCTTCCATGCCCACCCCATGCCCTCCATGTATGGCCATATACCTATAGCCTGCATTATATAGATGATTAGGCTGAGTTTCAACACTTGCTGATGAATTAACTTAACCTAGGGTCTGTTTTCACAGGTAGAAGTACAGTGTTTGTATTGATTATATTATCCTATTCTTTGTTTGAACTCTTTGTTTCGACATCTGTATACTTAAACAGGCAAGGAGGAGTGATGGTCTCATGAGTCTATTGCTGGATGGTTAGTCCAGAGACCCAGCTAATGTTGTGGGGACATGGGTTCAAATCCTGCTCTAGCAGATGGTGGACTTTGAATTCATTAACAATCTGGAATTGAGAGTCTAATGATGACTGTGGAAACAATTGTCAGTGTGGACTTGTTGAACCAAGTAACCTAGTTCCACACTGTATGGACTTTATGGGAGAAATTAAGAGGAGTGAGGTAAAACTTTAGCTTTTGAAGCTTTAATGGGCTTTGTTAGATTAACACTCTTCAAGTGTAGGAACAGCATCAACATTGTCAAAGCTGTCTCCTGAAAGAGTGGGCTTTAAATGTATTTCAAGGCTTGCCTTTGTTACTTTATATTGAATAGTCATCTGGATGATTGGGCATAAAGGACACTGAGATAACATGGAAGAGGCATAAGGCCAAGGATGGGGAGTGGTGGGGTGAGGAAGTATGAGAAATTAGGGCTTGAGTACCAGACAATCTTTAAAACAACTGGGAAAAAGCCTGTGAGAAGTAAGGCAGACCTTCTAACCAGTCTGCCTCAACACAGCACAGTAGCTCAGTGGTTAGTACTGCCGCCTCATAGCAACAGGGGCCCAGGTTCAGTCTGTGTGGCATTTGCACATTCTCCCTGTTTCTGCTGGGTGCTCTGGTTTCCTCCCATAGTCCAAAATGTGTAGGTTAGATAGATTAACTGTGATGTCTAAGGATGTGTGAGTTAAGTGGATTAGCCACAGGAAATGCTGAGAGAGGATAGGGGGATGGGCCTGGGTGGGATGCTCTTCAAAGGGCTGGTGTAGACTTGTTGGGCTACATGACTTGTTTCCACACTGTAGGGATTCTATTCTATGAACTGCCTGCCTCCTAAAATTTATTTCCAGAGGTAGTGTGTCTGACTTCAACCTGCCTCCTTGGTATGAATATATGGCAAGTGAAAGTCCTTTTATAGAAGACAGGTCTACCAGGAAAGTTCCTGATTCAAGCTTTCCACTTCAAGGGCAAAAATCTAGTGCAATGCCTCTCCTTGTAAAGTCAAAGATTCAAGTATGGATTACTAATCACTTTATTGCTCAGCCCTATTACATCTATTGATCTTTTTGGACATACACACCCAAGGTTCCTCTACCTTCAAACCCCCTTTAGAACAATGCCTTTTATTAAATTGCCTTTCTTCATTCTATCAACCACAATGTATCATAAAATGCTTCTCTGTATTAAATTTCAGCTCACATGTCCACCATTGCCTCATTTCCAGCTGAGGTTTATAACTATCCCCTTCATCATATGTAATGCCTCTACATTTTGTATCATCCGTAATTTTTTAAATTGTGCTCTGCACACCTAATTCAAGTTTATTAAAGCAGATAAAGAAAGGCAATGAAACTTATACCAACTCTGGTGAACTTCATTGTGTACTCTCCTCCATTGCAGAATAGTATTGCAGCCTTTTACAAGTCATATCTAATTATCTCTGAAACTGTAAAGCTTAGCATAAATAATGTTATTTTCTACACTGCACATTGTAATAACTGAGCTCAAAATTAAACAGCCTTCACCAGAAGCCTTTATTAAAAACAGAAAGTTGTCAATACATGAGTTAGTTAGTCTGACAGAAAAGCATTGGTCAACTTTATTCTACCTGATTATACTGTTCTGGTGAAATCTGCCTTCTCAAACCTGATAGATTAACTACGGTCGGGCGTTCACCATCACATTAAATTTGATAAAACTTTGCTGAAACAAGAATTTTGTAAACAGGAAACAAAAATAAGCCTAACCCTTCAGCTGATGCATCTGCTTAGACATAAATTAGACTTTGTACTATTAGGACAATTTTGACTATTAGGTGATAGTTGTGAATTTTTGTGATTAAGGGATCATTTTGACTCTGCATGCTAAGGCTAAAGGGAAGGTATGGCCTAGTGGTATTATCACTGGACTGTTAATCTAGAAACCCAGATAATGTTCTGGTGACCTGGGTTTGAATCCCAGCACAGCAGATGGTGGAATTTAAATTCATTAAAAAATCTGGAACTAAGAGCCTAATGATGACCGCAAATCAGTTGTGGGGGGAAAAGCCCATTAATGTCCTTTAGGGAAAGAAACTGCTGTCCTGACTCCAGACCCACAGCAATGTTGTTGACTCTTAACTGCCCTCTGGGCAATAAATTCTGGCCTAACTAGTGACATCCTTATCTGTGAATGAATATCTAAAAAGGCAGTGAGATGGTAGAGTTTTTTTATAATCTCTTCTGACTTTTATAAATCAGAATAAATGTAAATAGGGGCATATTCCATTTGCACGTAAAGTCAAAGTTACTCCCTCAGTGTGCTGAGCCCATCCTGATTCTGAAAGTAATCTAATTCATATTCTATGACTGAGCTCTGAATGTCAATGATATCTCCCATTCAGTGGGTGGTAAATTAAGTTTGTAGAGGTCTGCAGCTGCTTGAAGGGGTATACCAATTTCTGACAGCTAAACAAAAATGCAGTCTTTTGGCCAAAATGAATAAACAACCATATATAACAACTCCGTTTCTTTCTCGACTGGGTTAGCATTTATTGCCCGTCCCTAGTTGCCCTTGAGAAGGCGGTGGTGAGCTGTCTTCTTCAATCACTGTAATCCACCTGCTGTAGGCTGACCCACAATGCCATTAGGGAGGGAATTCCAAGATTTTGCCCCAGCAACAGTGAAGGAACAGTGATATATTTCCACCTCAGGATGGTGAGTGGCTTCGAGGAGAACTTGGAGGTGGTGGTGTTCCTAAATATCTGCTGCTCTTGTCCTTCTAGATGGAAGTGGTCATGGGTTTGGAAGGTGCTGTCTGAGGATCTTTGGTCAATTTCTGCAGTACATCTTGCAGATAGTACACACTGCTGCTACTGAGCATCGGTGGTGGAGGGAATGGATGCTTGTGATGGGGTACCAATCAAGCAAGTGCTTTGTCCTGCATGGTATCAAGCTTCTTGAGTGTTGTTGGAGCTGCACCCATCCAGGAAAGAGGGGAGTATTCCATCACACTCCTGACTTATATCTTGTAGATAGTGGACAGGCTTTGAGGAGTCAGGAGATGGGTTAGTTGCCGCAATGTTTCTAACCTCTGACCTGCTGTTGAAGCCAATGTGTTTATGTGGCAAGCCCAGATGAGTTTCCTGTCAATGATAAGTCACAGGATGTAGATCGTGGGGAATTCAGTGATGGTAACACCATTGAATGTAAAGGGGCAGTGCCTAGATTGTCTCTTACTGGAAATGGTCATTGTCTGGCATTTGTGTGGTGTGAATGTTACTTGCCACTTGTCAAACAAGCCTGGATATTGTCCAGATCTGAGGAGTCGTGAATGGTGCTGAACATTGTGCAATCATCAGCAAGCATCCCCACTTCTGACCTTACGATGGAGCAAAAGTCATCGATGAAGCAGCTGAAGATGGTTTGGCCTCGGATAGTCCCTGAGGAACTCCTTCAGAGATGTCCTGGAGCTGAGATGACTGACCTCCAACACCACAATCATCTTTCTAAGTGCCAAGTATGACTCCAACCAGTGGAAACATTGCCCCCTGATACTCATTTATTCCAGTTTTGCTAGGGTTGCTTGATGCCACACTTGGTTGAAAGCAGCCTTAATGTCAAGGGTTGTCACTCTCACCTCACTTCCAGAATTCATCTCTTTTGCCCATGTTTGAACCAGGTCAGGAGCAGAGTGGCTCTGGCAGAACGCAAACTGGGAATCAGAGAGTTGGTTATTGCTGAGCAGATGCTGCTTGATAGCACTATTGATGACACCTTCCATCATGTTACAGATTATTGAGACCAGACCAATGGACAGCAATTGCACAAGTAGGATTTGCCCTGCTTTATATGTACAGGACATACCTAGGCAATTTTCCACATTGTTGAGTAGATGCCAGTACTGGAACTGTACTGGAAGAACTTGGCTGGGGGAGCAGCAAGTTCTGGAGCACAAGTCTTCAGTGCTATTGCTGGAATGTTGTCAGGGATCGTAGCCTTTGCAGTATCCAACCTTGATATCATGTGGAATCAAATTGGCTGAAGACTGGTCGTAATGCTGAGGATGACTGGAGGAAGTGAAGATAGATCATCCACTTGATACTTCTGGCTGAATTGTTGTGAATGCTTTAGCTTTCTATTTTACATTGAATAGTTGGGCTTTTCCATAATTGAGGATGGGGATATTTGTGCAGCCTCAGCCAATGAGCAAACCAACATTCATGATTGGATATGACAGGACTAAAGAACTTAGATCTGATCTGTTTGTTGTGAGATCGCTTGGTCTGTGTCACTTGCTGCTTATGCTGTTTGGCACACAAGTTTGGCAGCTTCACCAGGTTGATACATCATTTTTAGGTATGCCTGGTGCTGGTCCTGGCATGTGAACTTTCCATTGAACCAGGGCTGATTCCCTGACTTGATGGTAATAGTTGAGTGAAACCATGAGGCTGTAGATTGTGCTGGAATAATAAAAATCTTTGTCTTTAGCTCTTCTGGATGTCACATTAAACCAACATTCTGTCGGTCATCTCAGGTGGATGTGAAAGATTTAATGACACTATTTTGGATAATATTTATCCCTCAATCAAATCACAAAAACATGTCAGTATTGCATAGCTGTTTCTAGGGCCTTGATGCATGCAAGCATCCTAATGTGGTTCCCACATCACAACAAAGATTACACTGCACAAGTACTTAAGTGGCTGTAAAGCACATCAAAAGCATCAGGTCATGAAAGACATTAGTAAAGTTTGAGCCTGCCTTTCCATAGTGCTAAGATGCTTCGTTGGAACAGCTTGTACATAATGCATTCACCTTATTTTTCTCATTCTTACATGCTGCTCATACCATTTCTGTTCTTACAGGACTTTCTGCTTTCATTACAGGAATCAGAAATGAAGCAGTTCGTTGGTTTGACTATGCAGCACTTGAATATACTAGATCTGCATTCTAAAAGCTTCTTTTATTTATGAATAAAGATGCAAACGCAAAAAAAAATTCTTGTCAAATTGATATTGCAATATTTCCAAGTAGTTTCCCTCATATATATCAGGTTGCCCAGCACTAACTGACGACGTAGAAAGAACATGCGGAGCAGGCAAAGTGAAGACACTGTGACAGACAGTCAGCATAACATAGAGGAGTGGGTGAGTTCACAGCCCTCAGAAAAAAGAGACAGACCAGTTCCAGACTGACAGTGTTTATCTGACTGCACAATGGGCTTTGAGAGAGCAAGGGTTGTTGGTCTTTCAGTGGATATCTGGTGATTGGCAAGTCATTCTGGAAATAGTTGGTGGTAACATGAATGTTAGAATCAAATAGTAGGGATTCCATAGGGGCAGGGTAAGTAGTTAATAATATACCTTTGATAAAATATGGTGAGAAATCTCACTGGTCCTTACAGTGGGAATCCTTCAAAAAAAACCTAATGCAACTTGTATTTGCAGATGTAAGCTTCAGCCCATCAGATCTGAGGTAGCATAGAATAGAGTGTGGAACTCGATGCCTCAAAGGGTTGTTGAATCTGAAACTCTTGTACTATTTAAACAGTATTTAGATATTTGCCCGTGTTACCATAGCCTTCAGGGCCATGGGACAACAGCTTGAAATTGGGATTAATGTAGTCATTTTTTTGTTGAATTGTGTGGATGAAATGCACCAAATAGCTTCTTTCGAAACATTTAGAAGGTGGTGGCACCTCTTACACTGGTACATTGCACCTTGTGGGGCATTGTACACCCTCCTAAATTATGTTGCGGAGAATGACACCATGGTGAGATGCACCATGCCTAATATGCTTTACCTATGATATCCCTAGAAATCCACTGCAGTGCAACATTGTTGGATGTACTTGGGAATTGGGAACCCCTTCTTCTGTTGATGCCTTCATTCCTGAGATAGTTGTTGTCATCACAGCGTCCAGCACATAAAGTCACGACCTCTTTTCACCTTTTGCAGATTACATCATTTAATTTTCCTACCTCTCCATGACAGGGACCCAATGACAATAGGTCAAAAACCAGTCCATTTATACTAATCAGAGACAGAAAAGGCAAAAATAACATTTGTTTAAGCAGCAGATTTAGGGTGGTGCACTAGGGGCAGGCCTGTCATTTTTAATTTTGACCCCAGGAGAATAATTTCAAATAACCCTTAAGAATAACATTGGATAGTGTGTTAATAGTGAAGCTAAGCTGACCCAGTCATTTTCCTACTAGGTAGGTTAGGTTAAAGTTACAGCTTATATCTTGTACAGTTTCTCTCCACCTTTAAAAATGAGCAGGTTGAATAAAGGTATTCACTTTAGTTCTCTGAGTTGACCACGGGACTACTGATTGACTTATTCACTTGCAGCCATCTATTCTTCTTTTCCTTGAGCTCTGTTTCCTAAGGTAGATCCAACCCATAGCAGCATAATCTCCACCATGGATAAGTCCCAAATCCACACCAACCAGAATGAGAACCAAACCCCATAATTTCAGCACCAATATGATCCACACTAGCCATATGGCCTCCCAAGGAGTCCAAGTTGCTTTGGCAACATATATTTGTACATGTATGTAGGAACCTGGAGTTATTTATAGTGATTGTAAAGCAAACAAATGCATTATTAAACAATTAAAAGTAAGGTCTTGGGTAGTGTTGTAGAATAGAGAGATCTGGGGGTTCAGGTATATAATTCTTTGATGTCTGCATCACTTATAGATAGGGTGGTTAAGAAGGTGTTTAGCACGATTGCCTTTATTACTCAGACCTTTGAGTATAGGAGTTGGGACATTATGTTGAGGTTGCATATGACTTTGGTGAGGCCTCTTCTGGAGTACTGTGTCCAGATCTGGTGTCCCTGTTACAGGAAGGATATTATTAGACTGGAGAGGGTTCAGAAAAGCTGTACCAGGATGTCAGTGGGAGTGGAGGGTTTGAGTTATAAGGAAAGGCTGAATAGTCTGGGACTTTTTTCATTGGAATGTAGGACGTTGAGAGGTGACCTTGTAGAGATCTATAAATTCATGAGGTTTATAGATAAGGTGAATGGCAGGTGTCTTTTCCCTAGGGTAGGGGATTTCAAGCCTAGGGGCATATTTTTAAGGTGAGAGGAGAATGATTTAAAAAAGACATGAGGGGCAATTATTTCACACAGAGAATGGTTTGTGTGTGGAATGAACTTCCAGAGGAAGTGGTGGTAAAGGGTACAGTTATCATGTTTAAAAGACATTTAGATAAGTACATGAATAACAAATGTTTGGAAGGATATGGGCCAAGCGCAGACAGACGGGACAAGTTTAATTCAGGATTATGGTCGGCATGGACTGGTTGGACCGAAGGGTCTGTTTCCATGCTATATGACTCTATGGTTCAATGTACAGGCCCCATGTTTCTTCTCATCATGCCTCTGACAAGGAATTACTGCCTGAATTTAGCACACATTGGAAGGTAAATACTTAATCTATTTGGCCACTTTATGAGCACGCTTTTCTTGGCCACCAAATACCTGAGGTGGGACTCGAATCCAGAGCTTTTGGTACTGTAGCAGGATGCAACCACAAGCCTTTCTTTAGCATCTATTCAAGGGATTTAATTCAATCATTTGAAGGCTGTACCATCCACGTACAAAATAAAGCTCTTCTGAAATGGCAGATATAAAGAATATATCATGGTGTAGCACTGGAATGTGCACAAATGGCAAGTTTTAAGACAAAAGGACAATCCAGGATTTTCAGACCTTGTAAATGCCTTTGGTATGGTTCCTGTTTCTTTTTGCTAAAATAAAAAGAAGTGCAAGAAACTGGAAATTTAGAATTTCCTCATCTGCTTTCCATTATTAATCAGGGATGCTTATAATAAGACAGGAATCAAATATTAGAATTTCCTTGCTGGCTCCCCCCCAATGATTAGGTAGGTAAATATGTAGCCAAGGTGCAACGGATCAGTACAGACGAGAGGAGGACCAGGCATTGACTCACAGTCTGTGTTACATTAACTGATCTCAGTCTAGCCAGAACTATGGGCTTTACAATCAAATGGCTCTCGTTCAAACATATATCTCAGCATGAGTTAGGATTTGTGTTTAGGAAGTGAGGAAGGAAATTAGAGGGAATCAATTAATTCCTAGAAAGATCTTCCCTTCATTGCTTGTTAAGCTGCTTGGGCTTTTCTGCAGTCTGGATGATTTTTTTTAGAAAAAAGCAGGAATGTGGAATTTGACACTGTTCATTGTTGGGCACAAGATGTTTTCTTTTCTCCATAGCTGATGCCTTAGATCTTCTCATTTTGTTGGACCTTCTCAGGGGAAACTTTTCTTTTCCCAGTGCCAATATTCTTGAAATTAGTTCAATATGGTTATTGCACTGGTAATAGTGCAGTATTATTGTTGTTCCATAAGAGTCGATGAGTCATTCTGATCTATTTCTCAGGAGTGCAAGTACAATGGAAATGCACTGTCACTGGTGTGGTATTCTGGTTTGGCTATGGTTAAGTTAATTTTCATGTCATTGAGTACTGAAAAGTACAATGCAATAAGATTAATGATATGTTGCAATGCTGTTCAGATAGAGGTGGCATTTTAATTCTCCTTCTAGCCTGTCCTACCAATCTGCTTTAATTCCAATGTTTAAAGAAGTACGTATGAATAAAGAGCAGAGGTAAGCCATTCTTCTCGCAACACGACTTATGAGTTATCATAAGTGGCAGGTACATTCCTTCAGAGAATCAGCTGGAAGCAAGTGCCTCCTGCCTCAGAGCAGCCAGCAATTGTAAATCATTTCATTTCCAGAACTTCTACTCTCACTACTCGCTTTCCCTCTCAGAACTAAGACATTGGTCTCCTTGACCTTACCTTCCATACCAGTAGCTTTGATATTCAATGAGGGAAGATGACTGTGTAGCAGTAATGAGTACTCTAGAGGCACAGACTAATGCACTATTCAGATCCTGTCGTGACAACTGGTCACATTGAAGTTCAATCAGCAAATCTGGAATTGAAAGTTAGTCTTGGTAATGGTTACCAACACAAACAATGATTGTGGCAAAAACTCAGCTGGTTTACTAATGTCCTTTGAGGTATGGAACACTGCCATCCTTACTGGGTCTGACTTACACGTGACTCCAGACCCACAGAAGTGTTGATTCTTAATCACCCTCTGAAATGGCCAAGCAAACTCTTCAGTTCAAGGGTAATTAGAGATGAGCAACAATTGTTGGTCCTGCTGGTGCCGCCACAT
The DNA here is from genome assembly GCA_024137785.1 of Ginglymostoma cirratum. Lineage (NCBI taxonomy): Eukaryota > Metazoa > Chordata > Chondrichthyes > Orectolobiformes > Ginglymostomatidae > Ginglymostoma > Ginglymostoma cirratum. The sequence continues at coordinate 31,458,579 of JAHRHZ010000111.1, read as the reverse complement.
CCTGTGAAAGAATAAATAAAACCTTGACCAGCTCCAGTGCAATGCCACGCACCTTCAGTATTCAAAAAGGTTATTCGTTCTGAGACACAGTGATCCACATCTCAATCACCCTGACATGTCCTCTCCTTCATCTGCTAACAGAGGAAAAACAACACATAACCTTTTACTTTTCACTTCCCACCATCCAAGGCCACATGCTGTCTTTCCTAGTGATGTGGAGGTGTTGGTGTTGGACTGAGGTGGACAAGATCAGAAGTCCAACAGATTTATTTGAAATCACTTGTGGTCTCAACATTGAGGAGAACGTGTAGATGGGTGATCACTTGGCCTGACAGTCTGCATGTGATACCCTTTCTTTCTGATCAGGTACTATTTTGATTCTTGGCTCCACTCTATTATCACATTACCATCTCCCACTTGCCTGACACAATCATCCCTTGTCATTTAATTTCTCTAGTATTTGATCCTTTCACTAACCACCCGTTCTTCAGTTCTCCTTCCCTACATTCTTTGACTCAGTACTGGCTTAAAGCCTGTCACATCTCTCATTCTTTCCCATCATGTCAAAAGTTCATTGGCTTTCTCTGTCCACAGATGCCACTAGACCTGCTGAGATTTTCCAGTTTTTCTATTTAAAACTTCTGTCAGCCCATTTTGCTTTCATTATCATAAGACCAGAAGGCATAGGAGTAACAGTAGGCCCAGCAGCCTATTGAGTCTGCTCTGCCATTCAATGACACCATGGCTGATCTAAATAACATTCAACTCCACTTACTTACCTTTTCCTCATAATCCTTGGTTCTTTTACTGATTAAAAATCTGCTTATCTCAGCCTTGAACAGCCCAACCTTGACACTACTTGCAGTGAAGAGTTCCACAGATTAACTCCTCTGAGAGAAGAAATTCCTCCTCCGTTTTGTCTTAAATGAGATTATCCCTCTGGTCCCAGACTCTCTGACAAGAGGAAACAACCTTTCTACATCTACCCTGTCAAGTCCCCTAAGAAACTTGTATGTTTCAATAAGATCTTCTCTCATTCTTCTAAATTCAAATGACTACCTGCCGAACCCTCTCCACCTCTCTTCCTAAGACAGACCGTCTGTACCCAATGTCGGCCTAGTGAACCTTCTCTGGACTGCCTCCAATGCCAATATATCTTTCCTTAGAACAAGGGGCCCAAAACTGTTCACAGTATTACAGCTGTGTCTGACTAGTGCCTTGTTTAGGTTTAGCAAGTCCTCCCTAGTTTTACACTCCCTTCCCATTGAAATAAAGGCCAACATTTTATTTGCTTTCCCTTTTACCCACTGAACTTGGATGCTAGCTTTTTGTGACTCATGCACAAAGTCTCCTAAATCCCTCTAATTCTGCAGCTTTTCTGCAGTCTTTCTCCATTTAAGTAACCTTCAGCTCCTCTGTTCTTCTTGTCAAAGTCCGTAACCTCGTATTTTTCAATGTTATATTCCATGGCACGGTGGCTCAGCGGTTAGCACTGCTACCTCACAGCACCAGGGACCCAGGTTCAATTCTCAGCTTCAGGCAACTGTCTGTGTAGAGTTTGCATATCCTCCCTGTGTCTGTGCGGGTTTTGTCCAGGTGCTCTGGTTTCCTCCCACAGTCCAATGATTTGCAGGTTAGGTGGATTGGCCACTCTAAATTGCCCATAGTGTCTATAGGTGGATTAGCCATGGGAAATACAGGGATGGGGTCTGGGTGGGATGCTCTTTGGAGGGGGAAGTATGGACTTGTTGGGCCAAATGGCCTGTTTACACACTGTAGGGATTCTATCATCTGCCAAGTTTTTGCCCCTGCCCATATCAGTCTGTGCTTTTTATGTCATCTGCATCACTCGCCTGCCCAATGAGATTTGCATCATCCACAAACTTAATCCAGTACATTCACTTTCCTCATCCAAGTCATTAAAATAAATTGTAAATAATTGTGGCTCCAGCACCAATTCCTGTCGCATTCCATGAGTTACTGGTTCTGACAATGCCCCCCTCCCTCCACCTTTTCCCAACTTTCCATTTTCTATTATTAACTGAACCTCTCTCCATGTCAGTATACTTCTTCCAAAACCATTAGCTTTTATTTTATTAAGTGGTCTAATATGTGGTAACTTATCAAATGCATTCTGAAAATCCAAAATATGGCCTCCAATACTTCCTCTTTATTTATCCTGCTTGTTACCTCCTCAAAGTATTCTGGTATATGTGTCAGGCATGATTTCCCCTTCATGTAGCCATGCTAACTCTGCTTGATCATATCACATAGTTCTAAGTACTCTGCCAGTACATTTCAGTCATCCAAAGGCATTTCTGCACTCTTTTATTGATAGATGCTTCTAACAAAATCCACTTCAAACTCTTTGCTGCTGACCTTCATCTTTCAATCTTCTCCAAATACAGAATCCTTGGTATATACAGACACTTCGCCTTGTTTCCTTAATCAATGACCACTGACTGTTTTAGCCAAGCTGAATGTCACCATCTGTGCTACATGGTCCTAGCCCCCAATGTTTTTTGGACTGGATGTATGCTCACTGGGTTATAGTACAGCCCGAGATGGAATTGCAGGTAGAGTGGGTGACCATAAAGTTCAGCATAATGTCAGGAGAACAATTCCCAGCACCTACCTACTTAGCCCACCTTTACCAGTGTGGGGAAGGCACTGGGAGGCCCATCTACCTGTGTGCAGGTTGAAGCCTTAATGTGGCCAGTTAATGGCTACTTATGCACCCACTCCAGCTGTTGTTTGGATTTTAACCACAGTGGGAAAGATCCATGCCAAATGTGTGTCCTGACAGGTTTCAACATTGAGCAGATTGCTGATCATTCAAAGTTAGAGGGAACCTCTTTCATTGGCTCCACCCCCATTGTCTCCATTTTGTTCCCACTCCTCATCCCACCCTGGTGTGGCGGCCTGATGATGGGAAGATCCAGATTTAATTGAAAACCCGAGTTCCATCATAGCATGTTGTCATGAGGACTGGTTGTGGTCCATACGGTAGCCACTGCTCCTGATGAGACTAATGGGACCAGGGAGCTGCCCACCATTCGATTGATTGACAACTCTCAGAGGCTAGTCTTCCTTTGCAGTTGGAGGAAGGAGGTTGGGCTCCAGCCATGACGACAATGCAAGGCAACTTTTATGCCAGCATAGCAAGAACCACACCCCTCCCTCCTAAGTCTTCCAGCTCAAGAGGAGTAGCAGGCTGTGATTGGCAAGTCCGCAAAAGAGATTGTGCTCTCGTGTGCCTCTTGTGTCTCAAAGTAGAAACACCTTCTCTCCAGCATATTTAAAAAATAGATTCAGCAGCCAGGTCGCCACTGCGATGACTAACGATGTCCCTTTTACATTCATAGCCTGGGACTGCTCCTGTACTGCAAAAGAAATGCAATTTTCATTGATTTCTTTTACATGTCCTCATTTGGGAAGTTAATGGCCATGATCATTATCCGAAACATGAAGGTAACTGGACTTGCAGGTCCCTGATCTCTCCCCTGAAAACATGGTATAGAAATGGGAAGGTCCCAAGGAACCAGTTGATGTTGGTTTTGGATTCAGCAAGGTATTTCAGCTAATGAGACAATGCTTATGGTCTCTCCCATAACATAAGAAACTGTTTGGAGAAGGTAACATTGCCACAGTCTTACCAGATCACATGGCTGCTCTCTCATTACAAAGAAATCACTGGTGATGGTTTAACCTGAGGGTCACCATACCTCAGGCAAAGCAAGAGGTTGAGAAAGAGTCTCTTTCAAGGTAACCCTGGCCAAAGTAGGAATTGGTCCCATGCTGTTGGTGTCACATTGTATTGCAGACCAGCATCAATCCATGGGACTGAGTACTGTGTTTTGAAGAATCCAACAGACAGTTATTGCAGCTAACTATTATATTCAAACATAACATTCATAGCCACATGTGTATGGACCTGTCGTAACACACTATATTACAGTAGAGAGGAACATGATTCCAATAGAGTGACATGCTTTGAGATGCTATTCTTTAAGAGATCCAAGATGGATTCTGAGAAGTTTACACCCTCAGTTCACATGCCATGATGCAGTGATGATATTATGAACATATACCTTTGAAGGTATACAAACATATTGACCAGGATCAGTAACACTATACCAGTAAGCCAGACAGCTGGGCTATTTTCAGCTTCTATGTGATGCTAATCCAGATCCTGGATCTAGAATTCCAGCTCCAGATCATTATCACCGGACCGGAATATGTTGCAAGACATTGTCTGATCTGCTCCGATCAGTGCAGCAATATAAAGAACAATCCAATCAGCACTCTTGGGGGCTCAAATTTCTATCATAAAACTCTTGTTGGTCAGCAAATGCCATGAGGCCATAAGGAGGCAGTTCTTTCATCATAATGCTGCACATATTTTCATTTTTTCTAAAAACAGTGTATAAAATAAGAAAGTAATCAGGTCGAAGAGATTCTCCTCCAAAAATCATGTTGATTTACTTTTTTATCTTATGTTCTCACTGTGCGGTCCTAAGTCCTTGGACAAATCTCTGAAGTAAATGTCACTGTTGTTTCAAGTTTTCAATGCAAAACATGTCATATGCATTCTGGAAGCAGTCTTGTTTCTTGGGCTTTTGAAATAGGATAAAAGTCTTAAATTGGCTTGTGATGTCCTGCCAGATTTCTACAGACTTTCAGATGGCCCAAGCTCCAGTTGGACTTGTTTTTATTGAACAAGGTGTGATTGGATCATAGCTGCCATTCCTTTGGTGTGGTATTACTGCTTGACATTTCCACAGAGGACATATTATCTGTGAGCATCTGCCCAAAACGAGGGGTAAGAGAATTTGGAACTAAATGTCAGGCGTAGAATATTTCAAGATATGTTTCTTAGTTTCTGACCGTACTATTTCGATTGGATAGAAGAAATACAGCACTGAAGAGATAGCATCATGTCCAGGGATCCCAAGTAAATAACATTCCTTCTTTTGTGATTTTTTGTTATAATGCTGAACTATTTTTATTCTTGCATTTCCTGTCCAGCACACCGTGTAGCATGCAATCCTTTACGAGGCACCTCAGTGCTAATTTTAACAACATGATGAAGTTCGTCATTTGAACGTACGTTAAAATCAGTGCCCTTGTTCAATAAGGCATCATACCTTCTCTGTGGTGAACGAGCCATTTATTACAGAGAAAAATGGACAGCTGCAAAATAAAAAGCAGGTGTACTTTCTTTTCCCCCTTTTTGAAACGAAACGCCGGTATGGCACACGGCAATCCGAAATGTTTTTATTTTTGCAGAACATCCTGAGAGTTAACCAAACCACAGGATATTGTAGACCTCAGGGAGAATGAGCAGCTCCTCTGTGGAAAGCAACTGGATAACATCCAGCATCCTTAGGTCAGCCAGGCATAAAATTCATTGCACGGCCACAAAAGGCTGCAGAGGAAGTGAAGCGCTGCAACGATGGGGGAGGGCTCAGCAACCATGGGAGTCAAACAAATGAAACCAAGGGATTGTCAAGTGATGCAATATGTGGAAGAAGTTGTTGGGGGGGGTTCTGGGAGGTCGTTATGGGGGTGGGGGGGGTGGGGAAGTAAGGTGGAGTGAGGTTGTGGGCAGAAGAATCCTAGTAGAAGTATTCATTATTCACCGTGACCTTCCAAAAATGTGCTGACAGACGCAAAGTGTTTTTGCATGAAATTCTCCCCGTGCACCAGAACTATTTATTCAACGTGACAACTTCCTGTCAAAATAGCACCACCTGCAGTACTTTGAATTGAATGGGAAAGAAAAAAGTTATCATGAAGGCATGAATAGATTTGTGTTGAACTTTCAGCAACTCTTTAAGCCATTTTAAAGTTGAATGACTTAGAGGCTGCAGGTTGCAAGGTGGAAATGTTGGCCGGGCAAATTAGGTTGTGCCCAAAAAAATCATTGAGACTTAGCAACGGTAGCTAGGTAACAGAATAATACTTCCAGATTTGAAAACAGCATAACTATGGGATGTAAACACACAAGAAAGAAGTAATTTACTCAATATTTTCAATGAAAATGTATTTATTTTAATTGGGTTAGTGTCTCTGCTGAAAACGATGTTCTGCCCTCAGTTACTATCATGGTGTTTGTGTTCTGCTCTCAACGGAAAAAATGCACATTTTATTGAAGAATGGCATTTGGTTGATTGCATGTAATTGTGGCATGCTGACTTAGTGGTTAGCACTGCTGCCTCACAGCGTCAGGGGCCCAGATTGAATTCCACCCCTCGACTGTCTGTGTGGAGTTTGCACATTCTCCCTGTGTCTGTGTGGGTTGCCTTTGGGTATTCTGGTTTCCTCCCACAGTTCAAAAGATGTGCAAATCTGGTGGATAGGCCATGGGATATGCAGAGTTATGGGGGGGGGGGGCGCGGTCAGGAGTGGGGTGTTGGGTGGTCTTTGATGGGCTGAACCCCATTTTGACACTGCCAGTCAGCAACTGTGTGTTCAACCACTATTACTGAACACATGGCCCAGAAGAAAAGGGAAGCTTGCCCCCTTCCCTCACCCCTCTAATGGACAGAGACCGGAAGGTATTGGTGGACTGGAAGATGAAGAGAGACGGTGCCCAACTTGGAGGTGCTCACCTCAGTGGGTATCTAGATTAGACTTGGGAGCACCATCTAGTGAGCACAACATTGGCACAGCTCTGCAGCTGGTTGAGGAAGAAACATGCCAAGTCTCTGACACCCTGAGGACTGCTGGAGACCAGGCACCTGCTCAACCCCAAGCAGAAGATGGTCCATGATAACAAGGTGTGGAGCTGGATGAACACAGCAGGACAAGCAGCATCATAGGAGCAGGAAAGCTTGACGTTTCGGGCCTAGACCCTTCATCAGAAATGGGGGAGGAGAAAAGGGTTCTGAAATAAATAGGGAGAGAGGGGGAGGCGGATAGAAGATGGATAGAGGAGAGGATAGGTGGAGAGGAGACAGACAAGTCAAAGAGGTGGGGATGGAGACAGTAAAGGTGAGTGTAGGTGGGGAGGTAGGGAGGACGGACAGGTCAAGGGGGCGGGATGAGGTTAGTAGCTCGGAGATGGGGGTGCGGCTTGAGGTGGGAGGAGGGGATAGGTGAGAGGAAGAACAGGTTAGGGGGGGCGGGGATGAGCTGGGCTAATTTTGGGATGTGGTTGGGGGAGGGGAGATTTTGAAGCTTGTGAAATCCACATTGATACCATTGGGCTGTAGGGTTCCCAGGCTGAATATGATTTGCTGTTCCTGCAGCCTTCGGGTGGCATCACTGTGGCATTGCAGGAGGCCCAGGATGGACATGTTGTCTGAGGAATGGGAGGGGGAGTTGAAATGGTTCGCGACTGGGAGGTGCAGTTGTTTGTTGCGAACCGAGCGCAGGTGTTCTGCAAAGCGGTCCCCAAGCCTCCGCTTGGTTTCCCCGATGTAGAGGAGGCCACAACGGGTACAGCGGATGCAGTATACCACATTGGCAGATGTGCAGGTGAACATCTGCTTGATGTGGAAAGTCTTCTTGGGGCCTGGGATTGGGGTGAGGGAGGAGGTGTGGGGGCAGGTGTAGCACTTCCTGCGGTTGCAGGGAACAGTGTTGGGTGTGGTGGGGCTGGAGGGGAGTGTGGAGCGGGCAAGGGAGTCATGGACAGAGGGGTCCATCCGGAAAGCAGACAAAGGTGGGGAGGGAAAAATTTCTTTGGTGGTGGGGTCAGATTGCAGATGGCGGAAGGGTCGGAGGATGATGTGTTGGATCCGGAGGGTGGTGGGGTGGTACATGAGGACGAGGGGGATTCTTTTTTGGTTGTTATTGCAGTGACGGGGTGTGAGGGATGAGTTGCGGGAAATGCGGGAGACACGGTCGAGGGCGTTCTCGACCACTGTGGGGGGATGTTGCAGTCCTTGAAGAATGAGGACATCTGAGACGTACGGGAGTGGAATGTCTCATCCTGGGAGCAGATGCGGCGGAGGCGAAGGAATTGGGAATAGGTGATGGCATTTTTGCAGGAAGGTGGGTGGGAGGAGGTGTATTCTAGGTAGCTGTGTGAGTCGGTGGGCTTGAAATGGATATCGGTTTCTAGGTGGTTACCCGAGATGGAGACATAGAGGTCCAGGAAGGAGAGAGAGGTGTTGGAGATGGTCCAGGTGAACTTCAGGTTGGGGTGGAAGGTGTTGGTGAAGTGGATGAACTGTTCGAGCTCCTCGTGGGAGCACGAGGCGGCGCCGATGCAGTCATCAATGTAACAGAGGAAGAGGTGGGGTTTAGGGCCAGTGTAGGTACGGAAGAGGGATTGTTCCACGTAACCTTCAAAGATCCGTACAAATGGTCCGTAATGACTTTGTCAAAACACAGAGGGACATCGAACAGGTTTTTCAGAGGCTGATTGAAGGGTGAAAGAATCCACCAGTGTTTGCAATACCACCATGGCCCCAGCAGATGTGTGTCTATCTGTCTCCTTGGATAGGTTGGGTGACAGACCACTCAGTGTCGGCTAGATACGTATGTGTGGCTGCTCTCCATTAACGGAAAGATGAGAGAAGGGATGACGGAACTTGACCTCACTCCCAGTGTCCCTTCCTCTCAGGGAGGCAGGGTGGAATCAGTAAGCATCAACAAATAGGATAAGCGACAAATAGGATAAGCGACAAACAGGCCACCCAGAAGCTTCTTCTCAGGACACCACTGAAGTGGGAGCCCCTTGTGCCCCCTGTGTGTGATACCGGAGCAGTGAATGTGAACCAGCATTACTTTAACAATTTTTGAGTGGAATGTGGGCATCACTGGCAAGGCCAGCATGTGTTGCCCATTCTTGGTTGCCCTTGAATTGATTGGCTCTAAAAGGCCATTTCAAAGGGCAGTTGAGAGTCAACCACATTGCTGTGGGCCTGGAGCTACATTTAGGCCAGACCATCTAAGGACTGCAATTTCCTTCTCTAAAGGCAAACTTACAATCACATGGATAACGAGACATTTATTCAACAACCCAAAAGATCAAGAACTGCAAAAATGAAAATGGTCCTCATTTCCTTTGCACTGAGTAGGGATTGCTTGCCATATGTCAATATTAAACACTTAAATGAAGTTCAAGTTCAGCTCATTTATCCTGGGAGTGGGTTTCTTGCAGGTACTCTCTGGTATTGTTCTTGGATCACCAGCCAATTGTCGTCCTCATCTTCACCCTCAGAAGGTTATGGTCAATGCCCCATTTGGTCAACATCCATGAATAACCCCTTTACCAGCTCCCGTTAGGAAGGGTACAATTTGGTATATACTGCAACACTCCCAGAGCATCCTGACTAATCTCGCTGTAGCTTCTGGACTGCATGCACTTGATCTGCAGAACTGACTGTGGCTCAATCTCTGGACTGCATAGACACAGAGCCCTGGTCGCTGGTCAGAACAAGTGCTTGACTGATCATGGACAATCCGCTGTAAGGTAATTGGTCAAGCCTCTTAACTGACTATGGTGGCACCCCCTGTCTGACTGTAGTCCCCCTTCACCCATTTCACACAGGACCATACACTCAACAGCACAATGTTTTTTGCATAAACTATTGGCACATGTTGTAAATTTCATGTTGATATCGCATGGTGCCTGACCCTCAACTCCTTGCAAATGTGCAAATCCAAAAAGCAGGCAAAAACAGATAAAGGCATTTCTTTCATAATTATTCCCCCCTCTTTATGGATCTCTGACTGTCAAACTTATAGCCAGGTGCTCCCATTCACTAACCTGCCACTTAGCCATTTAAAATAGAAATCTAAGTGATCCAGCAACTTGGAAAAAGCAACATATTTCTGACTCACTGAACCAATGAGTTTGCTTGGTGGGTAAGGCCCAAGGAGAACAGTCTTTTCTAACAGGAGTGTTGCTGGCTGAATATGGAGTCAGGGCGCATCTACGTCACAACTGCCGCAACTGAACTGATAATAGAGAGCAATGGAGTGGACACCTTGGGAAAAAGTTTGCACTTTTCACTGCTTCAGAGCTACCTTGGCCTGCACACCTGATATAAATTCCAAGGATGGGATTTAATGGAACAAAAGCCAATCCAACCTACGAACAAGAAACATGTGTCACTGCCGAGGGGGGCACTCAACAAACACTTAAATAGCCAACGTCAAGTCTTCTAAGGGATTTCAGTTGGTGGGGATAGAAATCCTACCCAAGGATTAAGAGGCCAGCAGCTTTCCATTGTCTGCAGTGCCACCAAGTGTGATACCTGCTTCAAATCATTGTGTGATCCCTGCATGTAGGAGAGTGAGTGAGAGGGAACAGGAATTTCAGAATCAAGGGCAGCAGGGTGGCTTTCAAATGGCTATGTACCACCTTCCTGATGCCAGATGCACCAACTGAAAACAGGGTTCCATTAAGGGATGTGTCTAAAGGCCTGCTGGCCATCCAGATGTGGGGGAAAGCTGAGCCACTCTTAATCAGTTTCACCTATCACTGCATTCCAGTTACCTTTGAGAAAACTGACGCCAATTGGCTCATTAATGAGCATAATTGACATCCTGCTGCTAGCAGGAAAATTTCCCTCAGGGATCCTTTCCAGCATCCAACTTAATTATTTTTACTCATTCGCAGAAGGTTGCTGATAAGGCCAACATTTATTGTCCACCCTAACCGGCCTGAGCTAAGGGCTTTGCAAGTTTTTTCAGAGGGTAGTTAAGTGTGAACCACGTTGCTGTTGGTTTGGAGTCACATGTAGGCCAGACCTGGTAAGGATGGAGGATTTCCTTCCCTAACAGACATTAGTGTTTCAGATGGGTTTTTACAATAACATGGTTGCCATTTGGCTAGCTTTTAACTCCAGTTCTTTTTTTAAATTGAATTTGAATGTCATGCTGGAATTCAAACCCATATGCGCAAAACGTCAGCTTGGGGTTCTGGAGTAATCATCCAGTGACATTACACCAACAGCTCCCCCATTGATCCCGAGACGCTTTACCACCACCAGGGGACTGACATGCAGCCGTTCCTACAATTAGATGGATTCATCAATCATACACTAAACTGCATTCCCCCAGCCCATACATGTTGTGTTGTTGTAAAGCCCAAAGCCACTGCAGACCAATACTAAACTTGCAGTATGAATGCACTGTTAGATGCAGTATTTTAACTGGTTGAACTTTTCTAGTCTGCAATGTCGCTCACTAGTACTTCATAGTAAATTTCTTTTGTTCATATTATCGAAGCAAGGAGCTGTACGTCAAAGTGAAGAGCTTCCAAATGAAGTGGGGTGGAATTACTAATATTGAGGACAGTTGCACAGTAATATAGGCGAAGAACGCTAGCCAACAGACTCAGAATCTAATCTCAACTTTGTCCTTTGGGTTTTGTGTTTGGCTTTTTACATGAAATTACCTGACATTTTACTGTTCCATAAGGAACTCATTAAAGGCCAATGATTTTAGCCAAACTAATACGATTGCATCATATTGAACCCAGTTTAAGAGGGTGTTTTATGAACAGCTGCTTGCAGCTGAATTGAGGAGGAGGAGGCTTATGACCGTGAGCATCAGAGAAAGCAAGCTTTAAATACAGGATGGGATGTAATCTTGGTGGAATGGGATGTTATCAACATTATCATTTTGAGCATAATTTTCTGAATGTGCACTGCCAGTAAGCAAGGTCCATCATCACCAGCATGCATTGGAAACGCTTATGTTTCCATGTACATCTCTAGTTATTATTACTAAAATTACAGTCAAGAAAAGTATTCAGGGGCAAGAATTAACAGAATAATGATTTACAGATGGCTAATAAACCAGAAAGCCTGAAAATAATGAAACCTCAATATATTATTTATCATTTATAACAAGATAGATGCTGTCTCAATCAACATTTCATGATTTCTTTTATGCCAATTTGAAACTAAGCATTTATTGGAAAATCTTTTAGTCAATTATAAGTTTGATATGAATTACAGTACAGTTGCCAAGTTACTGCATGTTAATAAGATTTTTAAACTGGGTAACAATGACAAAATCAATTTATTTGAACTATTTTGTGTTTTAAACTAATATCCCAAAGTGAATGTCATAATTATAGTGGTTAACAATAGACATTGTAGATTTAGATGACTTAAAGAGATTACACGTAACTGAGGAAGGGTCACAAGACCTGAAATGTTAACTCTGATTTCTCTCCACAGATGCTGCCAGACCTGCTGAGCCTTTCTGGCAGTTTCTGTTTTTGTTACAAGAAACTAGCTAAGGAAAGAAAAATGCCTGTTCAAAGTCAAGAAGCTTAATTGACTACATTTTAAAAAAAAGCTAGGTTTGTGAAATGTTTCTGTAAACACAGAATATGCAACAAAAGGTGAATTTGATAGTGATCAAATTTAAGACTAGAACATTTTTCCACATGTTGAGGATTTAAAATTGATCATTTTTGGTAGTTTATTTTATTCAATATATTACATCTTTTCAATACAGCCTGGAGCTGGAGGAACACAGCAGGTCAGTCAGCATTAGAGGAGCAGGAAAATCGACGTTTCGGGTCAGAAGTCTTCATCAGGTGGTGTGTGTGCACAAGTATATATGAAACAGAAAGGGCAATTAGAGATGGACAACATTTGCTGTCCTAGCCAGCAATGTCCACATCCCATGGAATCATGTTTAAAAAGAGGTTGTGGGCATGTTCATAATAAACAGTAAAGTTTCACTCAAAGGATTAATATTACTGAAAGTTGGGAATTCACCTGGTCCAAATAGAATGATTATACATTGAAGCAAAGGTAAAAATAGCAAACGCATTTGTCATAATCTTTCAACCCTTGTACAATGCAGGTTTAATGCTGAAGAACTGAAGGTTACAATTTTTCTGCTCCTTCAGTTTTGTCAGCGTACCAGACTAAAATCCATATTTTTGCCAACATTTTTTATATCATGAATGTGATTAACAATTTAATAATGACCACATAGAACAAAGAAGAACAAAGCAGACCAGATAATTTTTTTTTTGTGATCATCCCCAGTATCCAGGCTAGTATCTAATTCCCCTGCTATTCTTGAAAATATTGCCATGCAAACTTATGCGTGCAACTGAACAGGCAGGGAGAGCTTCAATCTAATGACTCATCCAAAAGCCAGCACTTCCCACAGTGTGGTGCTCCCTCAGTACTGCACAGGAATGTCAATCTTGATTTTTATGTGTCCAAACCTTGGGTGGGTTTTATCTTGTGGTTTCGAGGCAAGAATGCTACTGACTGAATCACTATGGTTGATATTATAGCACCATTCAAAAATAGGCAATGGATAAAGAAGAAAGCTATACGATGTTTCAGAGATAGTAGGAACTGCAGATGCTGGAGAATCTGAGATAACAGGGTGTAGAGCTGGATGAACACAGCAGGCCAAGCAGCACCAGAGGACCTGGAAAGCTGACGCTTCGGGCCATTTCTGAAGAAGGGTCTAGGCCCGAAACGTCAGCTTTCCTGCTCCTCTGATGCTGCTTGGCCTGCTGTGTTCACCCAGCTCTACACTCCGTTATCTCAAACTATAAGGTGGCCAGTCAAATTTTGGTAGTGCAAGAGTTATTGGAAGCCATTATTGTGGGGGAACAAAATAAACCTTAAATTGGACAGACATAGGCAAATGAAAGATACCCAGCATGGATTTGTTAAAGATAGATTGTATCTGACTAATTTAAATTAATTATTTGATGAAATAAGAGAAAAAGATTGTTCAGCTAAATGTAACAGATGTATATATTTACGTTTGGAAAGCAGTTGACAAAATGAAACACAGAAGGTGTATTTAGAAAAATATTCTAAAATATTTAGAAAATACAATCCCATGCTAGTAATTAAGGGAGAGTGGGGATTGTGGATATGAAATTGGCTCAGTGACAGAAGGAAAAGGGTGGCAGTCGATAGTGCACATGGAAAAGACAATAATGGAAAGACAGTATACTAGAAATTACACAAAGTTTTTACAAGTATGTAGATGAACAGGGATTTTGATGTATGCATATATATATAGGTTTATAGGCATCACACCAAGTTGATAAGTGGATAAAAACTTGAAATTATAGGATAATGGTAGAAGTTTATAAGTTACCATTACCTGAAGTATTGTGAGTAATTCTGAACTCCAGACCGAAGGGAAGATGTAAATGACTTAGAAAGGAGTCTGAGGTGGTTTGCCATGATGTTACCAGGATTTAGGGATTTTGAGGAGAAATTGGGAAGGATGAGATAGTTCTCCTTGAAACAGAGGGGATTAAGAGGCTTTCAAGATGATGAGATGTTTTGTGAAGTAGCTAAATCAAAACTGTTCCCTGAGTTAATAGCCAAAGATCATAGATTTAAAAACATTGACAAAAGATCTAGTGGAGAGCTGTCTTTCATTTGGAATGTTATTTCTGAAAAGATTTTGATAGATTATTCCATAAGTAATTTGAAAAAAGTCGTTAGGCAGGTACTTGAGAATGAGGAACTTACTAAGATGCAGTGGAGATGTTGGCCTAAGCACAACAGCTCTTTCAAAGAGCCGGCATGGGTATAAAGGACCAAAGGTATCAATGACATTCTTTTGTGTTTTGTACGTTATCATGAGTCTGAGTAAGTCACGCTGCTCTATAACATTCTGACTATAACAATCTCTGTTTTGTTCTGATGGAAATCTTACTCATCACCTTAATCTATACTCAACAATGACAACACTAACCTCTTTAAGTAGTGCTGTTATAAAGTAAAACATATGATGGTGCTTCACAGGAATATTACAAAATAAAATTTGACAAAGAGCTACTCAAGGAGAGAAAGTCACCGTGGTCCTAGTGGACCACTTTCTCATTAGAGAGAAATGGCCAGTGGTGGTTTAACTTGAGGATCACCACACCTCAGGCAAGGGGAATGATTGAGAAAGTGGGACTCTTATAGCACCCTGAGCTGGCATAGAAATTGAATCCATGCTGCTGGCATCACTCTGCACTGCAAATCAGCCATCCAGCCAACTGAGCCAACCAATCCCACTTAAGGAGATATTGAGTCAGATGACACAATGATTATCCAAAGAGGTGGTCTTTAAGGAGTGTCTTAATGGTGGAGAAAGAGGTAGAGAAGCAGAGAAATGCAGAGAAGGAACTATAGAACTTATGTCTTAGTTATAGCCATCCATGATGGAGCAATTGAAATCTTGGGATGCTCAATAGGTCAAAATTAGATGTCTCTATAAATTGTGAAACTGGAGGAGATCATAAAGGTTAGGAAAGTCGAGGCTATGGAGTAATTTGAAAACAAGGATGAAAATGTTCAATTTTCAAAAAATCATTTGACCAAGAGCCAATATAGACCAGCAATCAGAAGGATGATAGACAAAGGGTTTTACTGTGGGTTGGCACACACAGACAGCAGCATTTTGGATAACCTCTCAGTTACAGAGGGTGGAATGTGGGAAAGCAGCCAGGATTGTGTTGGAATCATCAAGTCTAGAGGTAACAATGCCACAAAAAAAACTTTTGGTAGCAGATGAGTTGTGGCAGGGATGTAGTCAGGTAGTCACAAATTTGGTAATAGCGCAAGTATATGGTTAGCAAATCATAGAATCATACAGCCATAGAATCAAGGAGTCATACTGCATGGAAACAGACTCTTTGGTCCAAACAATCCATACCAACCATAATCCCAAACTAAACTAGTCCCACCTGCCTGCATTGGTCCATATCCCTCTAAACCTTTCTTATTCATGAACTTATCCAAATGTCTTTCAAATGTTGTAACTATACCTGCATCCACCACTTCCTCTGGAAGTTCACTCCACACACTGACCACTCTGGTAAAATCATAGGATCAAATGTGACACTGGGTTGAAAACAGTCCAGTTCAATCTCAAACAGTTTATAGGAAGAGGAATAGAGTTAAGCAGAAGGGTCTGGATTGGATCTAGAACAAAAATCAAGAGCTCCTAACTTCGTAATATTTAAAAAGAAGAAATTTTGGCTTACCTATTACTGGATGCTGGATAGGCAGCCTGATCATTTCACAACAATGGAAGAATCAATAGAGCCAATGGAGAGGTAGAGCTCGGTATCATCACGTGAAAACTAGCATTTTGCACTCGGATGATTTCATCGAGGGGATGTAAATGAGAAATAGAATGGGACTAAGGATAGATCCTTTGGGAGTACCAGAAGTAACAATGCAGGAGCAAAAGGAAAATCTATTGTAAGTGATTCCCTGGCTGCAATTAGATAGATAAGGAGGTCTGTCTCAAATTATTGGATGACAGTAGAGAAACGCTGGAGGACAATGCTGCAATCAACCATATCAAATGTAGCAGATCACTCACAAAGACTGAGGATGGACAGTTTAACTTTGTCTCAGTCACATAGAATGCCATTCGTAACTTTGAAAAGGGCTGTTTCAGCATTGTCGTGGGTGCAGATACCCAGCTGCAAAGCTTCAGAAATGGAATTCTTGGAAAGAGGGACATGTACTAGGGAGGCAAAATCATGTTCAAGGACTTTGGGAAAGAAAGGATAGTTGGAGATGGGGACAGATTTTCCAAGGATATTGGAGTCAAGTTTTTGTTTGAGGAAAATAGTGATGAAGACTTGAAGGAAAGAGGAATATCAGCTGGAGGGAGAGAAACTTTAACAATATAGGCTAACAAGTGAATCAGGAGAGGACATGTGCTCAGTGGTTTAGTGTCTCCAGGGATGGCGGGTCTGATGTATGAGGAGAGATTGACCAAGTTGGGATTGTTTTCGCTAGAGTTCAGAGAAATGAGGGGGGAATCCCATTAAGACTCTAATAGGACTGGACAGGATAGATGCAGGGAGGATGTTCCCGACGGTGGGTGTATCCAGAACTAGGGGCCACAGTCTGAGGATTCGGGATAGACTATTTAGGATAGAGATGAGGAGACATTTCTTCACCCAAACAGTGGTGAGCCTGCAGAATTCATTACCACAGGAAGTAGTTGATGCCAAAACATTGAATGTATTCAAGAGGCAACTGGATATAGCACTTGGAGTGATTGGGATCAAAGGTTATGGGGAGAAAGCAGGATTAGGCTATTGAGTTGGACAATCAACCATGATCGTGAAGAATGGCAGAGCAGGCTCGAAGGGCCAAATGGCCTTCTCCTGCTCCTATCTTCTATGTTTCTATGAAATAGGGCTGAGGGAGCAGGAGGTGGATTGCATGGACATGGCGGACTTGGAGAGTGCACCATGACAGATAAAAAAGAAATTGGAGAGTGATCAGAGTTCAGAGTTAAAGTGGGCAGATCTTCAGAGAACATTTGGTCTGGTGGGTTGGTGCAAGAGATGGAAGCAGCTGAAGATCTCAATCTTAGTGACAAAAAAGTCCTAGAGGTCCTTGCATGGAAATGACAGTGCAGCAAACAGGAGGATTTTAGAAGATTGACCGCAGTACAGAAAAGAAGCTCGTAATTGTGGAATAGTGAGCAGATTTGCCAGACAAGAGTGAGATCCAATAATGTTTTATATATTTCTGGGAGTAAACGATTAGCAGTTGTGCACCATATGTGCGTAAGTTAGCTTCCCTTAGACTTTAATAAGTGGAGGTGAGTGCTGTAGCAGGAGGAACAATGCAGAGTGAGAGAGAGTAATTGTGACTGGGAATGGGGCATCAAGGGATCCATCATTATTACATTTCTAAACCTTTCACTTTAAGTCTGAGGTACCTAAATTTTTTCCAATTCAAAATAACTTTGTTCCTCATGTTGATTGTTTCCTGAATTCCTTTTCAAACCATTAACAACCATGAAAGAGTAGAAGTAGTAATTTACTGGGCAGTAAAATTATTAGATAACCAGCTGAAAATGACTCCATTTGTCTGATGTAATCATCATTTAGAAAGTAGGTCAATATGGGGAAGAGAGAATTGCGTTTGATCAAGTCAAAGTTTAAGTTAGGATTAGTTTCTGCATTTTCCATTAGCGCAAACTACACTGAAAATCACAATTTCTAAAAAGTTGTTACACAAAATAAGCAAAATATACATTTTGGGCATCAAATGAGATGATGTGATGGAGAATTCAGTAGGTGGAAGGAAGCGCACACTACCTACATCTGTACGGTAGTTAGGAGAAACGGGCTAAAACATAGCTTGGTAACATCTGTTGAATGTCGAACAAATGAATACTCAATCAATCGCTGGTATGAATTCCAGATTGCAAGGAAGAAAGGGGCCAAGTTAAAATCTATTGGCACCACATTGTAAAAACAGGCTGCAAGGAAATTAAATTGCCCCAAAGGAGGAAAGAGGAAGTGCTGAGTACTAGAGGATACAAATAAAAGTAGCTTCTTTGTACTTGACCACAGAGAATTTGAGTCTACAGCAGTTGGAAGTGACACATGGAATCTGTGTTGTACGTTAGTGAAACCATTTTGAAATTGCTCAACATGTTGGAAGTGTACTCACAGAAAAAGAAATCAGTTTCTAACATTGTGTGTAAATTCAGTAGCTAAATAAACATTCTAATACTTGGGATTCTATCATTTTATGAAAGTTTTAGCAATGCTCATTTATCTGCCAGCATATTTCTAATATTCAAACCACTTGTTTATTCAAACTGATTTCGCAGCAGTGCAGTTATTAGTGAAATAATGATTCTCACACACAAACAAAGTGCCTTTCTTTTACTACACGTACACTTGTCATTTCCACAATGCGGGGAAGCATTCACTTTTGTCAATAGATGAATGAGAATCAACATTCCGTCCATTTGCCATTTGTCCACCTTCTTTTCCATACAGTATGTGTGAAACAGGCAATCTGGCTCACTGTTATCATTTGCATCTGACATTAAAAGTTATAAATGCTTTCTTCACCTCCCCCACTAATTCCTCTGTCTCCTTCTCTTGGACGTTCGGATCATTTTCAATCCATTTTCTCTTTATCTGCCTCTTGCTCTCATATGTCTCTAATTCTATGTTTGGCCACATCTCCTGTTCTTAGTTTCTCTTTATTTTTCTCCATCTTCCCTTTCCTAAATTCTAATTTCTAAATCATTCTATATGTCTGTCACAGATCCCTTTTCTCTGTGCATATCTCTATTCCTGTCTATCTTACTCTTTCTGTATAGCTTTCATTCCAAATGTCACACATTCTCACCACTCTCTCTCTTTTCTCAGTGCCTCCCTTGATCCTTCAACAAATCACTAATAGTTTTGTTTATCCTTTCACTAAAATATGGTCCTGTCTCTCCAGGACAGAAATACGAGTTATCCTGTTGAACTTGCATCTACGTACCACATCATGGGAATTTGCAACTGCAGCCCAGCACAAGCCAGGTCATAGATTCTCCACACTTCCAAGTTGGAACTGGCGATAAGATGCAGGTTAAAGATAGAGTGAAAAAGGAAGAAGAAAGTTGGAGTGTTAAGAGTTGGGGAAATAGCTTTTGATTTGATTTATTATTGTCACATGTGCCAAGATGCAGTGAAAAGTATTGTTTTGCGTGCCATCCAAACAAATCATACCTAACATAAGTATATCGGGGTAAAAGAACAGAATGCAGAACATAATGTTACAGCTACAGAGAAGGTGCAGGGAAAGATCACCTATAATCTGGAAAGAGCAGAGTGAGCAGAGAAGACAGAGCTCATCGTGGGCTAGGAGGAGCTGAGGAATGCTGGGATCTGAGTGGAGCCTCATGGAAAGAAGTAGAGGACCACAGGGTGGGAGGAGGCTTGTGGGCAGCTACAGCCAGGTCAGAATTTGCAAGAGACTTTTTATCAGGGAGCTGAAATATGATTCTAGCACGAGTCTGTGGCTACTTCAGATTTCCAAACTTAGTTCAAATACATGGCAGTTTATTCTTTGGTTGTCTGTATGTACAGGAGACACAATCTCCAACTCTTTTCCTATCTGGGCACTGACCAGTAGAACCGCTAATTTAATTGGTTATGACCATCTCACAAGCAGATTTCTGCTCGACAGCACTGTGCTTTGTTCACAGAGACAGTTTTGCCATTACCATTACATTCCTACTCAATTTCTCTCATGTGATAACAAACCTATTATCCCAAATCATTATAGACAAGAGTTTCAACAAATGGCTCATTAACTCTAAATCATTAAAATGCAAATTTCTTCTGGTAAGAACAGTCTGTTTTTCAACAATGAGGTGACAGAAGGACACTGACATTTTGAGCAGTAACTTTTAAAAAATGAGAACAGTGAATTTTAGTAACTACGAAGTCATTATATGAGAAACAAGGTGCAATAGTTGATTTCTCTTCCCGAAATGACCGCCTTTCCACTGTTGTTATTTACAGTTTTCACATGACCAACACCAAAATATAAACACATAAGAATATAAGAAATAGGAGCAAGAGTAGGCCAACTGGCCCATCAAACCTGCTCCACCATTCAATAAGATCATTATTGATCTTTTTGTGGACTCTGCTTCACTTATCCACCCACTCTTCATTGCCCTTAACATTATAGAATATAAGAACATAATGGCTATAGATATGTAAAAAAAGAGATTAGCAAGGACAAACATGAGTTCATTGCAGGCAGAATTGAAAACAGAAAGTTAAGAACTAGCAGAAAAGCTAAATAAATACATTCTGTCTCTCTTAACAGAGGAAGATACAATGTAATAATTGAGATCCAAAAGCCTGGTGAGAACGTCAAACTGAAGGAAAGTGACATTGGTTAAAAAAGTAATCTTGGAGAAATTAAAGTTGACAAATCTCTGTGACCTAATGACCTACATCCTAGAGTGCTGAAAGAGATGGCCACTGAATTATTGGACGCATTGATGATCATCTTTCAAATTTTATTAAACCTGCAACAGTGGCTGCAAATTGGAAGCTTGCAAATGTAGTTTAACTGTTTGAGAAATAAGGGAGAGAGAAAACAGGGAACTACAGACCAGTAAGCCTGATGTCAGAAGGAGGGAAAGTACGAGATAATATTACAAAGGATGTGAATTTGCATATTTAGAAATTAATTATCTGATTGGACAGTGGCAACGCGAATTCATATTTGGCAAATCTGATAGATTTCTTTGGTTTTGTTACTAACAGTTGATAAGGAGAAAAACCGTCAATACGGAATCCTGGATTGTCAGAAGCTCCTGAAAAAATCCAACCCTGATGGTTAAAAACTAAAGAACGTGGATTTGATGTTATATACTATAGTACAGGCAAAAAGCAGACTGTTGGAATGAATGGGTCATTTACATGTTGGTAGACTCTGATGAGTAGAGTATGTCAAGCATCTGTGAGACACTTTAGGCCATCAGCAGATTCATACTCCAACGCGATATGCAAGCTCACAGTCTGGCATGTCTCGCACTCCACCATTGCCAAGAAGCCAGGGGATCAAACCTGGTTCAATGAAAAGTGCAGGATGGCATGTGGAAGGCAGTACCAGCCATAACTAAAAATGAGGTGTCAACCTGGTGAAGCTACGAAACAGGACTACTGGCATAGCAAACAACATTAGCAGCAAGTGATTGCCAGAGATAAGCAATCCCATAACCAACAGGTCACTTTTTAGCTGTCCGGTCCTGCCACATCTAATCATAATTTGTGGTGGACAATTAAATAAAGGCTTCACAAACATCCGAATTTTAAATAACAAGGGGATCCGATGCATTCATGCAAACAAAAAGGCTGTAGCATTTACAACAATCTTCAACCAGAAGTGCCGAGTGAATGATCCAATCAGTCTTGTCCAGAAGTCCCCAGCATCACAGATGCCACTTTTCAGCCAATTCAATTCCCATCAGCTGATATCAAGGAATGGCTAAAGGCAGAGGATACGTGCCAAATCTATGGGTCCTGAAATCATTCCTGAAAGCATCCCTAGCCAAGCTGGGCGGCATGGTGGCTCAGTGGTTAGCACTGCTGCTTCACAGCGCCAGGGACCTGGGTTCAATTCCAGCCTCAGGTGACTGTCTGTGTGGAGTTTGCACATTCTCCCCATGTTTGTGTGGGTTTCCTCTGGGTGCTCTGGTTTCCTCCCACAGTCCAAAGATGTGCAGGTTAGGTGGATTGGCCATGTTTAATTGCCCATAGTATTCAGGGATGTGTAGATTAGGTGGGTTATAGGGGGATGGGTCTGGGTGGGAAGCTGTGAGAGTCAGTGTGGACTTGTTGGGCTGAAGGGCCTGTTTCCACACTGTAGGGATTCTATGATTTGAAGTATGGTTACAACACTAGCATTTACCTGATAATATGGAAAATTGCCCAGGTGTGTCCTGGACACAAAAAGCAGGACAAATCCAATCTGGCCAATTACCACTCCATTAGTCTACTCTCAATCATCAGTAAAGTGATGGAAGGTGTCATCAACAGTGCTATCAAGCAGCGTCTGCTTAACAATAACCAGCTCAGTGATGCCCAGTTTGGGCTCCACCAGAGCCACTCTGCTTCTGATCTCAGTACAACCTTAGTTCAAACATTGACAAGACAGCTGAATTCCAGAGGTGAGTTGAGAGTGATAAGCCCTTGATATCAAAGATGCATTCGACTGAGTGTGACATAAAGGGCACCTAGAAAACTGGAATCAATGGAAATGGGGAAAACTGTCTGCTGATTGAAATCATACCTGGCATATAGGAAGATAGTCCTGGTTGTTAGAGATCAATCATCTCAGCTGCAGGAGTTCCTCAGGATAATATCCAAGGCCCAACCACCTGCAGTTGCTTCTTCAATCTCCCTCCATCTGAAGATCAGAAGTAGGGATATTTGCCGATAATTGCACAATGTTCAGCACCATTCACGACTTCAGATATGTTCAATGTCCATGTTCAAATGCAACAAATCCAGGCTTGGGCTGACAAGTGCCCGGAAATTTTTTACACAGCATTGGAGCCAGACAATGATCATCTCTAACAAGAGACGGTCTAACCACCGCCTCTTGACATTCCATGGTATTGTCATCACTGAACCCCCACTATCAACATCCTGGGAGCTACCATTGACCATAAACTAGTTAAATAAATACTGTAGCTATAAAAGCAGGCCAGAAGCTAGGAATTTTACATGGAGTAACTCCCTTCCTGACTCCCCAGTGTCTCTCCATGATTTACAAGGGCCAAGTCAGGAGTGTGATGGAATACTCCCCACTTGCCTGAATGGGTGCAGCTCCAAAAACACTCAAGAAGCTTGACATCATCCAAGTCAAAGCAGCCCACTTGACAGTTGCCACTTCTGCAAGCATTAATTCCCTTCACTGCCAACATTCACTAGTAGCAGCGTGTACTGTTGACAAGGTTCACTACAGAAATTCATAAAGGTTCTTCGGACACATCCTTCAAAACCTAGAACCATTTTAATTTTAAAGGAAAAGGGCCGGAGGTACAAGGGAACCACCACTTGCAAGTTCCCTTCTAAGCTACTCCACATTCAGGCTTGGATACATATCACTGTTTCTTCAATGTCACTAGATAAAAATCCTGGAACTCCCTCCCTAATGGCATTGTGTGTGTATCTATGCCAAATGGACCACAGTAGTTCAAGAAGGCAGCGCACCACCACTTTCTCAAGGGCAACCTGGAATAGGCAATTAACCTGGGCCAGCCAGTGATGCTGACATCCAGTAAATGAGTAGAATGGGTGGGCAAGAGGATGACAGAAGAATGAATTGTGGTTAATTGCATGGTTATCCATTTTGGTGGGAAACATGGGGTATGGTGTATTTCTCAATTAGTGTGAGATTTGAAAATGCTGATTTCAAAAGCACACTGTGTCCTTGTTCATAAGTAACTGAAACTAACATGCTGGTGCAGTAAACAATTGGGTGGGCATATGGTACATTAGCCTTTATCACAAGAGGATTTGAGTACAGGAGCAAAGGACTTTGCTTAAATTATATTGCACACTGGTGAGACCACATATGGAACCTTGTGATCAGTTCTGGTCCCTTTACCTTGCCATAGAGGAGTGGAGATTCACCAGATTGACTCCTGATATGGTCACAACTGTCCTTTGAAGAGACTGATTCTGTATTGCCTGAATTTGGAAGAACCTCATCAAAATTTATAGATGTCATAAAGGGATTGATAGCATAGATGCAGCAAGGACATTGTCCCTTGCTGCATGGCCTCAAACTGGGGAACAAATATCAGAGTAAAAGGTAAAGCATTTAGGACTGAGAATGAGAAAAAATATCTTCACCCAAAAAGAGGTAAATCTTTGAAACTTTCTTTCACAGATGAGTGTAAAGTCTCGGCCATTAATTAAGTTTCAGACAGAGACTGATAGATTTGTAGTTTCTTATGACACCTGGTGATGTGGAGTTAGTGTGGGAATATGGCATTGAAGTAAATGATCAGCGATGATCTAGAACAGAGTAGCAAGTTTGAAGACCTGAATGGCCTACTCCTGCTGCAACATTTTTATGTTCCGAAAACCATTTACTTGAATCTTGATTTTAAACCATTCTGAATATGATATAGCATTCAAAGGCCTTAGGGTAAAGCATAACATATTTGAGAACTGGACCATGTCAATTTCAACTTCTAACAAGAGTACAAAACATCTATTAATTACCAAGTTCAACAGTAAATAATGTTATTGAATCATAGTAGCAAATATATTGGTTACTGATGTCAATCCAAGACAAATGATATCCACTGGTTAAAAATAATCGCTGTGAAAGCACAGAGGAGGAATGTGCCCAGATGCACACGTAGATAAATTTAACTTTAGGTGTCAGTGTAAGTTGAGTGATGTAATATCATATAAATAAAAAGGGTGGGTGTGTAATGGGTAGCTGATTCAACATGTTTGCTTTACACACATTACCCAAGATTATATTTATACCCATCGTTTCTACTTTGGTTTTCAATGTATTAATATTCTTATTTTTAGGTCTATTAACAGTGATAATTTTTTTATGCAAATCTTTCTTACTGTAATCTTTCCACCAGCCATACTACCATTTTCAACCAGGAACAATCTTACACCAATTTGGATTTAATATACGAAAATCTGTCGAGTTCTAACCTAGCTTAGATTTCTGAAGTGGCTTAACTGTAACACTTGAAAAACTTGGGTGATGTTAAATCTGTTAACACAAACGGGAGGTTTCCCATCATGGTAGCATCAATATACCTGGTGGAGTTACACTCAGTTGTGGAAACAGGATGCTCGTTTGAAGCTATGCCAGTGGAGTGGAGGCATCTTGGAGGAATTCGCCAGCCACAAAACAAAACCATTTTGTGGGCAAGTTTCTGCCCGTATCTTCTGTCAGCCTAAACAGCCATTAGACCTAAAAAGGGGCCTAGTGCCTAGCAGAGAGACCATTCCCACATCGATCAGAAAGTTTATGGAGATTAGCATGCACTAATTTTAATAATTCCTTGCATGGTGTAGGAGGGACCTGGTCATTGGGAGGAAAAATTGGAGGTTGCGAAGGAATAAGTGGATTTTATGACTTCAATCTTCTTTTAAACATACCCCAATGTGGAGCTTGGAGGAGGAGAGACGTTTTTTCTGCGTCCACAGAAATGTCTTGGAGCATCTCTCAATTACCTTAATTGCATTTCCTCCCCTCAGAGGAATTTTCAGGGTCACTCTGTAGGCATTAAATCTCACCACCACTTTAAATCACTTAAAACTTCCTACACCGGAGTAATCTATCTCTTGCCAGTCCTAGCACTGCCTCCCTTTATCAGGACCAACTGCTTTGACATCCAACTTCAGCCAAGATTTTTGCAAAGCTTTTTTCAAGGTATGGGTGTTTCCCCTATATCAAAGAAAGAAAATCAATCTCTGACCTTCTAAACTGAAAGGCTAATGCACAACTATTCACTGGGCTCATTCATGAAAACGTTCCCAATGTCAACAAATACCCATTTAGCCACTGAGAACTATCTCTCTCAGACTATTATTTTTGACAAAGAAATCACCTTGGTTACAGAAATACTTACAAGATAATCATTAAGCCCCTTCACACAAGGCCCAAAACTCAAATGCCACTAATTCAAATCCAAACTTTAAAATAAATTACATTGAAATATAGATAAATCATACACCTTACATCAAAATCCATATATACCCAAAGAAGATGAAGAGGTGACCTTAGTGAAATGCTCAAAATTACGAATAATTTTGTCAGGATAAAGAAGGATATTTTGTTTCCACGGGCAGGTAAGTTAGTAATTAAGGGTCATAAGTTCCAGGTTGTAAGCAAGAGAGCGAGGAATGAGATGAGAAGAAACTTCTTTGCTCAGAGAGTTGTTAGGATTTGGAATGCACTGCCTGGGAGAGTGGTGGAGGCAGATTCCATAGGAGGTTTCAAAAGAGAGTTGAATATATAGTTGAAAGGGATGAACTTAGAGGACTATGATGATAGGGCTGGAGAATGGGACTAGCAGTTTGGTTCTTTCAGGAGCCAGTACAGATTCAATGGGTTGAATAGTCTCCTTCTGCACAATAAAATTTCATGGTTCTATGATCTTCTTTATAACCTGCATATTTCTGCATGTGATTGTATTTGCGCTCTATTATTACTTTCAGAAACTAAAGCACCACTCTCTGTCACTCGAGGAAATCTTAGATTGGCTCTTCTGTCTTTTTGATCTGATTAACTAAGTTTAAATAAAGCATCTTCATCTTCAACATTAATACCAATCTTTCCCCAGCTACCATCAGTTCTGACAAAGGATCACTTGACCCGAAGCGTGAACTCTGCTTTCTCTCCACTGATGGTGCCTGACCTGCTGAGTCTTTCCAGCAATTTCTGGTTTTGTTTCTGATTGCCAACATCTACAGTTCTTTGGGTTTCTGTCAATAATTTTAGGACCTGAGTATTTTCTCCCATGTCCATCCCTCAACCCCATGCACCAGGCTTTGTCTTCACATGGGCTGTTACCACAAACATTAGCAGCTGTTAATATATCTAGGCTAACCTTTGCCCATCCCTTTGTCTGCCTAAACGTGCTCTCTTTCTCTGGGCTCCATCTCCACCTATTGTTTACTCCTCTCCCCACTCCAACTTCAACAAATATATCAACCTTTCCCTAGCTACAATCAGTTCTGAAGAACAGTTGCTGAACCCGAAACATTACCTCTGCTTTCTGCCCAATGATGGTCTCTCCGTCGATACTTGCAGACCTGCTAAGTTTCTCAAGCATCCACCATTCTTTTAAATTGAAGTATAATGTCGACATATCAAAAAAGGAAAATAAACATACTTGTTGTGACTGCCCAAAAGAGAGTTGAAACAGAAGGGTGCTGTGACACTCCCCAGCCCATCACCCTCCACACTTCACCTGCACTTCCCAGAATCTAGTGTACTGCATTCGCTGCTCACAATGTGGTCTCCTCTGCGTTGGGGAAACGAAGCGTAGACTTGGCGACCACTTTGCAGAACATCAACTTTCTGCTCACAAAAAAGACCCTGAGCTACCTGTTGACTGCCACTTCAATGCACCACCCTGCACCCTGGCCAACATCTCTGTCCCTGGCTTGCTGCAGTGTTCCAGCGAAGCCCAACACAAGCTGGAGGAACAACACCTCATTTTCCGCTTGGGGACCCTACAGCCCTCCGGACTCAGTATTGAGTTCAATAATTTTAGGGCCTAAACTCTCCCATGTCCCAACCCCCCACCCTTCACACCAGGCCTTGCTACCACATAGCCTGCCAGTACACACTCCCTATTGTTAGTCACTAACAGTCCGCATTAACAATTATTCACCCTCCCAGCCTGATCGTTAGCAACTCCTTTGTCTGTCCAACTGTTTTTCTCTCTCTTTGGACTCTATGCTATTGTTTACTCCCTACCCCACCCACCTCCCTATTTTCTGCATATAAACTGACATTTTCCCAGCCACCATCAGTTCCGAGGAAGGGTCACCGGACTCGAAACGTTAACTCTGTTTTCTCCTTCACAGATGCTGCCAGATCTGCTGAGCTTTTCCAGCAACTTTGTTTTTGTTCCTGATTTACAACATCCACAGTTCTTTTGGTTTTTATCTAAAAAAAAAATTCTCTTTTATTTTTGACCAGAACCTCAATATCTTTATTCATCCATTGTTCCTTAATCATACCAGCCTTACCTTTCACTCTAACAGGAACAAAATGCCACTGAACTTTGGTCATCACACTGTTGAGTTTGCATTACATAAAGACAGGATGGCTAAAAAGGTGCTTGGCATGCTTGCCTTCATTGCTCAGTCCTTTGAGTATAGGAGGTTGAACGTTATGTTGAGGATAGTGGTGAGGCCTTTTCTGGAATAATGTGTCCAGTTCTGGTTGCCCAATTATAGGAAGTATATTATCAAGCTGGAGAGGGTTCAGAAGAGAGTTATCAGGATGTTGCTGATAAGGTTTGAGTTATAAAAAAAAATTGATAGCCTGGGACTTTTTTCACTGGAACGTAGGAGGGTGAGACGTGACCTGATAGAAGTTTATAAAATAATGAGAGGTATAGATAGAGTTGGTGGTAGTGGTCTTTTCCCTAAGGTGGGAAATTTCAGGACTAGGGGGCCTGTTTTTAAGGTAAGAGGAGAGAGATTTAAAAAAGATGTAAGAGGCCAATTATTTGCATGGTTCGCGTGTGGAATGAACTTCTTGATGAAGTGGTGAATGTGGGTACAATTACAATATTTAAAAGACATTTGGATGGATATATGAATAGGAAATGTTCAGAGGGATATGGACCAGGAGCCAGCAGATGTGACTAGTTTAGTTTGGGATAACGTTTGGCATGGACTGGTTGGACCGAAAGTTCTGTTTCCGTGCTGTTTGACTCTATGACTATGACAGTCACCTGAGGCTGGAATTGAACCCGGTTCCCTTATTTATTTATTGGGGGTGGAAAATTAGGATGCTGTTATATCACCACTTCTGTGTCATTGCAAAGTGCTTACTGTGGTGTGAGACCCCCTTAGCATAGTTGCCAAGCAGAGCTCAAGTTTTGTGTAATGAGGAGCAAAACTCTAATGCATTGACAAACCAACTTTAAAAAATGTTATGACATTCTGAATGTCAGCAATTTTCTCAATTTACAAGTGCCTAATTTGCCAATCGGAACTCGTTGCAAACACAATGGTGACATTGAGTCACAATTTCAGAAAGGTCCAACAAATAATGCGCTACAAATGAGTTTTGTAGATATCTGTCTCAGCACAATTGAAGTATAGCACTAGGCTTAATGAGACAGAAAGGGATCTGCATGGTAACACACATTAGTGTTAAATAAATGTTGCTACTAATTAAAACATTAGGCTGCCTGGTGTCTGGTCTGCAATCCCCAAGGGGTATCAGCAGATGCTCATGTTGATAAATTACTGGTGAGATACAAGGCAATAGTGAGTAAGGAGATGAGACAGACCTCATTGTAACAAACACTAGATAAATGTCCTAATGTAGCATCTCAATGGTGGATGGCAGCAATCAAAACTGTCGCTGTGATCATGCTCCCAGCTTCAGTAGACAGATATTCTGGTAACTCCTTGTCCTGCTTTTTCAATGGCACTGTCTGACAACAGTTAAATGCATGCTGACACCTTCATCTATTGTAATATTACAATACATGTATCACATGGTCATCATTTGTCCGCTTTCTTGCAGAATCATGCGATGTAGCCAAGGTACTGTGAAGGCGGGCTAGTGGGGAAAGACAGTGGAGGAAAATAGGCTGTACAAAGGTGTAAGTAGAGCACCAAGATTGTTCACCAATACATTGAGCCTGTATTGACAGCCAGCAAGAGTAATTGAGCATCCGTCTTGTCAAGTTACAATCCACCCAGGATTTTGTGTGAGACATGACACGGTAGCTCAGTGGTTAGCACTGTTGCCTCACACCGCCAGGGATGAGGGTTTGATTTTAGCCCGGGACTGACTGTCTGTGTGGTGCTTGTACGTTATCCCCATGTCTGTGTGGGTTTACTTTGGTTTCCTTCCACAGTCCAAAGATGTGCAGGTTAAGTGAATTGGCCATGCTAAATTGCCCGTAGTGTCCAGGGATGTGTGGGCTAGGTGGATTAGCCATGGGAAACGCAGGGTTACAGGGTTAGCTTAGTTGGGGGGGTGGGATGCTCTTTGGAGGGTCAGTGTCGACTCGATGGGCTGAATGGCCTGCTTTCACACTGCAGGGATTCTACGATTATGATCTATGACCTGCTGTATTGGACAGCAATATCTCTGAAACCACAGTTAGTAGACTTGTCCATGTGAAAGCTACCTTCCTGTTTGCAATGATGTTATCAAGAGATAGCATGAAGATGATGATTGGCAGAGGTAATAGGTTGGACCTAGGATACTTTGAAGGCAATAATTTAGACACAGGAAAATATGCTATTGGAGAAGATATGCAACTTCATTTGTGACAATTTGCAGTGGAACCACTTAGAGTGCAATGGCAAGGAACTCTGCCTTCAAGAAGATAGAGTGGAGATTGATTGACTAGAAAAGTCGAAGATACGAGACAGTTGAAAGAAGACGTGGCAAACCAGCACACCACAGAGGTCATTGGCAATTTTTGTTTGTTCCACGCAGCTCAGAAGTTGAGATGGAAGGACTTGAACAGGAGTTAAGTGGGCGAAGCATGGACTCTTAACTAGTTTTGTTAATTCACCTAATAGCTTCACAGATGAGGATCGAATCTTGAGGAAACCTGGATGAATGATGCTGTTTTGATTTTTTTTTGTTTAGTATGGTCAATGCCTGCTTGTGGTGAGTGAAAATAAGGGTTTCACGACCACCTATGAAATATGAGCCTCAGATAAACCTAACCTCAGTGCTACTTCACTTACCCTTTGGTATTAGCAAAAAGGATATTGCTGTCTAGGCTCTATCACTGTCCCCTCGGGTCTGTATTAAAACAATAATAGCTTGTGCTATCCAACTAGGTGTATGCTGGCCACGCACAAATTGCTACTTTAAACTTTGTTGACAGATTGACAAGAATGTACCAAGCGCACAAGAATGTAGCTTTTATGTTTATTGTAAATACGCGATTCTATTTTTAATTTGAAAATATTGTGCAAATTTAACGATGGGCTATTTATAGTGGACGGATAGACAGGAACTTTCTGGTTTTGAATATTTTCCTGTTCAGTATTTTCCTGAATTGGGAAGTTACAATAAACTAGGGATGCAACACAACGATCTAATAACAGTATGCCAGGCCCCAAAAATCTAATAAATCAGTAAGGAATCATAAGTAGTTTGACGGAATTTTATAAAATATTTTATGACAGTTTTATCATGGACACTGAGCATGCCTGCAGTAGAATTGATTGCTCGTCGTTGGAACTGTGGAGCCAAGCACTGGAAAGCAATTACATGCATCAGGCTGTCTGTGGCTTTCAGACAAACCAAATCAAGCTACCCATTTTGAAATAAATACTTATATATATGTGGTGGGTTCTCCATGGGGCTTTCATTACATGCAGAATAGTGGATACCTGGGAACAATTACAAACCATTGCAAGATTAGATGACATCATTAATTGCATGAGCAATATCGGTGTGGTTCATTTTGAGACCAACAACAGGATTGCAGTCCTGAAATCCCTCCAGACTTTCTACTATATTTTTGATACTTGTGACGTTGCTTACAGACTTGTATGGTGTTGAGTATGAATACCAGAAAAAAAGGCATTAATTTGCAACAGAAAACATACTTCATAGAAGTAAAAGAGAATATAATTGCAAATTGTAGTGGTTTGTGTTACAGGAGCTATTTATAACAAATACAATACTTGGATATTAATCAGCAACTTCAACTTTTAATTAAACTGATTGTATCAGAAATAAAACAAAAAGCAATATATTTTTGAAAACTATCTGAACATTGAGGGCTTGGCACTAGGTCTGGACAATGCTGTTTCAGTGTGACGTAATTATATGATTAGCTAAAATTAATGTTAAGTTGTTATTTTTAAACTGTCTACGCAAGCTCAGTTTCTATTACATTCTATTATTCTATTTCTATTATTCTATTCACAGTTAGTGAGAATATGGGTGATATGTTAACTGACATTTAAAAGGCTGCTGTGCAGTAGAAATACTGAAGCAGAACAGCAGAGGTGTAATTGAGAGAAAAATCAATAACAGCAGCTTGCATTTTTATAGTCATAAACCATGACAAGGCATTTCACAAGATCATTCCTTTTTTGGAAAATTGATGCCAAACCCTACATTAGGAAAAACTGTGGTCATAAGGTTAGGTTTCAAGGGGTGCCTGCGAACATATTGCAGGCAATGAAAGATATGGCCACTAACAGTGAAATAATTTAGTATTGAATTGAGATGCTCAAAAGGCCATAATTAGAAAAGCACAAAGAGTTATAGGTCAGTTGTAGGGATGCTCCTGAGACATAAACAGCATGGACAGAATGCAGAATAGGGCCTGGCAGAAGTATCAGCTGGCTCTAAAATCATGAAGGAGGTGATGAAATCCTTTAGTTGGAATGCTTTATAATACGTTATATTCCTTAAGCTGGCTGTAGACTGAAGTTAAATCACCCATAAAGTGGAAGAAGTTTCCCTGCTGGCCCTTGCTAAGTTTTATAAAGCTGCCTACAAGTAGATCTCAGAGTTTCAACAGTGCAGATATTCCTATTCACACCCTCTAAACAAATACAACCATCCAAGGACTATTACTCCTTAGGCAGAACATTAACACTGACAGCCAGACAATCCACAACAAGGCATTGTGCGACTGAAGTCAATACCAAAGCCACCAGTCTAGTTCAGACCAGGAGCCAGTAACATAAATGCAGCACTTGTTTTTAAAGATTGCTACCACTGCAATGGTAGGCTCGATGAGCCGAATGGCCTAATTTCTGCTCCTATGTCTTATGGTCTTGTGGTCTTCAGTCTCTGACATCTGCTGCAGTGTAATTTCTCCCTTGAAGCAAATATGGTGGGAAGACATATGACTTTTTGGAGCAGTCTGTGCCTGGATCTAACCCTGCCTAAATATTCTTATATCAAACAGTATCCCTTTAGTTATTTGGCTTTCAAAAGGAAAGTAGGCTTTCATTATTGCCTGAGGCTGTAACAATAGAAAGATCATCTTCTTCTCCTTCTTGAGCAGATCCCTGGGGACTCAGATGAGCAAAGGCTTCACTGGCACACAGAAAACAATGTTGAGTTTCATCATTGATGTCTGCGCTGGCTGAGAGGAGGCTCCCAAAGTCTAACAATTGATCTGCGTTGTCCAGTGACTCATCATGTGTCTTGATAACCTGACAGCAGTGTTATACAGCAGGAGCAGGCTGAGAGATGACCTTTGTCTTCCAGATGTTCAGACTATGACCTCCTCTCTCATATACCTCTGTGAATGCATCGACAATGGTTTTGAACTCAGTTTATGAATGTGCATTCATGTAAAAATCATCTACATACAGCTGTTCAATGGCAGAGATTGGGATGGTTTTGCTTCTGGACTGGAGGCATTGCAAGCTGAGCAGTTTCCTGATTGTCCTGTAAGGAAACTCCACTCCAGCAGGAATCCTCATGGACATGGGGTGGAGTGTTGCAACAAGGAAGATGGAGAATAGCGTTTGTGTGATGACAGAGCCTTGCTTGACCCTAGATCACTTGACCCATCAAACTCATCTCTCTTTATAGACAATGTGCAAGTCAGCATATTCATTACTCATAGCTTTATCCAGTTGATCATCTGGCAGTTCCAGAACGGTGCTCTCTAATTTCCTAAACTTATCACACAGCATTCTAAACATATGCAATAATCCTGACATCACTCTCCAGCTCTGGCTTACTGGCCTCCACAAACAACACTGTTCCTGAAGTAAAAAACAATCATAATGTCCTGTGGAATATGTGATCTTCTACGGTCATTGCTGTAACCTCCAGTACATTTCCAACCATATTTTGTTGACTCTTTTTGAAAGGGCTTGTCAGCTCAGTCTTAAATTTTTTAACGTGACAGCATTTATTTAACTTGAAAGTACAAGACTGGTAAATCCATTACAACTCGGTGAACATACACAGTAAGCTGCAGTAAATGTGTAAGGAATGCAACGTTTGAGAGCTTAGTTGCAAGATGGGAATAAAAGTGGGTATTAAAAGGATTAATATACTGAAACATTAAAGGGAACACTTCCTTATTAAGTGCAACAAAAAGTTTGTTAATTGAGAAGCCTGGAAAAGTTAGAATCCCTTTTATTAGATTATATCCATGAGGAAAAGCACAGAGTCAAGCATACTGAAAACTAAGGCCTGCCAAAATTACCCCTGTAAATAGATGTCATTATCAATCTTATTCCCTTTAAATAACGTCAACCATAACTGTAATTTATTTTCATTCTACAATCTTTTAAATGTAATACCATATCCTGAGTATCTAAATAAAAGGAAATAAAATTGGGCTATTTATCTTTTAAAGATGCCAGCACATTCAGGAACAGAGAAGTTAGATTTAAATTTGAAACAAAACCACAGTCTCCGGTCTGGGAAACACAGGATGAGTCACAGGAAGAAGCCGTACAGTTGCAGAACTCATTAAAAGTAATGTAGACAAAATGGATTTCCTGTATCAAAAATAGATTGCTGTCAGTGGAGAGGTCAACTGATACAGGCTTGGGAATTTGCTGTAATATGAATGAAGGATGGAATACTGATGAAAAATAGAATGTTGGCATATTGTCTGTGAACTGTGCACACAATCTTTGCACAACAGAGGAAGTGTCAATAGTTCGACTAATGGATCAGGCTTTCTACATTGCCTGAACAATCAGAACAACTAATTAAGGGCCTTAATCAAAGGAAGAGAATGTCCTCATTTATTAACAATGCCTCCACAGTTACGGGCACTGGGAACAGGTTCAATGATTTCCGATAGAACTAAGAAAATCATTAACGAGCCGGTATGTTTTATGATTCAAGTTTCAATTTCAGAATAGTAAAACAAAAGGTCAATTAAAGAGATAGTAGGAACTGCAGATGCTGGAGAATCTGAGATAACAAGGTGTAGAGCTGGATGAACACAGCAGGCCAAGCAGCATCAGAGGAGCAGGAAGGCTGACGTTTCGGGCCTCGACCCTTCGTCAGAAATGGGGGAGGGGAAGGGGTTCTGAAATAAATAGGAAGAGAGGGGGAGGCGGATAGAAGATGGATAGAGGAGAAGATAGGTGGAGAGGGGACAGACAAGTCAAAGAGGCAGGGATGGAGCCAGGAAAGGTGAGTGTAGGTGGGGAGGTAGGGAAGAGATAGGCCAGTCCAGGGAGGACATACAAGTCAAGGGGCGCGGGATGAGGTTAGTAGGTAGGAAAAGGGGGGTGCGGCTTGAGGTGGGAGGAGGGGATAGGTGGCAGAAAGAACAGGTTAGGGAGGCAGGGACGAGCTGGGCTGGTTTTGGGATGCGGTAGGTGGGGGGAAGATTTTGAAGCCTGTGAAATCCACATTGATACCATTGGGCTGCAGGGTTCCCAAGCGGAATATGAGTTGCTGTTCCTGCAACCTTCAGGTGGCATCGCTGTGGCACTGCAGGAGGCCCAGTATGGACATATCGTCTGAGGAATGGGAGGGGGAGTTGAAATGGCTCGTGACTGGGAGGTGCAGTTGTTTGTTGCGAACCGAGCGTAGGTGTTCTGTAATGCGGTCCCCAAGCCTCCGCTTGGTTTCCCCGATGTAGACGAGGCCACGACGGGTACAGCGGATGCAGTATACCACATTAGCAGATGTGCAGGTGAACATCTGCTTGATGTGGAAAGTCTTCTTGGGGCCAAGTTGTGGAGGGTGAGGACGAGTTCGGCTAAGGGTGTTGAGGGTGAGGACGTAGGCCCCAAGAAGACTTTCCACATCAAGCAGATGTTCACCTGCACATCTGCTAATGTGGTATACTGCATCCGCTGTACCCGTCGTGGCCTCGTCTACATCGGGGAAACCAAGCGGAGGCTTGGGGACCGCATTACAGAACACCTACGCTCGGTTCGCAACAAACAACTGCACCTCCCAGTCACGAGCCATTTCAACTCCCCCTCCCATTCCTCAGACGATATGTCCATCCTAAGCCTCCTGCAGTGCCACAGCGATGCCACACGAAGGTCGCAGGAACAGCAACTCATATTCCGCGTGGAAACCCTGCAGCCCAATGGTATCAATGTGGATTTCACAAGCTTCAAAGTCTCCCCTCCCCCAACCGCATCCCAAACCCCGCCCAGCTCGTCCCCGCCTCCCTAACCTGTTCTTCCTCTCACCTATCCCCTCCTCCCACCTCAAGCCGCAACCCCATTTCCTACCTACTAATCTCATCCCGCCCCCTTGACCTGTCTATCCTCCCTGGACTGGCCTATCTCCTCCCTACCTCCCCACCTACACTCACCTTTACTAGCTCCATCTCCGCCTCTTTGACTTGTCTGTCTCCTTTCCACCTATCTTCTCCTCTATCCATCTTCTATCCACCTCCCCCTCTCTCCCTATTTATTTCAGAACCCCCTTCCCCTCCCCCATTTCTGATGAAGGGTCTAGGCCCGAAACGTCAAGCTTTCCTGCTCCTATGATGCTGCTTGGCCTGCTGTGTTCATCCAGCTCTACACCTCGTTATCTCATTGTTTGTATGTGTGTGGGTAACATATTGCGTAATGCTGCAGGGCACATTTGAAGTAGGTTAAAAAAAAAGCAGAAATTGTTGGAGAAACTCAGCATCTGTGGAGAGAAAGCAGGGGTAACATTTCACATCTAGTGACCTGAAGAAGGGAAATAGGCATAAAGTTAGTCGCATTTGTCTAAGCCAGGAAGCAAAGAGGTCATGAGTGACATGGACAGTTAGCATTTCTAGGGATGTTCACACTCAGAGAAATGTGGCTCCTGGTGGCCATCTCATTTTTGTCACCGGTCAAAATAGATTGAATGTTTTTTGCGTGCTGTGAGCCTGAAATCTCTTGAATTCCCAGCCTTAAATTGCAGCAGCATTCAGTCATTATACCAGCACCAGAGGGTGAGAATCAGAAATGGCACTAAGATGGAGGGAAGTCAGAAGAAAAGAATCCCTGTAGGAGTTGCTAGGAAAAAGAAAAATAGAATCTCGGCTTCAGCTCAGGGAGTGAAGAAATCAATGTCACTGTGAGCGTGGAGGAACAGACAGGCAACATGAAGTGGCAAGAGGAGAATGTCAAATGGCTAAAGAATAGTGGCTCAGTGGTCAGCGCTGTTGCCTCACAGCACCAGGGACCCGGGTTTGATTCCACCCTCCGATGACTGGCTGTGTGGAGTTTGCACATTCTCCCTGTGCCTGCGTGGGTTTCCTTTGGGTGCTCCGGTTTCCTCCCACAGCCCAAAGATGTGCAGGCGAGGTGGATTGGCCATGGGAAATTGCCCTGAAGTGACCAGGCTAAGTGGGTAAGCCATGGGAAATGCAGGGTTACAGGGAAAAGATGGGAGGGGATGATCTTCAGAGGGTCAGTATGGGTTGAATTGCCAGCTTCCACACTGTAGGGATTCTTTGATTCTAACGAGGAGAAAGAAGAGTCCAAGTGTAAATGGGAGCTGTAGGTGGTACTAAGGTGAATTATAAGGGATGTTGGATTAAGGGTGCCTTTGCAAATTGAGAAGGTAGGAAGAGTAGCAAATTCAACAGGGGAACAAGAGACTACCAGTCTGCACTAACCGAAAGGGGAAAGGAGAATGCCATTCATGGGTGAATAGCAGAAGCATTTCAGCATGACGGGTGTTTGATGCACTCCATTGAGAGGGCAGAGAGTGGTTGTAGCTTTTGTAGAATTCACAGGGTTGTTTGTTTATTGAGTTTTTGTTTTCAGATCAAAACACTTTGATTTGCAAAGGGTGACAATGTCACGCAAAGGAGGGGAACCCAGCATTTGGAAATGTTAGGTTGCAGTATAATAACATTATTGCTAGTTTAATGAGAGTGGTAGTGGTCCCATTCATTAGCCAATGATGAGAACCCTACTGCAGCTATTTCCAGGCATCCCACTGGGATGAACAGCCAATATTAGGCAGTTAGCAGCCTGCCTGTTCAAGAGGAATAGAGACAGAAATAAGGAAACTATAAGCCAGTTAGGATCACATTGGTTAAAATGTTAATGTCTATTATCAAGAGGGATAAAAGCAGAACATTCAGAAAATGTTTTAAATGCAATCAGGGGCAATATGATTTTGTGATAAGGAAATCATTTGGTACAATTCTTTGACAATATATTTGCCCTAACACATGTATAATTTTTAATTTAAAAGGCTAGAACAATAAATTCCGTCAAAATAGTCTGATATTTTTATCTTTAATTTTTTTCCCAAAAACGTTAAGGGATTATGATCACTACATACAGTTGTCTCAGACACAACATAAGTATTGATATGTTATAACTCCAAACCCAAACTCAAGGTCTCCTTCTCAAATTGTGGAATATTTCTGTTGATGAATACTCACCTTTCTGGAGAAATACCCAGTAGGTCTTTCTATCTTCTTGCCATATCCTTACAAGAGTTCAGCACCAACATCCACATCACTTGCATTGATTGCATAATTAGGTGTGTCTAACAACGAGGTGGTGGTTTTTGACAGCTTCCAGGCTGTCAAATGCCTTCTGATGTTCCTTTATCCACTGAAATTTACTGCACATCTTCAACAAGTTAATCCCAGGAACTGTAGTACTTCTCTCTTCATTGATGGTATTGGAAACTCCCCAGTTACCTTTGTTTTCACATCCGTGGCCAGCCATCCATGTCGAATGGTATGGCCCAGGAATGTGACTTGGGTTTTTGCAGACTTGCGCTTAGCCAGGTTTATCACTAAGCCTGCCTACTAAAATTGATCACACAATTGTGATATATGCTCTAAATGTTCCTTCCATATGTGACTAAAACTGACTAGATCATCTATGTACATAATACAATTGGGTTATGCTGAAGTGACCTTATTTGTTCGTCTTTGAAATGTAGATGGCATTTTTCATACCAAATGGCAAACTTTAAACTAATAAAGTCCATTCACTGTCATGATAGCCAAAATTTCCAACACTCTCTTAGATAAAGGTACTTGCCCGTATCCATTGAGTAAATCCAGCTTGAAATATAAATTGCTTGTCCCAATTCTCAATACAGTCAGCCAGCCATGGAATAACATATGAATCAGATTTTGTAACTACGTTGACTTTGCGATAGCCCACATATAATTATTGGGTACCATCTGGTTTTGGCACAATCACAAAGGGTAAGCTCCATTCGCAACAACTCACTTTAATTATGTTGTCTTTGAGCATGCTTTCAATCTTTTTTTGAGCCTGTGCCAATTTTAGAGGGTTATGTCTATAAGGATGTTGCTTAATTGGAACAGCATTTCCTATATCTACAACATGTGTAATTAGATTAGTACTTCCCAGCTTATTCCTACATATCTCTCCGTGTGATTGTAATAACTCTTTCAGGTCATTTTGATTTTCCTCTGGAAGGTAACTCAATACTTTATCTCAATTTTTATGATCTTCCTGATTATCCAATCTAATTTGAGGAATATCAAATTTATTTCCTCTAGCAAAACTACACATTTTTGATCTCTTGTCTGCTTCCTGCTTCATCACATGCTGTGCTACTTTTAAATGCTGTCTAGCCAACACACCCACCCTATTTAATCTTTCTCTGAAATTCGGCATGTAGTCCAAATATATGGTTTCTAAACTCTGACTTACTAACTTTCACTAACTTTTTCCTTAATTAATTTCAGTGGTCCTCTCATCTCAAAAACTAATTCAAATGGACTGAATTTAGTTGTTTCATTTGGTACATCCCCCAGAAGTACAACTGGAATTTCTTTATCTGAGTAGTCATGACTATCAGCCCTCAGCATGGACCTTAAAGTTTGATGCCACTGTTCTAATACTCCTTACCATTCTGGATGGTCGCAGTACATTTGAATTGTTTTATCTCTAAGCTATGCATAACTTCCTTGAATAATTTTGATGTAAAATTTGACCCTTGATCTGATTGTATCTCTGTGAGTAGTCCATATCGCATAAAAAAGTTGATGAACTCTTCTACAATCCTTTCAGCCATGATATTGGATAATGGAATTGCCTCCAGAAATCTAGAAGAAACAACTTTTTGTTTTAGGGAGGGGTCCTACGCAATCAATTAAGACTCTTGTAAAAGGTTCCTCAAGTGCTGGAATAGGTATTAACTGTGCTGGTTTTGTCACTGCCTAATGTTTTCCTATTACCTGACATGTATGACATATCAAGCAAAATTCAACCACATCCTTATGCAATCCAGGCCAATAAAAATGATGTTGTATTCTGGCTTGAGTTTTCCTTACTTCCAAATGACCTCCTACTGATAACTCATGTGCTACCAACAACACCTCCTTACTATAACCCAAAGGTAATACAACTTTTTGAACTTATGCCCATTTCTTATCTGCCTGAATATGTGATAGTCTCCATTTCCTCATCAAAACTTCATTTTTAAGGTAGTAACATTCTGTGATACATTCAGATTCTTCTTCTATGTTTGCTTTTTGATACAACTGCTTTTTTTTTCATCTTGCTGTTGTAATTCAACTAACCTCCCTGAACTAAAAATAGCCATTTTGTTTTCCACCTGTTCTTGTTTTTTCCTCAACCACTTGATCAAACATAGTTTCTGATTATTGAAATTCAACTTCCTTATCTCTATTCTTTAATTTCTCCTCCAGTTTCAACCTGGGGCTTTGTGACCTTGTTATCACAGAGGCATGAAAAATCCCAGGATATACTTTCTGTAACATCTCAGTTTCCTGATTTTCCAATGGCTTTTCAACCACAGGAGGCATCACTCCCACCTGTGATGCAACCAAATCATTTTTGAGAGTAAACTGTATCTCTGGAACAGAGAATTTCTGTATTACACCTGCCACCACATCACCATTTCTCACTGGATTCTCCAATCTCACATTGGACAATGGAGCACTGCTGATCTCACCTGCATATTTTCTGGCAATACTCCTTCCAAAGTACATAACCATTTGATCTCTCATCTTCAAAGATTGACTTTATCCTGCATCTCTTAAAATTTTATTTTCATCACCTTGAGTAAACCTTAACCACACAGGTTAATTCTTTAAAGACTTCTTTTAAGTGCTTTCTTAAAGGTGCTTTCTTATTAACCAAACACTGACAAAACTATACATTCTTTTGCTTCCACTGGGATATCCTATTATAAATATAATTAATCAACGCTTTTGTAAAAACGTAAACAATAATGCAGAACTCCTAATCCTAATGGAGAAATATGACAAATATAAAATTATGTTTAGAGCCAGTCAGGATGTTTAGCAGTAATTATGAATTTAGTAATTTAAGAAAACTTCAGTTAGCCCTTTTCTAAGCAGCAGCAGGGGAGTTTTCTGCATCAGGAAATACGATATGCAGGTGGGTAGTGAAATTTTTTGAATGGCATGTTTGTAGCATGTTTTCTATGACATCAGCCTGTAGTGGTTTCATCCTAGTCACAGATTTGCAAGGCATGAATACTCATTCATGTGAAAAGCTTTCAATAAAGTCCTACCTTCAAGATAACGTCAATGGCACTCTCAAATCTCATGGCACTTGGCTTGCATTCATTTAAAGGTAGTGTGTACGAGTCAGTTTTATGCCATTATGTATAAGGTCATTGGTTTTCATCATTTAACCATATGTCACAATGTAAGGGAGCAGGAGAATGGACCCTCACAGAAGGGTTAGAACTGGAAATGGTGCATCAAGGGTGAGGGGGGCTGTGGAAGATGTCAGAGCATAGAAAATTGGAAGCGGAATTGAGGGGAGGACAGAGGATGAAATCAGGCATATGGACAAGTGAAGTAGGAAGGGCCTGATTTTCTATGGATAGTGGGAATAATCTATCAAGGGAAGAAAATGAGAGACAAAAACAAAAACAGAAATTGATGGAAAAACTCAACACGCCTGGCAGCATCTGTGGAGAGAAATGAAAGTTAATGTTTTGGGTCCAATGACACTTCTTCAGAAAATGAGAGACCTTTATAGAGGTGGATACCAGTACAATTCATATTAAGACATTGGCGGTAGAATCCTTACTGTGTAAGGGGCTCACATACAACTTTTCAAAACCCCATTGAGTTTGCTCTTGAATAATGTACTTTATGATGCATAGAAGGGAGGGCCAATTGTTCTTGCAATTTCAATCCCATCCTACCCAGCGGTCAGAATAACAGTAGATACCAATATGGGCATTCAATGACGAGTGAACACAAAAAACACAGTATTTCTTTTTCAGGACAAAGGAAATTTCCATCAATGTGTGTCAATTGAGGCATTTCAGTCCATCCAGTCAACGTAGTGTGGAGCTGGAGGAACACAGCAGCGTCAGAGGAGTAGGAAAATCGATGTTTGGGGTCAGGGCCCTTCTTCAGAACTGAGCTGAGGGTCCGGAGCCAAAACGTCGACTTTCCTGCTCCTCTGATGCTGCCTGACCTGCTGTGTTCCTCCAGCTCCCCACTGTGTAATCTCTGACTCCAGCATCGGCGGTTCTTGCTATCTTCTATGTCAGACCATCTAACTCTGATTAAACTAATGTGAACAAATAACAATGACTCACACAAGAAGAAAGTGTAACCAATGTAATGTATAATACCTACAAGTATTATTTACTTTTGAATAGCACCCACACTGATTTTGTGCACTCAGGTCTCATGTTGATGACAGTGGAGTTAGACTGGAAGGTTATTGCAATGAGGCAGATCCTCCCTGTTTCACCAGGAGACACTTTAATAGGCCTTGAAAGATGCAGCGTTGTCAGCTGATAGCTGCTTTAACCAAAGAAAAGCTTTCCCGGCCATTAAATTGAAAGTGTCTTGCTTCATATAGCTGATGCTTCGACTTTTA
Organism: Ginglymostoma cirratum; assembly: GCA_024137785.1. Lineage (NCBI taxonomy): Eukaryota > Metazoa > Chordata > Chondrichthyes > Orectolobiformes > Ginglymostomatidae > Ginglymostoma > Ginglymostoma cirratum. The sequence continues at coordinate 31,415,831 of JAHRHZ010000111.1, read as the reverse complement.
TTTATACTTGCGTGGGAGGCAGACAAAAAGAGAGAAAGCAGGAGCAGCAAATGGTGAAGTGGCATGCTATTGACAAATTCCTAGCCCAAGAGCTTTTAGAGGAGGCGAAAATGTAGGAATAGAAGATTTCCTCAAACAGAAAGGTCCATTCAAACAATTGTATCCATTCCTCCCATAGATAACAAAGAATTGAACAATGGATATCCACCCTGTACTAACTCATGTAAAGCCTTCTGTGCTATTTTAAACACGTCACAAAAGTTAATAAAGATCAAGTGGATAAATTTTATTTTTGCTTACTGAATTTGCACTGTTGTCTACATTCAACTGGATCACTCTTAAAACGTATTATCGCACAGATATATTTGAATAGCTCAGAGGTAATTATACATTATTACTACTCTAGAAATATCTCTTTATCTGTGGGTCATTTCTGTAGCCCTGTTTCTTACGTTTTAAATTTTTTTTTCGAACAAAATTCAGGTATTTTGGATCTCCACTCACATCATGAGCCTGTCTTTTGACTTTGGTTACAAAGGTTGTTTGCAACCCTGACAGAGTCGGTTCCATTGATTGCAATGGAAATTAGCCATTTACATCTGCGCATTGAAATACAGGCGCCCCATATAGTACCAGAAAAAAAGGTTATAAATTGAGCGACAACAGCACAGAACATGCCTACAGCAAAGATCACCTCTAAGGTTCAGAAAACATTTACAGGCATGTTGCTAGAGTTGGAGGATTTGAGATATAGGGAGAGGCTGAATAGGCTGGGGCTATTTTCCCTGTAGGGTGGGAGGCTGAGGTGTGACCTTATACAGGTTTATGAAATCATGACAGGCATGGATAGGCTGAATAGCCAAGGTCTTTTCCGCAGCATAGGGGAACGCCGAACTACAGGGCATAGGTTTAAACTGAGAGAAGAAAGTTTGAAATGGATCTAAGCAGCAACTTTTTCATACAAAGGGTGGTGCGTGTATGGGAAGTGGTGGAGGCTGGTACAATTACAAACATTTAAGAGGAATTTGGATGGGTATATGAATAGAAAGGGTTTATAGGGATACGGGCCAAATGCTGGCAAATGGGACAAGATTAATTTCAGATATCTGGTCGGCATGAGCAAGCTGGACCGAGGAGTCTGTTTCTGTGCTGTATAACTGTATGATTCTAACTGACACTGCTTAATTCTAAGTAAATACTCAGCAATAAGATCCAAAAGAAGTTTGATGTGCGATCAATTGTTTAAGAAATATGGCAGCTTATTTATTTTAGCAAACTTAGTTTGATGAAAGTCTATTGCACGTGTCTACGCTTGTGATTTAAAAGGTACAATGAGGTCAGTGAGCATGATTGACTGTCCAGCCGCTGGTGGGTTAAAAGAAAATCAGCTCGCTTAAAAAAAAATCCAACAAGCGCTGCAAAATAAAAAGATGATTATGTTTTCCCTTTGAAGATTATTTGATTGCTTTTAAGCATCAAAGCAACAATGGTATCCTACTTCAGACAATGACGTTAATACTTAACCACATTGTACAATGGAGCTCAGATTGTTTAGCAGTTGTGGGAACAAAGAGCCATTAGCGTCTGGCAGCTAACTCACCCAACCCAACCAAAATTGCTGTCGCATCAGTCACAAACAATACACTTGTCTGAGAAGCTGATCGTGTAATTATCATTTCAAAAGCCCTTTCTTCTTCAAAAAGAAGTTTTAAGGCAACTAATTCTGGATCAAAACTTTCTGGAACTCTAATCCAGACAAAGCATTTCATATTGTTTGTAATAGGATTCAGTATAGTGCCAGAAAAGTATTTTAGGGCTCACCGCCATTAAAAACGGATACATACGCAGGAAATGTAAGCCAGACAAAACATATGTAGTATTTTCATTTTCGCCAAATTGTTAGGCTCCTAAATAAGATCCAGTTGAATTTAATACAAAATTATAGCTGTGAATTGGGGTGGCACAGTGGCTCAGTGGCTCAGTGGTTAGCACTGCTGTCCCACAGCACCAGGGACCTGGGGTCGATTCCACCCTCAGGCAACTGTCTGTGTGGAGTTTGCACATTCTCCCCATGTCTGCGTGGGTTTCCTCCCATAATCCAAAATGTGCAGGTTAGGGTAGATTGGCTGTGCTAAATTGCCCAAAGTGTTCAGGGATGGGTCTGGGTGGGATGCTCTGAGGGTCGGTGTGGACATGTCGGGCCAAAGGGCCTATTTCCACACTGTAGGGATTCTATGATTCTAATTAGATGCCCCTAAAGTGGAGGACTTTATTGTCAAGCACAAAGTGGGCGAGGTGTGGGCATTAGGGTCATTGCTTGCCACCTGGGGTACCTATCATAAATATTGTAATTTCTACATTGTGCAGTCAGTACACTGACAGAAGAATTTCTCTGAATGTTTTCTTGACCTCCTGCCATAGCTGCCTCAGAATATTTTCAGAAACGTACAGAAAACTGGAGTATGTGGGCATTTACTTAGAAATCCTCCACAATATTGTGCTTAAGTTACATGGGTACCTGGATGGTGGAAGAGAATGTAGTGTGGTGTGGGGGGAGGGGAGGGATAGACTGACTGGGTTGAGGTGGGTGTGAGAAGGTGGAGGGGGATGTGTGAGGGGGTGGGGAACGTGAGGATGGAAAGTGGATTGGTGTTTGGAAAAGCCCTGCTGAAATTTTAAGCGATTCTGCTGCACTTCAGGGCTGCTTGAAGCAAACCCATACCTTACACATGCAGGATGCCAAACTACAAGCAGATTTTATTTGTTTGAAGTCTCCAATTCATGTAGTTCAACAGACAGGTGTACGCTACAGGTCTCACCGGAACACCAACCACATCATGCATTACCAGACAGCCCAAGGAACCATAAAGCCCTCAACAAAAACACTTAATTCTTTAAGCAATGTATTAAAATATACACTTTAGAAACAGTGAGGAAAGACCACTGTCTGAGATCTTTCTGCTGAAGTTAAATGGCAGTCTATTCAGTTATCAGACCCTCCCAGTGCCTCAAATGCATGTAAATATAATCTGGTTCAAGTAAAAAACGCCATTGGTTTGTTTGGATAGAGTCAAACTCCAATATTTGTTTGTTTCCTTGATATGCTACTGTACAGGATCGAACTGTGTTTATGACTATGTATATAAGGAAAGATATTTTTATGAATAAAGTATATTTTTGAAATAAAAAATATTAAATACACTTTATAAGCATTTACTCTTGATGTGGAGCTTCACCCAATGAGTGCATGTCAGAAATCTGAGGATTCATCCGTGGATGATGGAGCACAGATTTGTCAAATTTATCCTTAGATTTGAAGTAATTCATTATATTTACCTCAGGCAAATATAAATAAGACATATTGCTAAAACATTCCTTGTACTATGACTTAGTTCGGGAACTTTGCGTGGATAGATGTTCTAGAATAGATCAACCTAGCTTTTGACTTATTACAGGCTTGTTAAACTTTGTGCTTCCAATATTTTTCTCACAGAACACATATTCATCTCAGTAACATTTAATGTCTCTGACAAAGGTGGAAGTATTGCTCACATTTTACAAACATGAAATCAGGCACACAGATGGCCACCTAAAACAGGTGGCCTATAATAATAATTAGCCCTTTTGCTTTTAAAGTGAACTCTGATTAAATCCAATCATTATCTTTGAAGCACGAATCCTCAAGTTCGGATTATATCTGGTTACTTCAGCATGCTGCACTTGTGGTATAATGTGCACAGTGGCTTTCTCTATTTGGCACAGAAGGTACTTCATCTTTCTCTACTAGCAACAGATAGACCACAACTTCATTTGACTACGTCACATACAGACAGTTGAATGAAGTTCCATGGAGCAGGAAGAGACACAAAGGACACAGATAATGATGCATGTCAATTCCTTTTAACATCACACTAGTTACAACCATTCATTACTTATTTAACATATATTGTTTGTTCCATCCAGTCTTTCTTTTTGATCATGATTATTTTGAACATGATTTATATAGAAAGCATGCATTGGCTGATTTAATCGAGTTACTTTCATGAACCTGGGTGAAAATGGATTCTGAAAATTAGACAATTTGAAACTTCAACACCAAAACATCCTAAAGAATTCATAGAGGCAGAAGTGGACACATAGTTAAGCTAAGAAGAGTTGGGAAGGTGACATGGGCATTGAACAGTTATTTGATGGGCAGGAGAGAATAGGAAGACATTTTGGGAAGGAATTTCACAACATGGCATTTGCAATCAAACGTACAGCAAGAGAGGGGTGTTGTGCAGCAGTTCACAATCAGAAGACTGAAAGGCGTCTACTTATATTTAAGGCTACAAGTAGAAAAAGACGAAATAAGAAAGAATTGCATTTGACCAACATTGTTCATGACAACCAAATGTCTCAAAGCACTTTAAAGTCAATGAAGAACTTTGCGTAGCAATTGGAACAAGGTCAGCCAGGTGGATCACATACAATATGAATTCCCTGATTGGGATTGTTAACCTGGTCCAATCAGGGAGCCCTGGCTGACAGATATAAACAGGAGTCTCAGGGGTTCTAACTCACGCAGGGATAGTAAGGACTGCTGATGCTGGAGTCAGAGATAACACAGTATGGAGCTGGAGGTACATAGCAAGCCAGGCAGCATCAGAGGAGCAGGAATGTTGACATTTCAGGTTGGGACTCTTTTCTGACGCTGCCTAGCCTGCTGTGTTCCTCCAGCTCAACATTGTTATCTCAGGCGTTCTGTTTACTCTAAGAGTTGGCTCTGAGCTGGTTGGAACAGTGTCATATACTATGCGCATATGAATAAAGGGTGACTTGGTGATGGGATACTGGCCTTTGTGGAGTTATTTAAAGTTACAGTGTAGCCTTCAGTGTAATGTAAGAAATGCAGCCACCAATTTGCCCACAGCAAACTCCCACAAACAGTAATGTGATGGTGACTGACCAATCTATTTGGTCACTGATGCAGCAGAGCCTTTGTGAGGCTAAAAAATAGTCCAATAATGTTGCAGAGATAATAGGTACTGCAGATGCTGGAGAATCTGAGATAACAAGGTGTGGAGCTGGATGAACACAGCAGGTCAAGCAGCATCATAGGAGCAGGAAACCTTGACGTTTCGGGCCTAGACCCTTCATCAGAAATGGGGGAGGGGAAGAGGGTTCTGAAATAAATAGGGAGAGAGGGGGAGGCGGATAGAAGATGGATAGAGGAGAGGATAGGTGGAGAGGAGGCAGACAAGTCAAAGAGGCAGGGATGGAGCCAGTAAAGGTGAGTGTAGGTGGGGTGGTAGGGAGGAGATAGGTCAGTCCAGGGAGGACGGACAGGTCAAGGGGGTGGGATGATGTTAGTAGATAGGAGATGGGGGTGGGGCTTAAGGTGGGAGGAGGGGATAGGTGAGAGGAAGAACAGGTTAGGGAGGTGGAGATGAGCTGGGCTGGTTTTGGGATGCGGTTGGGGGAGGGGAGATTTTGAAGCTTGTGAAATCCACATTGATACCATTGGGCTGCAGGGTTCCCAGGCTGAATATGATTTGCTGTTCCTGCAGCCTTCGGGTGGCATCATTGTGGCATTGCAGAAGGCCCAGGATGGACATGTTGTCTGAGGAATGGGAGGGGGAGTTGAAATGGTTCGCGACGGGGAGGTGCAGTTGTTTGTTGCGAACTGAGCGCAGGTGTTCCGCAAAGCGGTCCCCAAGCCTCCGCTTGGTTTCCCTGATGTAGAGGAGGCCACAACGGATACAGCGGATGCAGTATACCACATTGGCAGATGTGCAAGTGAACATCTGCTTGATGTAGAAAGTCTTCTTGGGGCCTGGGATTGGGGTGAGGGAGGAGGTGTGGGGGCAGGTGTAGCACTTCCTGCGGTTGCAGGGAAAAGTGCCAGGTGTGGTGGGGCTGGAGGGGTGTGTGGAGCGGACAAGGGAGTCACGGAGGGAGTGGTCCCTCCAGAAAGCAGACAAGGGTGGGGAGGGAAAAATGTCTTTGGTGGTGGGGCCGGATTGCAGATGGCAGAAGTGTCGGAGGATGATGCGTTGGATCCGGAGGTTGGTGGGGTGGTACATGAGGACGAGAGGGATTCTTTTTTGGTTATTATTGTGGGGACGGGGTGTGAGCGATGAGTTGCGGGAAATGTGGGAGACATGGTTGAGGGCGTTCTCGACCACTGCGGGGGGGATGTTGTGGTCCTTGAAGAATGAGGACATCTGAGATGTACGGGAGTGGAATGCATCATCCTGGGAGCAGATGCGGCGGAGGCGAAGGAATTGGGAATAGGGGATGGCATTTTTGCAGGAAGGTGGGTGGGAGGAGGTGTCTTCCAGGTAGCTGTGGGAGTCAGTGGGCTTGAAATGGACATCGGTTTCTAGGTGGTTACCCGAGATGGAGACAGAGAGGTCCAGGAAGGAGAGAGAAGTGTTGGAGATGGTCCAGGTGAACTTCAGGTTGGGGTGGAAGGTGTTGGTGAAGTGGATGAACTGTTCGAGCTCCTCGTGGGAGCACGAGGCGGCGCCAACACAGTCATCAATGTAATGGAGGAAGAGGTGGGGTTTAGGGCCAGTGTAGGTACGGAAGAGGGATTGTTCCACGTAACCTACAAAGAGGCAGGCATTGCTTGGGCCCATGTGGGTACCCATGGCCACCCGCTTTGTCTGTAGGAAGTGGGAGGAATAGAAAGAGAAGTTGTTGAGGGTGAGGACGAGTTCGGCTAAGTGGATGAGGGTGTCATTGGAGAGGGACTGGTCGGGCCTGCGGGACAGGGAGAAGCGGAGGGCCTTTAGGCCATCTGCATGGGGAATACAGGTGTATAGGGACTGGACGTCCATAGTAAAAATGAGGTGTTGGGGACCGGGGAATTGGAAGTTCTGGAGGAGGTGGGGGGTGTGGGTGGTGTCACGGACGTAGGTAGGGTAATGTTGCAGTAGTTCTTGCATTTCATATTTCAACATTGAATTCTGGCAAAATCGGTGTTCAGTTGTTTGTAAACTATATTGACTGCAAGTATTGATAAAATAGAAATCAAGTTTAAAATAACAAAATAAATTAGAAACGTGACTACTCTGGATGGGCTGAATAATTTATGTAACAAATACACCAGAAGGTTAGACAATTTGGCCTCAGGATTTATTTTGTCAAGCAGAACACCATTGAGAAATAAAATAGGTGATTCTCTTTTGAATATTATTGTACAATCAACCGTCTGTTATTTTAATTATGCAAATGTTCAAAGATGAAAGCATGCAATGAATTTTTCTGCTTCCTCTCAACTATTTTGCCGATAGATACTAATAATCTATAGCTTTATAGTAAGACATTTAAAACTGTGAAAAATTTCAGCAAGACAATATTATCACATTCCGACAATAGCTGCACATGTCACTAAATATGAATCAACAGGAGTTCTGGTGTCCTGTTCCAACCTAATGTAAATTAATAAACTGATATTAATTGGGGTACAATGCAATTGATTTGCTGCAAAATCTGGGACTCTAGATTGGAGTACTGTATGCTTTTTAGTATCTCTTTTTCCTTTCTCATTGCCGTGCTTCAGGCTTACAAATAAGAATCCTGGGAGCTCATGTTTTTAGCTGAGTTCCACTCTAACTATTTCATGAAATTGACTGAAATATCCAGCTTTCTCATTGACTACACAATGTCCTTGAAAAGGGGATTGAGTACAGATGTCAGCCCTTGGGTTGCTTTTAACCAGCAATTTAAAACCTAAAACTCAGGAATAGGGGTAAGATTGAGGGCCACCCATTAGGTTGAGGGCACTTCTTAAGTGCAGCAAGAATTCCAGAAATTTTCCTTTAATATGTTCAAACAGAAGAATTTACTATATCAGTCCTGCAATATTGCTCCGTTGGTTGAAAACTTTCAAGTCATGGAAACCCCAAGATTCAGTTAAAATGGGTGTTCTTGTATGTGCGCTGAATTTCAAAATGTCAGTCACTTACTATCTATTAAGGGTGAGCAGGGTTTATTAACCTTTGAAGATTTTGAAGCTTCCAGATATAAAGCCAGTCATATTAGGAATATAACATTCGCCAGCATCTGTGCTTTCAGACAGGATAATGCATATAACTCTTTCATAAAAATACTTTCATATGCAAACATGCAATACAGCCAAAATCTCCAAAAGGAAGCTGTCACATCAATCGGACAATATTCCCTTCAGTGCAGCAAAAAGTCATATTCGTACTGGGTTTATGTTAAGGAAATGCCCTGTCATTTGAGTTTGTTTAATTTACTTTTTTTAAAACACAGGTCTCTCTGTGTCCTGTTGGCTTCAAAAATCAAGTATAATGCTGGGTAAAGTACAGAAATAATGCATGTATGTCATAGAAATCAATCAAACTAAATGCCACAGAAATAGATCGAACTAAATGCTTGATCGCATTAATGTTAGTCTTCTACTAAACTGTCACTCTGCCCAATTGTCATGACAGCACAGCACTGACATTAACTTTATAACTATTTTATTTACCATCTAACACTCTTGGTCACCTGCAGAGACGTATTATCTGAGATCCCACTCACACCAGTTGTATGATCTTTTGATCTCTCTGCCTATAAACTCTGTGCGCTCTCCTCTCCCACTGCACCTGACGAAGGGGGTCTTCTCCAAAACTTATGGGATTTCAAATAAACCTGTTGGACTATAACCTGGTGTTGTGTGACGTCTGACTTTGCCCATCTCAGTCCAATGCCAACGCCTCCACATCATGCTTCTAAACTGGCAGAGGATGGCTGCTTCACAAAGGAGGAGTAGCTCTTTCTCAATCGTGAGGGAATCTTATATCTTTCTGATCTAGAAACTAGTTCTAAGAAGATTCTTTGTACATAATACTTACTCTTCAACATTTTGGAAATAGGCATTTTGTTTAATGATTTGCAATCAGTCTATGATGACTATGAATTAATCTTTGGGTATGTGTGTTCAAAAACATTGCAATGTTATAAAGGTAAGTAAGAAACAGAGCCGGAGCACATGAAGAAATGTCTTCACGTGGCCCATTTATAAATAACATATACTATTAGAGTATTTGTTCAGATCTCTTCATTTCTGTTTGTTTGCACTGTTGTGGGACAAAAACATCCTTTCATTTTGCATAGTATCTTCAAATATTCTTCCTTGCTTCTCAAGTTTCAAGAGTTAAAGCAAGGAGTAGCACGGTGGCTCAGGGGTTAGCATTTACTGCCTCACAGGGCCAAGGACACAGGTTTGATTCCAGCCTCAGGTGACTGTCTGTGTGGAGTTTGCACGTTCTTCATGTGTCTGTATGGGTTTCCTCCAGGTGCTCCAGTTTCCTCCCATAGTCCAAAGATGTGCAGGTTAGGTGGATTGGCCATACTAAATTGCCCACAGTGGACAGGGATGTGCAGGCTATGTGGATTAGCCAGGGGAAATGCAGGGTTACAGGAATAGGGTAAGTGGGTCGGTCTGGCTGGGATGCTCTTCAGAGGGTCAGTGTGGACTTGATGGGCTGAATAACCTGCTTCCACACTGTAAGGATTCTATGATTCTAAAGTATCAACTCTGTAACCCTGTACCTCCCAGTGATCCTTCGATTATTCCTTGCAATTCAGTAGGTTACCTTTGTTTCTCACTGCTGTTTAAATTTTATTGCAATAAGTTACTTAGTTACAAGAGTTCGATGTGTACCTAGCCACAAAGCGAGTTCACCTTTAAGGAATCCATGGGCTATGTGCCTACAATACTGTGAATCTCTCCACTAGTTAATCTGCCGCTGTTTACAAGCTGCAGAAACCATAGAAATTAGTTGGTCTGCTGTGACGTCTGCTGCATAACTTTTAACATGCTTTCCTATTTTAAATAGCCTAATCCATAGACTTAATCAATTCTTGATGAGTGATCGATCATTAGGCTAGTATCACAAACATGACATGGTGAACAGCAGCGGAAAATATCACATTGATGAGGCTTATGCTTGAACAGTCTGTAAGCAAATTAATCTACAGGTGAAACACATTGTCAATCATCTAAAATCATGCTAGAGGACACGAGTCAACCCTTGATATTTTGTTCATTACGGCATCAGCAACCCTTGAAAACACTTGAAAAACCTGACTTGTAGACAGACAAATCGTATCAAGAAGCAAATTCAACTCACTTCAGAAGGGCAATCGATCAGGGTGTGTGCTGGATCAATGGCAAGAAAGAGAATATCAAAAGCATATTGTCAGAACGTCTTCAAAATTTGCTAGTTTAAATTGGGATACAGAAGAACCTCTAACAAAATTTACAATATTTAAACTGCGTTCAGAGCAAAGGGACTGAATTTTTCCAGCCCTGACCACTATAGGCATTGGTGACTCAGCTGGGAAAGTATGGCGAGTTAGTAAAAATGGCATTCAGGACATCGAGGAAAAGACCTGGTTCTGCTACACCTTTTGAACAGCAAGGAGAAAATCTTATCACTAACGCTAACCCTAACCCTATCGCAGCGAGAGACCCACTTGCATGCATTTACTTGACATTAGTAGCTAATCTTGCCTCATCGAGTTTCCTATTCCCCCATATGTCAGACCATTAATAGAACACGAAATGTGACCTCTTTATTTTGTACAATTGATAATGAGGATCATAAGAATGTGACTAAAACATGAATCACCATTTTGTTTCCTTGTGAGTCTGCCTGATTTTAATGCTCAATCCTGGAAAGCCACTTCCGATAGACATCTGACCAAGTTGTTAGTATTTAGTGATTATTAATTTTGTTCTCTTGCCCGTTTTGCACCAGAACATGCAAATTAACATGCAAGTTTTTCTTAATCTCTGAATTAAAATGGATTTAAAAGTACTTTCTATATAAAACATGTAGAATGTTGTGGCATCTACTGTAGCATTTGGAGTATGTCATCGTCACCTTTGCAGGTGTGTGTAGAGAAGTTTCAAATAGAGCCCGAAAATCTATACATGCACAATGGCAAATGTGGAGGAACTAGAAACAGAATCTTAAATGTACCAAGTAATTCGACTACAAATAAAAGGGAGATAGACCTATTGTATTGCCATCTCTTTCCAACCCTGATCCACTTTCATCCATTTCTTGCTCCAACTTTTTCTGTTGTATCTTGCACTTTGTTTTTTGTTTAATTTATCGATGGGACGGAGACGTCACTGGCCAGGCCAGTATTCATTGCCCAATCCCTAATTGCCACAGAGTGCAGTTAAGAGTCAACCACATTTCTGTGGGTCTGGAGTCATGTGTAGGCCAGACCGGCTAAGGATGGCAGATTTCCTTCCCTAAAGGACATTGGTGAACCAGATGGGCTGTTCCTCTCGATCGACAATGGTTTCACGGCCATCATTAGATTCTTATTTCCAGATTATTAATGAATTCAAATTCAACCGTCTGCCATGGTTGGATTCAAATCCCGGATCATTGCCTGGGTCTCTGGATTAATAATCTATCAATGATATCACCAGGCCATTGCCTACCCTTTGCTCACGTCTATTACAATTACAACAAAAACCTGTATTTACCTGGGGTTAGCTGACTTCAGTTGGGCAAGAATGGAGCTAGGCCCTGATAAACTACAACAAATGACTAGCTGGGAAAATAATAGGTTGCCTTCAATAAAGAAATGGTTCGGCATGGTCTAAAAGAAAAGGTACAGTAAACAAAGCAAGAGCTCCCTGGATGAAAAAGGAGATAGAAATTATGATAAAGATGAAGAGTGCACTTATGACAGGTAGCAAATACAATTGAGAACAAAAAAGAATACAGAATGTTCAGAGCAGAGATAAAATAGGGTATTAACAAAGAGGGACTATGATAAAAGACAAAATAAAGGGGAGTCTTTAGGTGCATCAACGGTAAGAGGGTGGTAAAAGGATAACGGGGTCAACGAGGGACATGTAAAAATCTTACACATGGAGGCATAGGGCACGGCTGAGATATTAAACTAATACTTTGCATCTGACTTTACGAAGGAGTTAGAAGCTGCCAAGCATGTGATGACTGAGGAGAAGACATTGGCACTAGATGGGATCAAGATCCCAATTTGGGGCAGCATCGTGGCTCAATGATTAGCACTGCTGCCTCACCGCGCCAGGGACCCAGGTTCAATTCCAAAGTGAAGTGATGTATATCCATAGAAAGTGCAAGAGCAGACAACACAAATTAAGGAGTACAATTCTTCAGGGGGTACAGAAACAAAGAATCAGATCTATTTGATCATAGATCATTGGCAGAACAAATGGAAAAAGAAATTAATGAAGCTTACTGTATCCTGTGCTTAGAATATAAGAACAAGAAGTCTATGCTGGACTTATGTAAGTTCACTCGTAAAGACCTCAGCTGGAGTATTGTGTGCAGTTCTAGGGGAACACTGTAGTGGAAAGATACAAGTGCATCAGAGAGACTGCAGAACGGGTTTACAAAAATGATTCCAGGGAAAAGAAACTTCAGTCATGAGGATAGATTGGAGAGATTGGGACTGTTCTCCTTGGAAAGAAGCTAAGAAGAGATCTGATAGAACTCTTCAAAATCATGTGAGGTGCGGATTAAGTAAATGGGGAGAAATTGTTCTCCCTTGTAAAAGGATTGACAACAAGAGGACATAGATTTAAAGTAATTTGCAGAAGTACCAACTGCAATTTGAGAAAAAGACTTTTCCACACAATGAGTGGCTTAGGTCTGGTCTGCATTGCATGGACATGTGGTAGCGGTAGGTTCAATATAGGCATTTAAGAGAACATTAGAAACTATGTGTAAAGGTAAAGGGGAAATGTCAGGAGAATGGCACTGTATCGTAATGCTCAGCTGGAGAGCCAGTACAGACACGATGGGTTGCAAAGGCTCCTTCTGTTTAGTAACAACTCTGTGATTTATATAGCACCTTTAACATCACAAAATATTTTTGACTGTTCACATAACCCTTGCAAAGTAAAATGTGGTACCGAACCTGTTGTGTTTGTGGTTCATTGGAACCATAAACGAAACACAGGGCAGATGGAGGTGAACTTGAACAGGGAACATTTTATTGTGGGCCTCTCTGCTCCAGTCAGTCCTAGACTGCCCCTCAACTCCTGTCTCCTGGTCACCTGACCTGCACTCATAAAGGGGTCAACACCAAACAAATACTTAGGTAACTCGCCTCCCCTTTCACTCTCCTGATACACACACACTTCCAACAATTATAACTGTTATACAAGCCCTGTGGCTAATATGTATATATTTGGCAGGAATATTTACAAAAATGAATAAAGAAAATAAAGAAGACAACTTTTCCATAGTTTACATTGACATCATCAGTCTCTCAGGGCAAAGGCATCAGGAGCCTTTTCTAGTGTCTTCTCCCGGGTTTCCGGAAGCTCCTGTTTTCCCACAGATACGTCCCTCTCTAAGGGAGAGAGCCCTGTGATGCTACTGTTATGTCTTCCCTTGATATGGCCAATCCTGGCTCAGAGGCCAACACTGCTAGTCCCATCTGGGCTGGTTCAGTATACTGACGGACATCGCTCCCCTCCCTCCCCTCCCCCCCAACCTGCTGGTGCAGTACAGCAACCAACAGATCCAAGTGTCTCCTCCAGACCAATTCATCCCTCGTCTGCATCATATAATGACAACGGTCCTGTTTAAGGCATGGCCACCGCTGGAATCCATTTGTCCCTAGATGCATAATTCCAGATCAACACGGTCTCTCCTCTTTGGAATCCCCTCAACCTTGAGGTTCCCACCCTTCTGGCCATCTGCCCTTCTTGATTTTTCTCTACCACCTCTCTGGTCTCTCACAGCCATGGTAAGTCAAACATGGTTCTCAGCTGGTGGTTGAACATTTAACGATACCAGTGAATACCGGGTTGTCATTCCTATACATGCTGAGGAACTTGTTGATTCACCGTCCTAGCAACCTCTCCCTTTGTGAGGCTTCTAAAGCCTACTTCAAGGTTTGTACACATCTATCCACCTGGCCATTTATCACAAAGTGATACAGAGCTAATCTCACATGTCTGACTCCGTGATTTTCCAGGTACTCCTCAAACTCTTTTGCCACAAACTGAGGACCATTATCACTCATGACTTGTTCAGGGTTCCCGACCCTGGCAAATATTTCACCCAGTCGGTCTATTGCTGCTTCTGCTGAAACCGACTTCATGACAGCCACCATGGGCCACTTGGAGTCAGCATCCATGACCACTAGTAACAACCATCTCTATACTGGTCCTGCAAAATCAATGTGAATCCACTAACATGGTGATTGAGGCCATGGATGAGGGGGAGACAACAGTGTCACTTTCCTCATAATGTGCAGGATTCACATGATCCTGCTTTCTTCTCAATCTGGGAGTCCACATTTGGCCTTCAAAAGTAGCTCCTGGCTATTTTTTTCATTCGCACCACACTGGGGTGCCCTTGGCGGACATGCTCCAGCACCTTTCCTCTTAATAGGGGAGTGATAACAACTCACATTCCCCACATTAAACACCTGTCCAATGCGGACTACTCCCACCTCCTGGACAGGCCAGGGCCTGATTCTGCGCAGCTTCTTTAACAAGTCCTTCCTCTCAGGACTGAGTCCACCACCAGAATCAAGACCGGATCATTCTGGGTAGCATTCCACACCTGCCTTGCTGACATCTTACCTCGCCTTCCTGAAAAAAGTACATAATTTTCAGATTCCAGTCGGGAACATCCTTATTTCCCGGTAGTGGTAACCTTGACGAAGTGTCTGCCTAGCCAAGCTTCTCTGACTGTCAGTATTTGATCTCACATGAGTAGGCAGAAAGAGCCAGGTGCCCATCTCTGCAGGCATGCTGTTGCCATTGACAGTATTTCTGTTTACTGGTCAAAAGTAGAGGTTAGCAGCCTGTGACCTCTCACCAGCGTGAAGTGGACAGGAACATGAAGGAAACGGGTGAACTTCTTAACACTGAACATGATGCCCACTTTCTTCCTTTTCCACTTGGCTACACTTGTCCTCTGTCTTCATTAGTGACCTTAATGCAAATGCAATGGGCCTTTCTCTCTCTACTCAGTGAGATGTGTGATGGTACAGTGCCAACTCTGTAAGGCGAGGCATCACATGCTAACTGTACTGGCAACTTTGGATTGAAATGAGTCAACACTTCTTACCTTATTAGGGCTTGCTTCAGCTCCCAATAAGCCTCCTCACATTCCTGAGACAATTTCCAACTGATGCAGGGGTGTTAGCACCGTGCCAGATCAGACACAAACTTGCCTATAATAATTTACAAGGGCCAAGAATGACCTCAGTTGAGACACGTTCTCTGGTCTAGAGGGCTTCATGTTAGCCCCCATCTTCTTGTATAGTCCCTCACCATCTATTACAAGGCCCAGGAAATCAATGGAGTCTGTAAAAAAATCGAGTTCGCTCAGCTGAACTCGTCCTCACAATTAACAACTTCTCTTTCAATTCCTCCCACTTCCTACAGAAAAAGGGGGTGGCCATGGGTACCCGCATGGGCCCAAGCTATGCCTGACTCTTTGTAGGTTACGTGGAACAATCCCTCTTCCGTAGCTACACTGGCCCTAAACCCCACCTCTTCCTCCGTTACATTGATGACTGTATCGGCGCTGCCTGATGCTCCCACGAGGAGCTCGGACAGTTTATCCACTTCACCAACACCTTCCACCCCAACCTTAAGTTCACCTGGACCATCTCTGATACCTCTCTCTCCTTCCTGCACCTCTCTGTTTCCATCTCTGGCAACCACCTGGAAACCGATATCCATTTCAAGCCTACCGACTCCCACACCTACCGAGAATACA
This sequence comes from Ginglymostoma cirratum, assembly GCA_024137785.1. Classification (NCBI taxonomy): domain Eukaryota; kingdom Metazoa; phylum Chordata; class Chondrichthyes; order Orectolobiformes; family Ginglymostomatidae; genus Ginglymostoma; species Ginglymostoma cirratum. The sequence goes on along the minus strand of JAHRHZ010000111.1, from coordinate 31,400,070 downwards.
CCTCCTCCCACCCACCTTCCTGCAAAAATGCCATCCACCATTTCCAATTCCGTCGCCTCCGCTGCATCTGCTCCCAGAATGAGGCATTCCACTCCCAAACATCTCAGATGTCCTCGTTTTTCAAGGACTGCAACATCCCCCCCGCAGTGGTCGAGAACGCCTTCGACCGTGTCTCCCACATTTCCCGCAACTCCTCCCTCACACCCCTTCCCCGCAATAACAGCCAAAAAAGAATCCCCCTCGTCCTCACGAACCACCCCACCAACCTCCAGAACCAACACATCATCCTCCAACACTTCTGCCATCTGCAATCCGACCCCACCACCAAAGACATTTTTCCCTCCCCACCCTTGTCTGCTTTCTGAAGGGACCACTCCCTCCGTGACTCCCTTGTCCACTCCACACTCCCCTCGAGCCCCACCACACCTGGCACTTTTCCCTGCAACCGCAGGAAGTGCTATACCTGCCCCCACACCTCCCCCCTCACCCCCATCCCAGGCCCCAAGAAGACCTTCCACATCAAGCAGATGTTCACTTGCACATCTGCTAATGTGGTATACTGTATCCGCTGTTCCAGATGTGGCCTCCTCTACATCGGGGAAACCAAGCGGAGGCTTGGGGACCGCTTTGCAGAACACCTCCACTGGGTTCGCAACAAACAACTGCACCTCCCAGTCGTGAACTATTTCAACTCCCCCTCCCATTCCTTAGAGGTCCACCCTGGGCCTCCTGCAGTGCCACAACGATGCCGCCTGAAGTTTGCAGGAACAGCAACTCATATTTCGCTTGGGAACCCTGCAGCCCGATGGTATCAATGTGGACTTCACAAGCTTCAAACTCTCCCCTCCGCCTACCGCATCCCAAAACCAGCCCAGCTCATCCCGCCTCCCTAACCTGTCCTTCTTCCCACCTATCCCCTCCTCCCACCTCAAGCCCCACCCCTATCTCCTACCTACTAGCCTCATCCCACCCCCTTGACCTGTCCGTCCTCCCTGGACTGACCTATCTCCTCCCTAACTCCCCACCTACACTCACCTTTACTGTCTCCACCCCTGCCTCTTTGACCTATCTTCTCCCCTTCCCATCTTCTATCCGCCTCCCCCTCTCTCCCTATTTATTTCAGAATCCCCTTCCCATCCCCCATTTCTGAAGAAGGTTCTAGGCCCGAAACGTCAGCTTTCCTGCTCCTCTGATGCTGCTTGGCCTGCTGTGTTCATCGAGCTCTACACCTCATTATCTCTGTAAAAAAATCCAGCATTTCTCCATTTTTATTTGTAGGCTGTGTTCCTGCAACATTTTAAAGGTTTCTTCAAGGTTTTTCAAATACTCTTCTTCAGAGGATGCAGTAACTAGAATATCATCCAGATAACGCTGAAAACTTGGCAATCCACGTAGATTTTGGTCCGTGGCTCACTGGAATAGCACCCACACTGACGTGATTCATACTACAAAACCTTCGTCATCGCTCGCCGTAACTACAGACTAACTTTCTGTGACTTGTGCACTAGAACACTTAGGTCCCCCTGTACCCCAGGATTCAGCAGTCGTTCCCCAATTTAATAATACTCTGCTCGTTTTGGTCATCTTGCCACAGTACATAATTCACATTTTCCCACATCATACTCCATTTGCCAGATTTTTGCCACCTCACACAACCTATCTACATCATTCAGCATCCTTGGTATGTCATCTTCACAACACACTTTCCTACTAGTCTTTCAGTCGTCTGTAAATTAAGCCACCAGGTCTTCACTGTCCTCAAATTAAGCAAAAACTCAAAAGAACGGCAGAGGCTGGAGCTCTGAAATAAAAACAAAAATGCTGAAGAAAGCATCTGTGGAGAGGAAACATAGAGCGGTCACTAGGCCTTTTTTTTTCCCCACCATAGATGCTGCCAGGTTTGCTAATTTTGTGCAATACTTGCTCCTTTTTCTTCGATCCCTTCATCTACGGCATTCAAATAAAAGCTTTCAAAGAAAAACGCTACAATACAATAATTGACCAAATTTCAAATAGCTCACTTTGATATTGTTGAGGCATTTATTATTTATGGCCTTTGCCTACCTCAACATTGAAAAATTACTACGCCCCAATCCTCTGAAATTCTTTGATACCATACGGGTATAAATCGAGGAAGTAAAATCAGGGAGATAGTCACATTGAAGGTAATTTTAGCTTCAACGGAGAATAAAATCCAGCAGAATGTAAAACAGGAGACACATATCAGTTTTCTCTGTGTGTGTTAGATCAGTATTACTTTCAGTCAGCTGGGTCTTTGTACAAAATATTAGGAGGCAGTCAAGTCCCACTATTATGAAAGATATTAGAAACACTTGAGTGGGAGTGTAATCATTCAATGTCATGTTGTTTGGGTCAGGCTCAATGATCACTGATGTGGGAATATTACCATGCTTATCATTTTGGATTCTTATACTGCTCTGAAACAGGTAACTTCAAAACTGATAGCTGTTCTGAATGTTCATATCACTGTGAAATTAAGCTAGTTAATGATTTGTATCAGGTCTCATTTTAGAGTCAACCTCTGTGCTCATTAAAATAAAAATCATTGATGTAATTATTTTCAAAACTATTTGTATTAGGTTATTATAAATGAAAATTCCACAAACTGGCAGTTAGCAGCCCACAGCCAGCAGCCAGCTATTGATAAGTGCTTAAATTCGATTGTTGGAATTTTACCAAGGATTATAGTTGTGAATAATAACAGTTCATTCATAATATCTTTGATCTTTAAGTATTTATTATTCTGAGTGAGCTAGAATTAAATTTGAATTATTCATCATATGGCACAGCTACTGCAATGTGAGGATATAATATTGGATTCATTATCTTCAATATAACACCACATAAAACAAAATACATTCAATTTTATGAAAAGTATCAGATGTTTTGTCAGCTAAACTAGTATGAAATGCTTATAGTTGCAGAATATGGATATTTATTTTTTTGAAAGTAAGTTCTCCAGTTAGTCACCTGCACAGGTTTTTGTGCAAAATAATATTGCACAGTAATTATTTTATTTGAAGTAATATTGTTATTTAAATATTGCTTCCTGAAATGAAACTGTCACAGGATGAATATTTGGGTTTATTCACTCACCGATGGACAATATTCAGGTCTTTACACGATTTAGAGCACTTGAACATTGGAAGTCATGTATACAATTGGCTTTTCCCATAATATGTCAATGTGTGGTAGAAGAATCACTTACCACCAACCTATCAAGAATTAGAATGTCATTAGTTTGGAAGGGAGTTAATTTCTTGACTATTTTTTAAAATGTCCCTTCTTACCATTGACTTTTGAAAGTAGAAAGCATCCTTTCATATTTAACCATAGGGTTTGGGGCAACCCTACATTTATTGATGATCTCTGGGCAGATGGTAAGCTATCTTCCCGAAACTCTGTAGTCCTTATGGAGAATGTGCACAAAACAGCACTGTTAGGGAGAGAGTTCTGCCATTCTCCCCCCGACTCAGTAAAGGAACGGCTATGTAGTTTCAAATCAGGATGGCGAGCGAAGTAGAGGGTAGTGGTGTTCCCATGCCTCTGTTTCCTTGTCTTTCTCAGTGGCAGTGATACCAAGTTTTGGAGTCTTGATAAGTTATTGCAGTGTATCTTTCAAATGGTACACATTGCTGTCACTGTAAGGGTGGTAGTTGGAGTGAACATTGGTGCCAGATGGTGGTGGAGAACTTGTGTGGTGTCGGAGCTACACACATTCAGGCAAGTGGGAAATAGCCCATCATATTTCTGAATAGTACCTTATAGATGGGGGAACTGGCTTTAAATAGTCAGAGTTGGGTCTCTGACCTGTAGCCACAGCATTTATATAACTAGCCCAGTTCGGGTTCAGGCCAATGGCATCACCAGGAACAATGATGAGACGGAATTGAGCTAGAGCAATACCAATACCACTGAATGTCAAGAACAGATAGTTACACTCTCTTATTGGAGATGGTTACTGCCTGGAACTGAGGTGGCATGAATACTGTTTGCCACAGTTCAATCCAAGCCTGACTTCAGTAGCACAGCCACTGCATACTATCACAAACTTACCATGGTGCAATCATCAGGGAACATCTCACGTCTGATTTATGATAGAGGGAAGGTCATTTTGAAGCAGCTGAAGATATCTGCAGTTATGCGGAGTAACTCCTGCAGGGATATCCTAGGGTGTATTCATTGTCCCCTAATAAGCACAATTATCTTCCCTTGCATTAGGTATGACGGTAAGCAGAAAGGAGCTTTCTACTTCAATCCACGCAGTTAAGTTACAAATAAATTTAGAGCTCATGGAATAAAAGGAACAGTAGCAACATGGATACAACGACAAGAAACAGGGACTAATCGTAAAACAGATGTTTTCACTCCTAAAAGTGTACATGCTTTTATAGCACTGCAGTTTGTGGATCTCCATAGCCAGTTCATTACAACAGCCTTCATAGGCATCTTCCTATTAAGCAGTGGATGCTTCACTCATGCCACTCGGATGATTTCTCCCAAGATCTCTAGACTAAATAGTTGCTCAGAACCAGAAGTTAACACAATTCAAGACTCAAAATGGCTACTCTCCCAAGATTAGCAAATTACATTTCCACATTAGGCCTAATTCTGAGATACCACCAATTATGCTGATAAACCACCTCAGCCCATAGCTCGAATAGCTCTCATCCTGTCAGGTATTTTGAGAGATAGGAAGGGCTATTTCAGGGAATTATCGAGGAGTTTCAGTTTAATCTCGGAAACGTTCACTGACTTTCAAAAGTCTTTGTAATTTTCATTTGAGACAAGAAGATTCTGGTTCTACCATCAGCTCTATACACAGAGTAGTCACTATACATCTGGGGACCATTTTGTAAAATTCCTTGTGATTATTTTGAAGGTCAATTTTGTTATGAATGCTAACCTATGTTATAGCTAACATTCATGACAAGGTGGTGTTGAAGAGACTCTGTCGTCAAGGTTGAGGTGGTACCAGGACTGAGCAAGATGAAACCAACCATCTGAGGTAAGGAGAATAGAGACGGCAGAGACAACATCCATCATTTTCTTGTCTTTCTTAGGCAGCACAGGACAAGAAGATTACTTTAGAAATTGTAAAGCAGGATCAACAGAGGCTTTCAGACCTTTATCTAAAAAGGCCGAGCTTCTGAGGGATGCAGTTAGAACGCACATGCAGAAAGGGGCACATGCATCACTGCCATGTCATTGATTGGCAGGCAGCTGCCTGCCAGAGATACTGCCACCTCCATAATCTCTCAAGTACAAAGAAGAGTAGAAGTCTGCATGAAAGTTCATTAAGAAACTGGAAAGGCAGCAAACCTAGGTCTAATTTCTTTTAAGCAAATTTGAATTCAATAATGAAGTCTTGGAACATGTGTACAGTTTGGTGAGATTGTATATGCAGTTTTTAACCTCTATACCCAAGGCAAAAAATGTTGTTCCCTTCAGTGTGGGAAATTTTCTTAGGACTAATTCTGTACATCAGAATCAGCTTATTCATCTACTCTAATTCACTTCTGCAGAACTGATGGCTTGTTTATGTCCATGCAGTAAGTTACAAGCTTTTAGACCTACTGACCACTTTATGCAGACCCAGATGTCCATTAGTAGGCAGAAATCATGTCCCCATACAGACATTAGTCAGCAATTACCAAGCCAGAGTTGCCAATGCCATGCTCCAGTGGCCATTTCAAAACACTGAGAATACATACTCCATGCCCAAAACAAAAATTACAGGATTGTAGGGAAAGAGACCTAAAAAAAAAAAATAAATAAATAAATAAATAAAAAAAAAAGAGGGGTGTCATTAGGTAAACTGCTTCTCGAGGGCCCACTATGACAGACCAAATAGTATGGTCCAGTGCTGTAAGCATTTTACATGTTAAGTCAACTCAACTGCAAATAAACCTGAATATGTTAAAAAGAATGTCTTTTACAAATAAAGTGTGTTGAATTATTAGAAAAGTTCATGATTTTGTCTGTTCTTTCCTGGAATGAGTCGTACTGGCAATGTCAGACTTTGCTCAGTCCACTGCCTTAGGAGAAGGGCATGATGAACCAGCCTCTTGAACCACTGATGTCTAAAAACCAAAGGAAGTATTCTAAAAATTCAGCCAACACACTACAGAAGAGTCAGCAATGAAGTGACTTGAGAAGGCAGGTCAGATATAGTTAAGAGTCAACTGGTGGGTGTGCATCTAGACTCACGTAGGCAGAGCCAGCTAAGGATAGCGTCTCTATCCCGGAGAGATTTAGTGAACCTGATGGGTTCTTAATGACAACCCATTGGTTTCCTGGTGACCATTGCAGAGACTACATTTTCAAAGTCCAAATTTATTAATTAAAGTTTCACAAGTTGCTGAGGTGGGAATTTGAACCCCTGTCCCACAGCATTAAGCTGTACTGTTGGCTTATGACAACAGCAGCATTCGTGCCATGCTGCTGTCCCTTCAGCAGCACAGGCAACACCATTTATTCTCATTCCAACAACTTCACCGGAGGGTCTGCTGAAGAGTCCCAAGTCCTGGTTTTCAGTGCATGCACACCCACACAATCTGCTATTGTGCCCTCTACTACTGGTCCTTGGAGAAGGGAGGTCCCATCTGAGTGCCACCCAGTTCAGCAGGACCTTCCAGTTCCCTGGCCCAAAATCCAGCTGCCCATTTCCTCCCATTCTTCATGTCCAAGGCAAACGTTAGAAACTGTGCAGGGCAAGTCCGACTAACCATGCTTGTCTGGATGCAGTGGACGCAAAGGGATACCAGTGAGTTTCAGGATGTCCGAGTGGCAAGTCACTCTGGGAACTGTACAAAGTAAGAAGGGATCTGACATGGAGAGGGTCAGTAGTTAATAAGCTGGATTTGATAAGATATGATGAGTAAACTCACTGGACTTTATAATGGTAATCCCTCTGAAAAACAACAAAATGAACAAACACCGTCACGCACATTTAGCCAATAAAGCTGTAAGATTCAGCCCTCATTTTAGCATTCTACTTTTATGGAGTTGTTTATTTGCACAATGTAGCATTATTTCACTTACAGTAACATTGCAATTCATTGCAGTGGTTGAGATAGTTGTAATAATAACAAAACATAACAGATTTGAAATCAAAGCTTCAATTATTTATCTTTCATAGAAAGAAAATACTCTTTACTTTACACTCTGGGCCCGATTTTCCCCCCAGTTTAATTGCAGCTTAAAAGAATCAGGCACAAATTGCAATCCATCACAAGAATGCCACTTTCTAACTGCGACCATCGTATCAGAAAAATAAGACACTATGGATTCCACTATGGACGCATGGTACTGTGCTTTCCAGAGGTTTTAGCTAATTAAATTTTACATCTCCCTTCCCCAATCAGGCAAGTTAGTATTGTCTTCAAATTAAATATTTTTGTGGAATTACTACAAGTAGAAGAGACTCACTCATCAGGCAATGAACTCAAATGTACAAGATTTTCCTTTCCTTAGAAAATAACATATCTTAAAACATGCCCTTGCACACACACAGTTGAAGCCATTTCCAGACATGTAAAAAACCCTTTGATTGTTGGATAAGTACTGAACCCAGATGGTTAGAGAAACTTAATTCAGTTCACTCTCCAATTAAATGTTACATTGCAGCTCTTGGCAGAAACCAGAGATTACTATTGCTGGTGTAAGGCAACAATATTGAATTGTAGCCTGTAACAAGTCTGCAATCCAATTGCACCAAAATGAATGCCATCTGCAGAAAAGGCGTAACACAGGGCTGTGAAAAAAAAAACTGCTGAAAACACTCAGCAGCTCTGACAGCATCTGAGGAGCGACAGCACAAAAATGTGTCAGATGGAGTTTAATTTTAAAAGTTCATCTTTCTGAAATGTTAACCCTGTTCCCCTCTCAACTCCTGCCTGACCTGCTAAACCATTCCAGATTGTCTGTTTTTTTTTGGGTCAGGATTTCCAGTAACTGCTGTTTTGCATTGACAATACAGACCTCCGTACTCTAACTAGCTATTTTAAAAAAAAGTCTATGAGCAAAATATTTAAAAGTTTTTTAAACAGCAAGTTAGATTCCTCAAAATTAAAAGTCAATGCAATAATTTGACTCAAATTAAAATACATAAAAACAGTCCTCACAGTAATGCCTCAATCCAATGATTACTTTACAATGTTAATATTTCATCTGTAGTCCCTTGATAGCTTAGTGTGCAAAACTGTGTGCATGTCATTCAGCTTTGGTGCCCTTTAGTTATGGGAAGAAAAGCATTTGGAGGTTTTTTCCATTCAGTCAGCCACCTTTAGCCCTGCTGAGGTGCAATGGCAGTGATGATGTGTCTGAATCCGATTAGCTGCTGGCAGCCAGAGAAATGCAGCCCAGCAGAAGACATTGTCTTCATGAAAGGGATTAAAAAGACAGTGGAAGTGTGTAGGAATACTGGGTGGACAACAGCTGGTGAAGACAATAATTTAAACAAGTTTAGCCTTTGAAGCTGCAGTGTTTACCGAGGCATGACAAGCTGCATCTAAAGAATGTGGACTTAAACTAAATCAAAAGTGCACACTAAATAATAATTCTACATTTGAGGAAAAATTTGTGAATATTTTTGAAGACCACAAAAGGAGTGCTTAAGTGTAGATTGTGATCTTAAAAAAAAAGTAACTGTGGTATCAACTTGGAACACATTACACAAAATATTGACAATGAAAAGTTGTTTCTTATGAAACCTGGTACTTAACATACTTCTATCAAGTGACTTCATTCTTAACCTGTAATAATATCCTTACAGAAGGAAGGACAGTCCATAAAGTAAAAAAAGAAGTTCAATGAACGGATAGCAGCTTTCCTACTACATTACTTTCAGCTTCTCAACACAAGCAATGGCTGCTAGCACTTAAAATGAATAAAAACCATTTCACAACGCGCATCAAGTTTTTAATCCTGGGAAGCTTTGAGGTTTTCCATAGTTGGCAGCTGTTCTCTCCAGAATGTGAACTGGCTGTAGGTATCAGAGCAAGGGAAGTCAGAGGAATGCTCTCTCTTTAGCAGAGGGAACACATGGTCAACTATTTCACTCAGCCTTACGTAACTGGAAAAAAAAACAGAATGTTTTTGTATTAGAATCTGAATGCACTATCACAAAGACAGACTCTTTAAGCAAAGAAGTTACCACGTTGTCTCTTTCTCTGCATGCTTCCAGAAATATTTATAAATTTTGTGCCCCAATAAGACTGTACTTTGGCCTGTACAGATTGTGCCTCTACTGGGGCAGAATTATGGGTGCTGGGCAGCATAATGAAGGGGAAGTCAAATATCCTGGGCAGTTATATATTGTCTGTTCTGTGATCCATTTTCATCTGTATCTGTCACTTCTGGGAAGCACAGTATCTTGTACATGTATTACTTCCCATGTCATATTGGGAAGAATGGGGTTTTTTTAAAGTTGAAAATAACATTGCATTTTGCACTTACAGACTGTATCAATGGAGTTTCTCTTAATCAAGACACCGAGTTTGAAATTACAGGAGGACAGGTATTTGTTAAATGACAACAGCTCAGTTCTACTGTTGATTCACCTTTTGACCCCTCCAAAAAGAAAGTCGGTTCACATCAAAGTCTAAAAATTAAATCAGAATTGGAGCACTCTAAATTAATAGATCAGAATTAAACAAACACGATCCAAACAGAGGGGAGGGGACTTGGTGAAAGGAGCAAGCACCAGGAAGATCAAGCTATAGTGTATATTTACAATTAGGTGTACTCTCCATGCCAATGCCTTTATCAGCGTCCACTTGCTGACAAGGAAAAAAAAAAATCAGCATTATCCCCTCATGCAGTACAAATGCTGGTTTTCCCTTGCATTGTGAATTGTCCCAATGAATACAAGATGAAAATTTTTTATGTACTTGAATGTATATTTAGAATAATACATTTATAAAATATCATCGAAGTACCATCATTCCAAATGTTGCCTTTACAAAGTACCTACTGCATTGAAACAAGCAATTTGGGCCAACAGATCCATGTCTGTGTGTGTACCACACAACCTTCTTCCAAAAAAAAACCTAGACCCATTAGCATATTCTTCCGTTCCTTACTGCTTCATGTACTTAAATGGTTCACCTCATTTCTGTCTCATACTCATGTATAGGCCGTGAAACTGTTCTTTGTCCTTTCCACAAAGCTCTGACTGGCATATTAACATTTAACAAAACATATTCATAAAAAGATTTATTAGAAGCCAAAAGGCAGGAACCAAATAGGATGGAGAATATTGTTAAAAACACAATTAACAACACTATTTGAATACATGGAGCATTCACAAGTGGTTGATGATTTGACAACACAAAGGGGGTAAAACAATGATATAATCACCATTACAGAGACATGGCTACAAGGTGATCAAAACTAAACTGGATATCCAGAAATATTCTACACTGGGCGGGGGTGGGGGAACGAGAGAGCAAGTGAGTAGCACTCTTTGGAAGAAAGGATTTTAGATCAAAGGAATCAACATATAGATAGTTTGGGTGGGATGTTAAAATTGTGCAGAGTCAATATGGATTTATAAAAAGGGAAATCATACTGATAAAATGAGGAGTTTTTTTGAGATGATGCCTGCAGCATAGATAAAAGGAGGGCCAGTGGATGCAATGTAGTTGGATTTTCAGTAAGGTTTTGATAGACGTCCCACACAAGTAGTTAAAACAAAATTAGAGCATACAGCATGGATTGAGAATCAGTTAACAGACAGAAAGCAGAGAAGAGAAATAAGTGAATCATTCTCAGCATGACAGACTCTTGGAAGGTACCACAGTGGTAACTATCAGTGCCAGATCCACAACTGCTCACAAACTATGAAAGTGATTGTAATACTGGGGATGAATTGATGCACTTCCAAATTTGCTGATGCCGTAAAACTAGCTGAAATTCAAAAGTTGAGAGAAAGATGCAAGGAAACTTTAAGGGGGTTTGGACAAACTAAGTGAAAGGGCTAATAACATCAGAAGGAATAAAAACACGAATGAGACATTACCCACATTGGTAGAAAAATAAAACAAATGCAAAAATGTTTCTTAAAATGGTGAGGTAGGGGGTTGGGAATCGTTTATGTCCAAAGAGAAAATCCTTGTTAACAACAAACTAGAAGTTAGCATGCAGTGGCAACCAGCAATTAGAAAAGGTAAATGCAACATCCTCACACTGAAGGCCAAAGTAAGTACAGAAATAAAGATGCCCTGCTATGGTGTTGAATCTTCGTGAGACCACATCGGGAATAACGCACACAGTTTTGGTCTCCATAGGGAGTGTGCACAACAGAGCCTTACCAGACTAATCCCTGGAATGGTGGGATTGTAGAACAGGAGGACAGACTGAAGTAACTACCTGTATTTTCCAGATTTCTGAAGAGAGTGTCTGAGATCTAATTGAAGTTTACAATGTACTTGTACACAAAACATTTGCCTTGCTGGTTAGTTCAGAACCGGGGAGTCAATCTCAGAATATGGGAGAGATAACTGAAGATGGAGATAAGGAAAAATATTGTCACTTGGATGTATAGCAAATCTTTGGAATTGTCTGCTACATAGGGCTATTGATTATCATTGAGCATAAGTCAAGACAAATCAATACATTTCTGGAGGCAAACAACATTAAGGAACATGAAGACAGTGCAGGAAAGTAGCATTGAGATAGATGATCAACCATCATGTACCTGAATGGCAGAATCAGCACAATGGTGTGAATGATCTATCCCTGTTCCTATGTTATGAAACAATAATGGAAGGTAAAAATTCACATTCACTGGTCAGAACAACCTAGCTTTGAGACAGTGAGGTGCAGCAATGTGCAACTTCAGAATTCATAATGTTGAAATAGAGCAACCACGGCCTTTCGCTGGTCACAAAATAAGTCTGTTATTGCTAGTACTCAATCTGTCTGGTCGCATTTCACCCAGGTGTAATTTCTTTAGTGTGTAGCTATTTTTAAGCTTTTGCTTGCAGGTGAACAAATGGGATAATACAGGCTACATTTCCCCTCATGTCAGAGGTGTATTTAGCAGGGTAGAATAAGGGAAGCTCCTGATATTTATTTTGCTGTTAGATCTCCTTTTGCCTAGAACCAGGTTATCTAAAAGCTGCAGTAAAGCTCACCCAGAGAGAATAATTAGGCAGAAATACAGTCAAATCTGCAAATTTGATTTGGGCCTTCTGCACGAGAGCCCAAATCCGATTTGATACACTTGGAAGTTGTTTTTAAATTTAGTACCAAAAGGATACACTTCAGACTATTTACATTTTAAACAGCATTTCCATTGCTCAGGAGGCAATAAAGGAAGATCGTAATCTTACAGAGTGGAATTAGTCCATTCAAACTCTCCAGCTTCTTCTAAAAGATGACAGCTTATCTATACCTCAGTTAGATTTACCATGCCCTTCCTCAACATCCCTTGTTACCCTTACCTGATAAATACCCATCAATTGCTGTATTGATGAGGAAATCAAAATCTTAAATTTGAATGCTTGGCACTGTACAATGTCCTCAGGTCAGCCTGTATCAGATACTTAAACATATGAGGTGAAGTATAACCTTTTGACCTTAGATGTATGAATTCAACAGTTGCACCATGGACCACATTTAAATAATGGAAGCTTTTCAAACAAAAAAAAATAAACTAAGTGAATTTAACACAAAAACTTTATTTCAGAAGGGTTTAAATTATTAATAAAGAGATGGAGAACAAAATTAATGAAGGTTTTTCAAATCTTGAGATTTATATATTGGAGAAAAAATAACGTGGAATATCATTTATTTCAAAGTGCAGAGTATTTTGCACAAATATAAAAAAGATAATTTAATCTATGGAGATTCTGTTAGAAACAGGGAGTTTATGTTTAATAGTGGTGAGTACTCTAACAGTATGAGCAGGCATTAAGAGCATCAGGAAGCAATGTAGGGTTCAGTAACTATTTTCACCTCAAGAGAAGTAATTACCAGAAGAGGAGAAAGTCTTCAGGAATTGCCAATGTTCTTTAAAAAAATCCTTTCTACTATGCAATGCTGATCACTGAATGTCACATTCCTAAATGCATCTGTGAGAAACATGGTGTTCTTATCAAGGGGAGTGAATCATTTTGGAGTTTGCTACACGAGTGCTGAGACCGTGGCAGACTCTCAAAGAAAAGATTTGCACGTTTAAAGAGGTGTGAACAAAATGTAACAGTAGAGGAGGAAAGAATACAGAAAAGTAAAGTTGCAGAAAGATTGGCCGCGCTGAGTGAGAAGGAACATTCGGGGAAATAGGTGGGAATTTGTAGGTATGAGTGGAATAAACAGTAAAAGGAAAAATTGCAGGGTTTGATGAAAGCATGAAAAGGGATTAGTGGCTTGTAGCGAGGGCGAGAATAGCAGAGTCAGGGTGCTAAGGAGAAAGGGAAAAAGGGCAAAATAGAACTTTTATTTTAAAAAAAGTGTACAATAGATCAGAGCCTTAGGTTAGTTAGCAAGACGCTGCTGGGTAATAGGAAAGATTCAGTATCTGATTACTGGAGGTTTAATTATGAGGGGATCTCAATTTCTGGATGGTGTATCAGGATACAGGAGGAATGGGAATACAGGAATGTAGAAGTATCACAGAAACATTAAGTGAGGATTGAGGCATTGGGTGGGATGCACTTGTGATCCAAGTAAAGTCACCATTGCCTTAGCAGACATCATTGGAAAAAGCTGGCTGGCACCAGATCCATCTCTACTCCGCACCTCATGCCCTCCCCACCCCAACTGACAGATTGGTATCAAAGTTGCTGAATGGTGCAAAGCTGGTGTGTTCAGCTGGGACACTTCCTGACATCAGCTATCCATTCGATCATGAAGATTTGAACCTGGCTCTTAATTCATACATGGGAGGTTGGAGTGAATGGAGAGGGGCGCAAGAAATGCCTGCACTTATCTTTCGGAACGGAGTCTTAACGTTGTTTGAGCTGGAGAAGGAAATCCTGGAATGCTGAAAAACAGTGGGGGGAGATCCAGGTATTATGGAGTATGACCATTTGGAGACAGAAGTGGGAGGGGGTTTGTTCAGATTTTGGGTGTGCAGATAGGTTGGAAGTCCCAAATACAGCACTCTTTTTGGCTGGAGGTATGGCTGTCATAGTAAAGAGCTTTAACATTGAAGAATACCGTGGGGATGTCCAGCAACAGTTGGCAGAGGGTGACATGGTGTGATACTCAGATGTGAAACTGGACAGAGTCTGGAGATGTAATCGAACTGGGAACGAGAATGTGTGATCTGCCAGCATTAGCTCTGGTGTAGCAGTCCGAATGAATTAGAAAAGAGCTGTAATAAACAGGCAATAGTTCAGAAGGGAGTATATCTAAAATGAGCAGATGCTGAGCTGAGCTTTCTTGTTGTGCCATTTCCTCCCACAACAACTTCTTTCGTGACAGACTTTGAAATGGGGTGGTTGACGCGAAAAGTGCAAAAGGAGAGGAAGCAATGCATAGCAAGAGGACGGGGTTAAGTAGGATAAACAACTTGTGACATTGGTGAGCACTGAATGAAAAATACAACAGTTGGCACAAGGAGTTCCAACAGATGGTAGAGAGCAGGAAAAGAAAGTCAGAGTGGCAAGAAAAGTCAGAGTGGTGAAGAAAAGTGATTGGGGATGATGGGGAAGTAGTGAAACATAGTAAGAGATGAGAGAAGGAAAAGGAAAAATGAAAAGGAGTGCTGCCAGGGCTGAATCCATTGAGATATGTTGAAGTCCTGATGAACAAACAGGATCAATACACTCAACCACCAAGAAATGCAGCAATGGTCTAATTGCAATACCCAAGTTATCTGTCGTAAACAAAAAAAAAAAAGAAAAAAAAAAAGAGAAACTTAATTTACCTCCAATAAAAAACATTTAATAAATTAGAAGGTTTACTCACGATGATACATTGGTCTTTGCATGCTCCTGTATTAGTTCACCTTTAGGATTGACCGTAAAAATTCTATTTATTGGGACACCAACTTGTTTGTAAGAGTAAACATCCTAGTTGGGGGAAAAAAAAAGTATTACTGGCTTTATAAACTTAGGTCATTTCTGTAACCGGTTGCTTATTAGTTTTTATCCAAAGGTTTTGGATAGTTTGTAACATTTAGAAATCGATCAATTCAAAAAAAGTTTGGTTGGATAGGGTTTAGGAAGGAGGCAGTTATTGCTGTTATGCCTCACAGCAGATGTGAGATGCACCTTAAAAAGGGACAGTCATTATGGCATCACCATATCATGGCACTTGACCAAAGTGTACAGCTCAGAGTCCCCATCCTACTGTCCTCTTGCAGCATGACATGCCAAGGGAAATATGCCACAGTATGTTCAAATTGCTTAGTTTGAATCCAGACACAAGTACCTGTGATCATAAGGTGTGTAAGTGTCGAGTGCTGTTAAAAACAATGAACTGGATTCTTCAGTACAGTGAGACCCACTGTGTTACATGAATTCACAAACATCACTGCACAAAAAGATGCAAATTATCAATGCATCAGCTGCTACACCACAGCAGATAGAATACCAAATGGATGAAATAAAGGTAATTACATAGTCATTAAAAAACTGGGGCAATACTTAAGGGACTAAAGGTAGTTTGAAAGAGGATGTATTTGAAGAAGCCCTCAAGAAATTACACATTTAAAGACTTTAAAATCTGTTCACCTTAGTAACGTGCTGAAAGAATTTCCTCAGAATAAGTTTGATTAAACCGGAGGGGGTCTTGACAAGGCGGATGATGAAAGACCTAGTTTCTCTCTCAAGAGTAAATGAAGTAGGAGGCACTGTTTAAAAGAAGGGGATTAAAACAGTGACAAAAAGGAGGAGTAATTCCCCAGGAGCTGGTGAGGCTTGGAACTATTCAAGACAGTGGAGATAGAGGGTGGAATTCTGCACTTTTTTTTTGGTCAACTGAGTTGTTCGGAAGGATTACCACATGGCCCAACAAGTTTCGCATCATATCTAACCAAATTCACCTCACTGACTACCCACCCGAAGTAGACTATCACATCTGATTAGGCACCATCTTGCCACATGATGTTCCCAGAACAACCCGCTACTCAGCAGATATCCAAATTTCACTGGCATCCCTTGCTGCCCACACCATCTTTAAAAGCCTGTGCGCACATGGGCAAGCACTGCCAGTCCAGAGATTTCTGCCCTGCACGGGGATTGGGGAGGGGTGGGAGGGGTGGAAGAGGTGGTGGGGTCAGTGCGGCAGAAGAAAAAACAAAAACAAAAAAGGGGAAAAAAAAAGGAAGAAGAAACGACACCCCACCTTTCCAGGCAGGGGCTTATAGGTCCCGCCGGGTGGGGAGGTGCACAGGTAGAATTTCCACTTCCTTAGCAAGAGCAGTGGAGGCCATGATATCAGACAATGCCAGCCTAGCCCAACGTTGCCAACTGGGTCAGTACAGTCTCAACTATATGGAGGAGCATTGTAGGAAAAACCATTAATGACCTTCTCCACTCCCAGAGACCAACTGTGCCCAAGCCCTAGACTGCTATCAGTGCTAGGAGCTTCCTGCTGTCATCGTGTGGGTCTCTTCTGACTGAGGATTGCCAACACTTATCCGACCTTTGTATCTGCACTAAAGAGCAGAAGTAAAAATAGGCCTTTCCTATCTCTGGCTGAGGAGGCAAAGTGTAAGGCAGCGATGCTGAACGTATCAGGTAGGTTCAGAGTGAGTGGGTACTGTGACAGCAAGCGAATGAGATGCCCAGTGATACAATCTGGTCCAATCCCGGATCACGTACAGTGCCCTTGCTGCAATATTACAATGAGAGTTGCCAGTGCACCATTAAAAGCCCAGAAGTGGATCAGGGACGTGCGAGGGGAATTCTTAGAGGTCAGCACACATCAGATGCCAATGTTCATGAGTGCATGTGGCCAGTGGCAATAGACCAGGTCCTGAAATGGTGGTGTATGGCACCCAATATGGAGTTCACGTACAGAAAACACAGCGAGCTGAATTTGCCACTTGCTCTGGTTTCCATGTCAAGTTTTCGACATCTAGCTTGACTGACACGTTTGGTAAGTTAGGGAGCAGAATATTAAATGATGAGGTGAGTTGGACCATCGTCAAGGCATTTAACAAGCAAAAGTCACATTTAACTGGCAGCTCACTGCCAATTAGTGAGTAAATCACCGTATCGCTGATCAAAAACCAAAAGAGACTGAGTGAAACACTCCCAACAAAGTTAGCCTTCTAGTCTGGTTCTAGCACAAATCCCAGCATAGCTCACAACACTCAGAACCTGAAAAATTCACCAAGTCTCGGAATGTTTTTCAGGCAGAGGTAGGTAGATTCTTGGTAGGTAAGGGAGGGCAAGAGTTTATTAAAATGAGTAATGACGTTATTGAATGGTGTGGTAGGCTCAAGGGGACTGAATATCCTTACATGCCAATCCAAGGAAAGAGCATCTTGTCAAACAAAGGACCTTTCTCAGGTGGAAAGGACAGCTTGAAAATGCTCCCAACTTTCTATATTGCCTGCTCTTATCGACTCTTACCTGGAACTCAGTTGTCCCCACTGAGACATTTGTTCTTGGACAGGAAGCCAAGGCTAACAGAGACAAGTCAATTATGAACAGCCAGAACTGCCTGGCACATCACACACTGAACATATACTCTGCCAACAGTGTTGACTGTGCCTCAAGTATACAAAAGACGACAAACTATCCTTGTAACAAAATCTTCCCAAATCATTCTCACTTTTGTCTTTGTTTTAGAATACTTTTATTTTAGGATGCTGGGATTCTCTAAATAATGCTTTAAAATTAGCCACTTCAAACTATTTTGTGGTTAACAAAATGTCAAGTCAGTTTAAGTTTGTAAACAAAAAAAAAAAGAGCTGTGAAAAAAGCTACTAACTAAATAGGTTTCATTTAATGAAGCCTAGCAACATTGAGCTCAATCTCAGTCAAGTAGGTTTTCTATTTTAACTATGTCAAAATACCTAGATGGAAGCAAAATATTCGTGTAACTTAAAGAATCTGCTTCCAAATGTTGAAAAAAGGAACAAGAGCTGGAAATCTGATCATGTGATGGGGTTGCAGTGAGACTGGAACACAAGTATTCCCAGAAATGAAATCTTAAAACGTTCAGCACATTTACCTTCTGAATTTTCTAAATCCATCTCGGTTTACACTTGTGTTGTTAATATTAAACTAAAGCTGGCATCCACCATAAATGAACACAAATTCAAATGTAGAATGCAAAACTAAAAGATAAATTCCTTCATTAAAATTAGTTAATAAAACAAAAAGAAAGAGTCTAGATAACAAAGAGGATATGAAACATGACAAGTGGCCCTGAACCAAAGAGATCTGGAATTGTCATGCCACAATTCCAGCACTTGCAATTCACAGGAGGTAATCTAGTTTACTTGTCTGTAGCCATAATGAAACTACTCAACCATTTAAAAAAAAAGTAGCCTGTCAATCTTATGATAGCTCCAAGTTAAAGTTTTATACAATTTATGAACTCCAAGTTGAATGTCTGACTACACTAAATGGCTTTTATTGCAACTTTGAAACCATTTTTAAAAGTTTCAATCAAATATTACATTTCGCAACATAATCCATTTCAGAATGCATCTACCAGGTTGGCATGCAAGCTTAAGATAACATGAATTATTTCTTAAATTCTGTACAACTCTATCCAAATCATTGCATCACGAACCAGAAGCACAGGGAGTAAAAAGACAAAATAACTTGCAAATGCAATGCAAGAGAAAGTTCTATCAAACACACCTTTGAAATAAAATCCATCACATTCAATTTCTCAAAAAAGGTTCATAGATGTTTGCCCTAAGCTTTTTGTTTAAAATGAGCATTACACCTTTAATTTGTATGGATGCTATGTCTGGTTACTGCCATGCATTCTAAAATGTTTGAGTGTTTGTGGTTCAGCGGAAAGAGAGTTTTGACTTACATTAGATCGGTTTCCAAAAGCTGCATAGAAAGGCTCTTTATTCGGGTAAAAGAGGTTCCTGATGTCTGTTAGGCACTGGATCTTAAACTTCTCTGGCTTCTTCTCAATCACCTCTCTGAAAATTATGAATAAATTTGGGAAAACACTTGAAATTAAAATCTTGAAGGATCATAGTAAGACCTTAAAAGTTGTTTAATTTAGTTTAGAATGTTGACTGAGCCACTTCTCATTTTAATATTCCTCTTCAATGGAAGATGTAGAATTTTAGTGAATCATCATCTTTTAGGACAACTAGGCAACAGTTTTCAGATTAACTAATCTATACCAGAAGATCAGATTTCTAGTATTTAAATTCAAAATGGGGAGAATAAACTGTTGCATCTAAGCTTCTAATAACACTAGACACTACAGCAGCGATAGTAAATATCCACTTGCAAGCCTTTAGAAAACTATTTTGGAAAAAAGGTTAAATAAGGTCATCAAGGAAGTTCAGAATTTTACATGAATCACAACAACTGTAACAGGACATTGGTTAGGCCACTTTTTGAATACTGCATTCAATTCTTGTTTTTCTGCTATAGGAAAGCTGTTGGAAAACTTGAACAACTTGAACTGGTTCAGAAAAGATTTACAAGGATGTTGCTGGGTTGGAGGGTTTTTAGCTATAGGGAGAGGCGGAATGGGCTGGGGCTATTTTCCCTGGAGCGTCAAAGGCGGAGGGATGACCTTAAGAGGTTTATAAAATCATGAGGGGTATAGATAGGGCGAATAGCCAAGGTCTTTTCCCCAGGGTAGGGAAGTCCAAAGCTAGGAGGGTATAGGTTTAAAGGTGACAGGGGAAAGATTTATAAAGAGACCCAAGGGGCAATTATTTTATAGAGTGTGGTACACTTATCAAACAAGCAGCCGGGTGTGGACGAGGCTGGTACAAATACAACATTTGAAAAGACATCTGGATGGGCGTATGAATAGGAAGGGTTTAGAGGAATACAGGCCAAATGCTGGCCAATGGGATTAGCTTTATTTAGGATATCTGGTCGGCATGGGCGAGATGGACCAAAGGGCCTGTTTCCGTCCTGTGCTTCTCTATGGCTCCAACTGCTAAAGTGATCCAGTGAACGGAAGAATGCAATAACAAGACACTAAACGAAAACTTTGAGAAACCTTACCTGTGTAATGCAGAAAACACACTGCTGGGACAAAGTAACAAAGGGCCTTTTGGCAACACTGTTCCCTTTTCATTAACCCAGTGCAAATATCCACGAGTCATATCAGCCATCCCGATAGCACGGGCTGAGCAATAGAGAAACTTGTACCCATTTCTGCAAGTACAATTAAAATGTTTACAGCATTCAAATAGCCATGTGTTGCATTTTCTTATGCATTCACAGACTGAGAAATTGAGGATAAAATATTCTAATAAATATTCTGAACGTCATACAACTAGAGCAAAACTATTTCGAACTGTAATCAGAAGCAATTCCACACTCAGTATGGAAACCTCTGAAAAAAGGTGCTCACTTGAAAGGCACTGGATGCTATGTCAACTGACATTTTTAAAACCAAGAAATATTAACAGATTTTTGCTCAACAAAAGGCATCCAGGATTAAACCCCGAAGTGAGTAAATGAAATTGAGAAATAGATACCTCAAGGAACTTATTCTGGGTGCCTTCCCAAATTTATATTCCATAAACATTACATAAAACTATCAGAACATTATCGTATTGTTTATGGAATCATGCTGTGTGCAATTTGACTGCACACTCTCACCTTACACTTCAGAAAATTGCTTAACTGGCTCTAAGGCATTTGAAAATGCATGGCAGCTGTAAAAGTCACAACATAATTAAGCATCTTGTGTCTGGAATTCCATTACCCGAAATCCCTCTTTAAACCGAGTTAGTTGAGTATTGATAGATTCCCAGTTTGAGATCCTATACTCCAATGGTCATCTGTTTGGCAAAAATCAGATTTGAGTAGGCAGTGTTAGCTTGGGAGTTGAGAAGTCTCAAGAATATGGCAGTGTTAAGGCTCCGTCTGCAGCCCCTTTCATATCTTTGTAAAGGATGTGTTCCTCTCAAAAGGTTCACTAGAGGTTGTATGAACTTTGAAGACAAGTAAATCTAACATAATTAGATGACCCATGCACTTTCCAGATAGTACCATAAGCAATGCAGCAATGTCATTAAACCTCTGGTATTATAAAACTTAGTCTTGTGTGGAGGTAAAGGATAGGGAAATTTTGATTTGATATATCTACTGAAATTAAATCACTACGTACAAGACCAATCTTGGCCCAATGTCAACAATTAATTCATTATTCCTTGCCTATGATCTGCACAAATCATTCTAATTTCTTGTTTTGGCTAGAGAGCCTCCATCTTGTCAGAATTTAATACAGAAACAACTTTAAATGCTTTTAAAAAAGGTTTCTATTTTCCACTGTTGCTGTCATTCGTAAGAAACTGATGAAAGCCACGTCCCATGCCACGAGGGCAAGAAAATGGAATAACTGTACAGCAACACAAGTTGCCAGGGTTGGAGGGGTTGTGCTATAGGGAGAGGCTGAATAGGTCGGGGCTTTTTCCCTGGCACATTGGAGGGGGAGGGGTGACCTTATACAGGTTTGTACATTCTTCAGGTGTGTGCACGCATGCCCAACATTAGGGGGCATAGGTTTTATGAGAAAGGGGAAATATTTAAAAAAAAAGGGACCCAAGTGGCAACATTTTCACACAGAGGGTGGTGAATGTATGGAACGAGCTGCCAGGTTCGTGGAAGCAGCGGCTGGTACAACTCCAACATTTAAAAAGGTACCTGGATAGGTACATGAATAGGATGTGTTTAAGAGGGATACAGGCCAAATTCTGGCAAGTGGGACTGTATTAAATTTAGGACACCCGATAAGCACGGATGCGCTGGACCGAAGAGTCCATTTCCGTGCTGTACATCTCTACGTTCCCCACCATATTAGTGACATAGCAATTCTCCGCCCCCCCCCCACAGCTCCCCTCTCCCAGGAACAACAATCTGCAAAGATCTTGCCTTTTCAGAGTTCAAGAGTGCAGAAACAAACTGTGGTAACCTGTAGTTGCCCTAGAGATTGAAGCTGAGCTGTCTTAGTAAAAGTTTCAATTTTGTGCAGTTCAGAGGGTGACGTGGAGGATTTTCAAACCTTTAGGAGGACTAGTTTTAACCAAAACTAAACCTTCCAATATTGACCAATGACCATTTTCCCCTAACTTCATCAGCCAGTGTCCCATCCACAGACAGTGATCAGAAATATCAGCCTCGCCCTGTGGTAGCATGTGGGCTGATGTCAGTGTCTTACTTTGGTACAAATCCCATTCCGAGCGATTGGGAATTCAGTGAGCGCTAAGTACTGTATCGGTGGATACAGCCTTTCAAAATGATGCGTTGAAACAAGGCCCAGACACCCTTCAAGGGTGAAGATTCCAGTCAGATTTAAAGTTGAGAATTTTGCCAATGTCACAGCCAACAATCCATCTCCAACTGACAAATTAAACAGACTCTGTGGGACATGACTGGGTGCAAACCAATTGCTATATTGCCTACAAAACTGTGAATAAAACCCTCGACTCATTGACTTTGCAGCCAATTGAAAATTTAGAGAATAAGAAACTATGTAGATTCAATATTATCGTTCAGCAGAAGAAATAGGTGCTGTGAAGATGGGAGCTGGCTTACTCTAAGATAATTTCCTGTGGAAAATAACAACACTGGAGTTGGGCCAATGTCCCTGTGCCAGCTCACTGCAAAAGCAACTGTGTTAGCTCCTATACCCTGCACTGGTCCAACTGTTCTCTCAAGATAACGACCCAAACCCTTTATGAAAAGTAAGCTTCAACCTGCTTTCATTACACACTCTGGCAGTGCCTTCCAGATCTTATACATTCATTATAGCAGTGAGTAGTTATGTTTTTGTGTGTAAATTTTCATTTGAGAATTGAACTTTGTGAATGCAAGGTAAATGGGAGATCCAGCTTTCTTTGCTCCTGCACCCCCTTTAGAATTGTAGCCTTTGTTCATTATTCATTCCTTGTTATTTCTCCTTTGTTATTTCTTCACACTTCTCTGCCTTAAAAAATTTCATTTGTCACACATGCATTTCACCAGCTTATGCCCCCTTGAAGTCTAGTCTATCACTATGCTCCTCACTGTCCATAATACTCGCAAAGTTCTGAGAGATCTGTAAGCTTGGAAACTGTGCTTTATGTTAGGCCCATGTGCCCTAGGTCATTAAAATGCAGAAGCAGGAAAAACAATGGTCATTAATGTAGCATTTAGATGTTTCAAGAAATTAGTCCTGGCAATTTCCACCGTTGCTCAAGAGGACTTGTAAAACAGATTTTTAAATAAATACATAGGAACATCCAAGATGCACAATTCTGTGATCACTGTTAAATTCTAAACAGTAGCTACAAATACTTACTGGCTAACTTTGTGATACAGTTTTGCTATTCCTTGATGAGTCCAATCCTTACCGAGTGTAGGCAAAATGTGACCCAAGGCATCAGACCTGCACAAATGCACAAGATAAAAACTTCAGAACCCTTTTACCTGTTATAAAACAAACCTCGCTACTTCAAAACTCATGTTCAAACACGACTAAGGACTATTTGCAAATACAACAGATCAACACCTACCTTGTAATTGTTCCATCAATATCAGAAATAACTATTTTGTCATTCCAGTTCCAGAGGTAGATAGTACCTTCACAGCGACATGTGCCCTGGTATTGTGTTGTGACACTAAATACAACATCATTTGGACCTTCCTTTAGCTGGAGGCTTTTCTGTTAATCAGAAAAATAGGGCTCTATTAACCAAATATTGTGACAAAACCCTTGCCTCTTCAAATTTTATATTGTTATTTTACTATGTATACAATTGTTAAGAGATGCATTTACACATAACAGCAAAGAACAATCAACTTAATTTAAATCCAGCATATATGGGCCACACGCTACAAAACCCAATATCAGCAATCTCGATTGTGGGGATGTAAGGAAAGGAGACTATGCCAGTCCAGGCAAGGTGCTGCAGAGTAGAGGGATTGCTAACAGTTATTCTAATAAGCATTCCTGGGCCTTTCAGGAAGCGATTCAGCACAGAGGCAAAGTGAGAAAACAAACAGATATGACAAAGCATAAGAACTTGTTTTTAATTTAGTGTTGAAGGCAATGTAGCATTTCGTAATTGATAAGCACAAGTTCACAGAATATTAAACGAAGCTGGAGTTACACCGCATTACGCGGGAAGTTGTGTGCCAGAGCTTCCTAAAATGGTCCGATGCCTCATAACTTCAGTATGCTTAATAATAGATTTGCATCACCACATTTACAATGACATGCACACAAACTACTTGTGCGGCAATATAATTACAACCCAAAAAGACTAAGTACTTAAAGTAAGCCAATAACAAAGCTTTATCCTGTAGCATTTCCTCAACAGACAAGCTATCCTCCACATTTCCCCTCACCAAGCATATTAAGAATCATATGGAACAGACAATACAGAAATTTGTCATTAAGCTCATCAGTTCATATTGGTGTTTGCCCTCCACAAGCTTTTGGACTGATGTCACGCCTATCCTGTTGCCAAATCCCTTTATTCCGTTTCCTTTGAGTGAGCCAACTAATGAATTCTTACAGGAGTTGGCATCAGTTTCAGTCCTCGGGTCCTGCCCTAGCATTCCATGACTTTAGAACTGTAAAAAACGTTGCTCTCGTCCTTGTCCTTAATCCCTCTGTTGTAACCTTGTATCTTGATCTGCCTCAAGCTAAACAATGCAGCTAACAATCAGTTTCAGTCTCTGCTATGTCACCCCTTAATATCAAGTAACACTACTAAATTCCTTAATCTCCTGTTCGAATGAGTTTTTTTAAAAAAAATGTTTCATCATAGTGGCATTCCCTTATACTCACCAGCTTCCATTTATCTTTTTAATGGACCACTATCCCCTTTCCTCAGTATTCACTTTATTAACAAGTCTTGATAAAAATCAATCAAGAATGTGTGGTTTAATGTGCTAAGATTCACAACCCAGCTTTCCACATAGCTCTTGGACCTATATACCCTATGCCTGTTTGCTGACCTCCCTTTATCCACAGCATTCCAAAATTTGTTTCTTTTAATGATATTTTAAATTTTCCATTGTTAATCCACAGTCCAGCCTGAATTTCTTTTTCCACCTAACCTCAGTGATATTGACTGTCAGATTCTAGATTCAGACAGGACTAGAAACTGAACAGAGAAAAATCTACAAGTCGAGCAGTAAATAATTTTTGGGTTATGGAAGTGGACTGCTGAACTGGTCAGTTAAACCAATGGGTAGTGTTATGGGCCAGACCAGACCCCTTCAGAATATTTTAAGGTAGCCCAGACCCTAATTTAGAAGGTAGATGTGAAATGCCGTGTTCCAGACATTGTATGACTGGTCTAAACTACTCAACATCAAGCAAAACAATTTATTTAAACACTAAAATACCAAAGAGGAATTTAGTCTCGCTAACGAAAAAACAACTTAACAGAATAGATAGAGTAACTATTACTAAATAATTATTCCAATATAGTAGCATCCCATAAACACACTCCTTGGCAAAAAGGTAAATTCAGACAGATTCTTACATGCAGTTCTCCAATCCAGGAGGGAACAACATGGGGGATGGGGGAACTTTAGAGAAAGTAGCAGTTAGGAATCAGTCACCAAAGCTTCCAACTAGAGACCCCAAATAACTTCGGATTGTTGAAGCTAAAGAAAACTAGAAAGCTTGGTCTGCGAGCCATTCAGGCTGCTCCCATTGTTTCAAATTTAGAACAAACCTGAAGGTCTCACATTGTTTGATACCTTTGCCTTACAACTTCTCCAAAAGGAGAAAAAAAAACAAAATAACATTTTAAAAAGTAACGGTATTGTCACAGTATTAGACTTAATCCCTTTTAAAAAAAACTTTGGTATACAGCTTTTCAGCTGTTTGGACAGAGAAGTGGTTGTAAAATTTCCAAAAAAAGCCATGACCAAGTTTGTGATGGATGTCTACATTAGTCCTCATTTCAGTCAACATAAAATTTTATTAATCGTCCAGATCAACATGTCAATTGAAACACTCTCAATTTGGGTGCATATCTAAATGATGCAACAATAGTGGTGTTTTTTTGAAGCTGCTTGTCCATTGCTAAGAAGGTGTTCCACTTCCATAGAGGAAGAGCAGATTGTATGGATCACAATGGCTTGAGTTGTCTGAATTTAATAGCACATGCCAAATAGCATCAAAAAATAAATTTAAAAAATAGTAAAGAGAAGTGCAAAAACCTAAAATTTCCAAAACATTTAATTGTAACTGATCATTTGACAAAAGGCATTGCTGCAAACAAAAAGAGTGAAAATGCTAGACTTCTAGAACAATAATTAGCAGATAGCAGCCTTTATATAGGGTTGTATTACAGATCACAAGAAACCTCATCTAAATACTGTCCGATGTATTTTGTACTTACAAGCTGTTCAGAACTGAGCCGAAGGGATTTCACATATGAAACGTATGACAGAGATGACAAGTTGTGATCTGGCTGGCATGCGCTGGAATTTTGGTTGATCATTTTCACATCTTCATCACTGGATGATGATTCATCTTTTAACCTATCAGAAGTAAAAAAGTTCAAGCACAGGACAGTATTGACCAGCTACATTTCATTCGTGTCAAGAAACAAAATAAGAAAAATACAAACATGATAGGAAGGAAGCCGGCGATGCGGATATCAAATATCTACACCACACAATGGCTGCTAGGTAACAAGACTTCACATTTTCCAATCTACTGCTTTTCAATTAAAATCAAAAAAGCATTTCAGATATCCGAGGAAAAAGACTGGTTCAGAAAGTAGCATTTCCCTACTTTATACAGACCTATTAAGCCAGAGAGAGTGGAATATTGTGCAAATCTGCTTCAGAACGTAACATCTCTGTACGGAGTATGTGCAACATTCATAAATGGTTTTCCCACAAATTTGTGTTGTGTTAAGTACGTACTAAAATAGTAACTTTGAAATGCAAAGGGTTCCTTTTTTAAAACATTTCTTTCAGCTTGGTTTCCGCTTGCTCTTTCCCAAACCCTTGCTATGAGCGGTGGCTCAGGAGCAGGGCACAAAGCTAAGAGGGCTCCAAGTGGGAGAAAAAGGATCACACGACAGAGTCAGGGACTACGGGAGAGGGAGCTGTAAACTGGCCCCAATTGAGTTACGTGCTACTTTAGCAGCCACTGGGCAAAACAACACTAAATTAGGAACCTCAAGTGATCATACAGGCCTCATATTCATGGCAATAAAACAGAAGGATGGGGAAAGAGACAAGTAAAAACAGGGACTTAACTCTGTACATTTTCTGTTGAATGATCAGGCAAAAATTTTAATTTGCCGTTTCTTAGTCACAGCATTGAGGTGATGCACAACACAGAGCACTTTTATTCCTCTCAAAACAGAACGGGAGTAAATGGAGAGGAATGATAAACTCTGATCCCAGTCAATTCCTAATGAATATTACCAAGACAGACAATAATCTGTGTACCCACTCTTGGTCAGTGTTTGTTTACGGCACAAAAGGGAGCTAAGAGATACAACTTTGGGAATTCTTTGGGAAGTCTTGGCAATTCTAAAAGTTGAGAGTTGGCGAGGCTAGTACCAACCAGCTACCAATTCCCTACTCCAAACAAAAACAACCTCATCTTGTACATAATGCCAAAAAGTAATGCAAATTAACATGCTTTAACACTTAAAAGGCTTTCTTTATTGCCTTTTCAAAAAGATTACAGCAGTAAATTTTCATTTAAAGATTCCACTGGGTATTGTGAGATAAACACAGTATTTAGAAAATTTATAAGCTGGAAGAAACATGTCACCCTGCAATCCAGGGAGGTTGGTGGGTGTTTGTGGCGGGGCAGGGGGGGTGCAGTGTAATTAAGGGTTAGAGAATTCAGAATTTCTACAGCTTATTACCTGCTTCCAGGAAGTGCAGATTGTGATCTTGTATCCTGCCCACTTCCAGTCTGCTCAATTTCTGGCTCCTTTAAATGTAGAAATGCAGATTAGATTTATTTACTCAAAACAAAAACAAAATCACAGGATGGTAAAGTTACATTTCCTGCTTTACCCCAGAACTTAAAGTATTTATCACTACTGTATCAGTTTTACATTCTTCCTGGAAGTGTTTTTTTTTTTAAAAAATGTTATTCCACAAAGTTCTTACTGAAAAGAAAGTCAACAATGAATCCACTCAGTTAGCATTTTTTTTTGCAAGTGGGCTATAATGTAATTCCTGGTCAATGCCAAGCAGGGTATTTTATGACAAAAAAAAAGTACAATTCCCAAACATCTCTTCAGATGAGCAGACTTCCAACTAGAACTGAACGCAGCTCATCACTGTGGCCAGCACAGTTATAATCAAGTACAAACTGAAAATAGAGATTAAAACCAAGGTCCCTCTATATCAAGAATATTTTATATACATTTGCTAAACAAAAAAGAAATTCAAACTACACAAGAACATTTAATAGTAAGATTACCAGATATTGGAATATTTACCAAACTTGCTTTTTCCAATCACACTATTATTCCCATTTTGAGAGAGTCAGACAAAAACGATTGCATTGCTTGTTGCAAGGGAGCTCATGGAGAAGGCTCACATTAGCCAGTTTGAGGGCCAATGCTTGATCTCATAGGAGCCTGCAGATGTTCACTACAAGACTTTGCAGCTGTGTTCGAGACTGCAAAGGCGGGAAATCTAATGCCAATTCTAAATCAGTGTTATTGCATGTGCATACTCCACAATAATGATCTGGCACTAAATAACCAGCTGAGGTTTTCCTCTAAGAAAAACTGTCAAGTGCTCACTCGAGTGTCACTTCCTAATCCAATTCAAGATGATCGAGATTTCCAAAAAGATGTGTGCACAAAATGCAGGTGCATTCCCCGTTGTTCCAAATGGACAAAGTCAAAGAAAGTGCTTCTTAAAACAGTAGAAGCCAACATGTAGTATGCTTTAATTTCCATAGCTGGTTACAGAAAAATGCAAAATTAGATTTAGTTAAAAGATATCCTAATTTAGAATGGAGATCAGTCACAGTGCATTTCCCACCACCATCTTGCTGTTTTCAAATCTCAATATTTGACTTTTTAAAAAGAAAAAAAACTGAAAACTGAAAATATTGCTCATTTACCGAAGTGAGCAAAGCATCTCAACAGTAGCTCACTTGCACCATCTGGTGTTTATAACCTATAAAACAGTTCAATTTTCTTCTACTTATGACATTTGATTACAATAGCCCAATTTTAAAATTAATTCATTTAATGCTGTGCAATTCCTATGGCAAACAGAAATCCAAATCTCAGGTGTTCTTCCAACAGATAAAGCCAGGGCAGCATGGTGGCTCAGCGGTTAGCACTGCTACCTCACAGCGTCAGGGACCCAGGTTAGATTCCAGCCTCGGGCAACCGTTTGTGTGGAGTTCGCACATTCTCCCAGTGTCTCCTCCAGATGCTCCAGTTTCCTTGCACAGTCCAAAAGATGTGCAAGTTAGGTGGATTGGCCATGCTAAAATTGCCCACGCTGTTGAGGGATGTTTAGGTTAGGTGGGTTAGACTTGGGAAATAGGTCTGGGTGGGACGCTCTTCGGAGGGGTGGTGTGGACTCGTTAGGCCGAATGGCCTGTTTCCACACTGTTGGGATTCTATGCTTCTATGATATTCTAATGACATTTTCTGTCAGGTTCACAACTGAAGCAGGTACATTGTTAATTACCCTTTTAACAATCAGTAACTAAGATAAGGTGCACGGTGGAGAAATCCAACAGATTGTGCCAGCCTCTGGTGAAAGGCAAGTATAAATTGAGAATTATATACGTAGAATCAGGAAATGCACAAAAGTGTGTTTCAATAAAATAGGCTCATTGTCAAAATTCTGCAGAAATCTTAAAGGAAATCTCAGTGAAAGTTTTTAAAAAGTCATTTCCAATTGTATGGCCTTTCATACTGCATCAAGGACAAAGTCTTAAGCACAAAGAATCATTGTTGAGGCTACAGGCTTCATCATCTTTGGTATCGCCTGGTCTTTTTAAAGTCCTATCTATTCAGATGCATTTCATATAGGTCTTACTATCCCTGTCGTGCTATTATCTTGGTTAAGTATGAAAATTGCAGAATTAAAATTTTAAAAAAGCAAACAGAACAAACTGACATTTCGTCATGCCAAACATTTAAGCCGCAACGGAAAAGGGCAGACATGGGTGAGTCTGGATCTCAATTTTCAACATTAAACCAACCGATTTTTTTGGAAACGATGGCTGAGCTTCAAATGTTACAATCCATTTAGGAACCATCAAAATGTTTAAAAGTAGAAGTCCAAGCAAACCAGCAATTAACTGTCAAAAATAAACCTTTAAAATTAAAAAGAAAGTAAACGCCATTAATGTCACTAATTTACAAAACTGAATTTACAGTGCAAATCTACTCATTGCCTACAACACCCTCAAGATATCCTTTATCTTACCAAACCTTTAAGGTTAATTCACTTTTCCTGGGGCCAACTCAAAAAAAAAGGTACTTAACCACTCTGGAACTCACCGATTTCTCTTCGTTATTCCAGCAATTCTCCAGCATGCAAGATTTCACAAGGCAACTTACGTGAGCTTTTGACCAAACAACCAAAATATTGATCAAGAGGACTCCAGAATTTATAACTCCAGCACAGGCCTCCCAATCTGAATAGTGCTTCAAGACATCAAAACACCCTGGCTTCCAATAGCCCACTAATGATCTCAAAAAAACTCCCACTACAAAAAAGGATAACTACAGAAGGATCAACTACCTTTTATTTAGAGGGTCAAAGCAAATTCCTTGATTTTAATTTGAAACTCAGATTTTGCAACTGTATCAGAGATAGTAGGAACTGCAGATGCTGGAGAATCTGAGATAACAAGGTGTGGGGCCGGATGAACACAACAAGCCAAGCAGCATCATAGAAGCAGGAAAGCTGACATTTCGGGCCTAGACCCTTCATCAGAAGTGGGGGAGGGGAAGGGGG
>JAHRHZ010000111.1:31341421-31368897 GCA_024137785.1 Ginglymostoma cirratum | reverse complement strand
GGGAGCAGGGGACAGGTGGGAGGAAGGGATGAGCTGGGCTGGTTTTGGGATGCAGTAGGGGGAGGGGAGATTTTGAAGTCCACATTGATACCATTGGGCTTCAGGGTTCCCAAGTGGAATGCGAGGTGCTGTTCCTGCAACCTTTGGGTAGCATCGTTGTGGCACTGCAGGAGGCCCAGTATGGACATGTCGTCTGAGGAATGGGAGGGGGAGTTGAAATGGTTCATGACTGGGAGGCGCAGTTTTTAAGTGCAAACCGAGCGCAAAGTGTATTCTGCAGAGTGGTCCCCAAGCCTCTGCTTGGTTTTCCCCGAAGTAGAGGAGGCCACAACAGGAACAGCTGATGGAGTATGCCACGTTAGCAGATGTGCAGGTGAACATCTGCTTGATGTGGAAAGTCTTCTTGGGGCCTGGGATGGTGGTGGGTAGGTGCAGCACTTCCAGCAGTTGCAGGGAAAAGTGCTCGGTGTGATGGGGCGGACAAGGGAGTCACGGAGAGAATGGTCCCTCCGGAAAGCAGGTAAGGGAGGGGAGGGAAAAATGCGTCTTTGGTGGGGTCGGATTGCAGATGATGGAAGATCATGCGTTGGATCTGGAGGTTGGTGGGGTGGTACATGAGGACGAGGGGGATTCCGTTTTGGTTATTGCGGGGAGGGGGTGTGAGGGATGAGTTGCTGGAAATGCGGGAGACACTGTCGAGGGCGTTCTCGACCACTGGAAAGGGGGGGGCGGGGAAGAATGTTGCGGTCCTTGAAAAACAAGGACAGCTGAGATGTACGGGAGTGGAATGCCTCATCCTGGAAGCAGATGTGGAGGAGGCGAAGGAATTGGGAATAGGGGATGGCATTTTTGCAGGAAGGAAGGTCAGTGGGTGGGGAGGTGGTGTATTCTAGGTAGCTGTGGGAGTCGGTGGGCTTGAAATGGATATCGGTTTCCAGGTGGTTGCCAGAGATGGAAACAGAGAGGTGCAGGAAGGAGAGAGGGGTATCAGAGATGGTCCAGGTGAACTTCAGGTTGGGGTGGAAGAAGGTGTTGGTGAAGTGGATGAACTCTTCAAGCTCCTTGTGGGCGCATGAGGTGGCGCCGATAGACAGTCTGGGACCCATTGTCTCCAGCTGCTCCTACCCCACTGAATTTATCTCCACGTATCTCGACTCCATTTTCTCCCCCTTGGTCCAGGAACTCCCTACCTACGTCTGTGACACCACCCATGCCCCCCACCTCCTCCAGAACTATCAATTCCCCGGTCCCCAACACTCATCTTTACCATGGACGTCCAGTCCCTATACACCTGCATTCCCCATACAGATGGCCTAAAGGCCCTCCGCTTCTTCCTGTCCCATAGACCCGACCAGTCCCCCTCCAGTGAAACCCTCACCGCTTAGCCAAACTCGTCCTCGCCCTCAACAACGTCTCTTTCAATTCCTCCCACTTCCTACAGACAAAGGGGGTGGCCATGGGTACACACATGGACCCAAGCTATGCCTGCCTCTTTGTAGGTTATGTGGAACAATCCCTCTTCCGTACCTACACTGGCCCTAAACCCCACCTCTTCCTCCGTTACATCGATGACTAATTGGCACCACCTCATACTCCCACGAGGAGCTCGGACAGTTCATCCACTTCACCAACACCTTCCACCCCAACCTTAGGTTCACCTGGACCATCTCCAACACTTCTGTTTCCATCTCTGGCAACCACCTGGAAACCAACATCCATTTCAAGCCCACCGACTCCCACACCTACCTAGAATACACCACCTCCCACCCACCCACCTTCCTGCAAAAATGCCATCCCCTTTTCCCAATTCCTTCGCCTCCGCCGCATCTGCTCCCAGAATGAGACATTCCACTCCCGAACATGTCAGACATCCTCGTTTTTCAAGGACCACAAAATCCCCCCTTCAGTGGTCGAGAACGCCCTCGATCGGGTCTCCCACAATAACAACCAAAACAGAATCCCCTTCGTCCTCATGTACCACCCCACTAACCTCTGGATCCAACACATCATCCTCCAACACTTCCGCCATCTGCAATCCGACACCAAAGACATTTTTCCCTCCCCACCCTTATCTGCTTTCCGGAGGGACTACTCTCTCCATGACACCCTTGTCCGCTCCACACTCCCCCCCCAGCCCCAGCACACCCGGCACTTTTCCCTGCAACCGCAGGAAGTGCTACACCTGCCCCCACACCTCCTCCCTCACCCCAATCCCAGGCCCCAAGACGACTTACCACATCAAGCAGATGTTCACCTGCACATCTGCCAACGTGGTATACTGCATCCGCTGTTCCCGTTGTGGCCTCTTCTACTTCAGGGAAACTAAGCGGAGGCTTGGGGACCGCTTTGCGGAACACCTATGTTCGATTCGCAATAAACAACTGCACCTGAGATAAAAAGGTACTGCAGATGCTGGAGAATCCGAGATAACAAGGTGTGGAGCTGGATGAACACAGCAGGAAATCTTGACGTTTCGGGCCTAGACCCTTCATCAGAAATGGGGGAGGGGGAAGAGGGTTCTGAAATAAATAGGGAGAGACGGATAGAGGATGGATAGAGGAGAGGATAACTGCACCTCCCAGTCAAGAACCATTTCAACTTCCCCTCCCATTCCTCAGATGTCACGTCCATCCTGGGCCTCCTGCAGTGCCACAACGATGCCACCTGAAGATTGCAGGAACAGCACCTCGTATTTCGCTTGGGAACCCTGCAGCCCAATGGTATCAAATTCGTTTTCACAAGCTTCAAAATCTCCCCTCCCCCAACTGCATCCCAAAACCAGCTCAGCACGTCCACGCCTCCCTAACCTGTCCTTCCTCCCACCTATCCCCTCCTCCCACCTCAAGCCCCACCCCCATCTCCAACCTACTAACCTTATCCCACCCCCTTGACCTGCCCGTCCTCCCTGGACTGACCTATCCCCTCCCTAACTCCCCACCTACACTCACCTTTACTGGCTCCATCCCCACCTCTGACTTGTCTGTCTCCTCTCCACCTATCTTGTCCTTTATCCATCTTCTATCCGCCTCCTCCCCTCTCCCTATTTATTTCAGAATCCCCTTCCCCTCCCCCATTTCTGAAGAAATGTCAGCCTTCCTGCTCGGCCCGCTGTGTTCATCCAGCTCTACATATTACTCTCATCCTTTTTACTCCGACTTTATCCAGAAAATACATTAATGATCGTATGAATGCACGATTTGCCACCATCTGGATGTTACCAGGGTTAGAATTATCACCAAGATCTAGTACTGGGGTAAGTGCATCAAAATAACGTAAAAACAGTCACCGATTTAAGGTGGATGCGGGGAATTCTTTTCTCAGAGGAATGGTATCCATTTGACTTTTTCAAAGAATTCTTCATAAATAACGGGGAAAAGAGGGGTTAGCAGGGTGGGTGGGAACGAGAACAAAAGCGATGTCTTGATTTTATTTAAGCGGCATAGCAAGCTTGGGAGGGGGCCAAGTGGCAATTCCTGCTGATA
This sequence comes from Ginglymostoma cirratum, assembly GCA_024137785.1. NCBI lineage: Eukaryota > Metazoa > Chordata > Chondrichthyes > Orectolobiformes > Ginglymostomatidae > Ginglymostoma > Ginglymostoma cirratum. The sequence continues at coordinate 31,365,415 of JAHRHZ010000111.1, read as the reverse complement.
ATTTGCTTGTTTTGAATGCAAAACAAAAAAAAGTCAGCGCAAACTCTCAGTGGCTTCATTTCAGAAGAAGGCTAAAACATGGAGCAAACACTAAACAAACGAGAAGCCGAAAATAAATTTTCCAGGCTGGATATGTCACTTTGCTGTGTCAACTTGAAGATTGACTGTACCTTTCTGCAAATGACCTCTTAAAAGAGCATCCTTTCAAATGATTAGAGCTGTAGTCATATCCATCTTGAAAGACTGAATCATCCTGAACTGAACTGAACTAAACTAAACTAAACGTCCAACGATTTGCATTGTATAGCATCAAGTTTTTGGGTGATAAGTGAAAAATCTGCTCAACTCCCATAGTTTATACAATGCACATTAAATTTTCCAAACAAATTGATCCAAAACAGTCTCTTTGCAGGAACTGGACTCATGCCAGCATTGATCTCCAGTAAATTTAACAGGAGAAATGACTGGCTTAATTTGTTCTGATGCACAACGTGTTTCAGGCTTTCTCCAAGGCGGAAATGGATGCAAGCCCATTAACTGACACTCAATACAGTTTCATTGAAGAAAAGACAAGGCTTTAACACAATCCAAATATGAAATATCAAGCCGTCTGAATAACATTGAGAGTGTGTTGAAATTGTTTGGATTGATAATCCCACTTTGCAGGGACCCTGCATCTACAATCTGGGCTTGTTTGCACTGGAAGAGCACAGTAAGGGGTAACTGATGGAAAATGTAAAAGATTCTGAATGGTCTCCATAAAGAGGTGGACCTTGAAAAGATGCTTCCTTGGGGGAGGGAGAACGAGACGGCAGCATTTAAAAAGTTAGGGGCCATTGTGTTTTGAAGAAAAATGGATGCAAATTGTTCCTTCCCCTCAAACTGTACAGCTTTGAGGCACACTGCCTCAAAATGTGATGGAAATGGAGGTCAGAATTAAGTAGAGGTAGAGTATCTTGTTAGAACAGAAAGCCAAAAACATGACCTGGGCTAGATGGGCGTGGAATTACAATAGATCCTTCAGCCATGGGCATGCTGAAAGGTGAAGCGGTCTCAGCTGGCAAAATGGCTTACTTCTGATTTTAATTTATATGTACACAATATTAAATCAAAACTCTAACATCGAAGCCTCGTCCTGTGCTGTAATATTTCAAGCAACAATTGCATATGTAAAAAAAAAGGTACTGTGATTTTCAAAAACTACATTGAAGATCTTGGTGCAAAAGGTGAAGTGGGAACTAAATAAATCTTCCATTCAGCTTGAAGGAGCAGGGAGCAACAGGTGGCTCATGCTTAGGAGGACTGAATAGCGTCAAGCACCACAAGCATAGTTTCAAGGACATGGGTGGAGTGCAATAAAATCAGATAGTAACAAGTCAAAGGCAGTAAAGATCAATCTTCAGAGGGTTTTTCCTCTCAACTGATCCAGTAGACCCATTATTACTCAAATTCACTGGAGCACCATCTCCCCCACCGCCAAAAAAAAAACCAACATCAGCATCCATCTCTTCAACTCCTAAGCTCCCTCTCACACCGCAGACATACACGAGCTTGGCACCCACAGCTCTCACCAACCAAAAGTTCTGAGGAAGGGTCACCAGACCCGAAACATTAACTGTTTTTTTTTTCCCTCTTCACAGATGCTGCCAGACCTGTTGAGCTTTTCCAGTAACTTGGTTTTTGTTACCAACCAAACGCTACTCATCCAGAAAAGTCACGTCATCAAACCACAAAGTAAGGCTCTGACTGGCACTCTTTCTTGCAGGAGGAAGTGGCATGAACAGGAACAACCAGCGAGAGCGAGGTGCACGCCTGCATTCTCTAAACCCAGAGGCACTCGTGGAAAGGAGTCACTTAGGTTAGGCCAAGTGGCAGGGTCAGAGCCCAAAGCCATCACGAGGATACTCACATGCCCTTGCCGTGTGGGGGTGTACGTTTAAGCTAACACTTCTGCAGAGGCAAGCCCAAGAGGAGAATGTCAATCTCACAATACCCTTGACCGTGTCACCTCTACTGCCATTCCCACCCAAGCCTGAATTTATAGCTGCAGTGTTCACCAATGTCTGTACCATACACAGAATCTCAGTGGAGCAGACCAAAAATGAAATTCAATCCTACATGCTGATAAGAGCAGGGGAAGGCCATTGAGCCCCTCAAGTCTGTTCCACCCATGGAGATCAGCCATGATCTGTGGCCCAACTCCATATACCTGCCTGATGACGACACCTTGAAAATTTTAAGATGGAGAAAATGGTACCTCGCAGCAATTACTAACCACATGTGGAAAACAGAGCTGCAAAACTGCACACCTCAGGTGATCCCTAGATTGTTACCTCAACATACACCTTCCTCAAACCTCCCCTTTGTCCCTCATTACTCACACCTGCTAATATCCCTCATTCCTTTGGTCCCCTCGTAACAACTGCTCCCTGCTACCTGACGTGACTTACATATTGCGCCAGAGCAATAAAATACATTCACCTTCGACTGTCTTTTCAGCCCAAAATGAAAGATTTTACATGATTATTCGAAGCACAACCGCAAATTATCTGATGTTCGCAGTCATATCAAAAAATGTTGTCAAATGATCACACTCACTGATTTCCATGAGCCTACATTCAGGAATTTGACTCAGCGCTGCAGTAAGGTTAAGTGGGCAGCACCGCCTTTGTGCCAGTCAGCTACCCTGCAATACAAAGTGGGTTGACCAAACAGGCACGTGACTAGGGTAAAAATCTCCTTCTATAAATTAAGAACATGAAGGCCCCTTCCATGTGTCAGAGGAGCCCAAAACTAGAGGACATAGGTGAAAGAGGAAAGATTTAAAGAGGGACTTACTGAGGAACTTATTACACAGACAGTGGTGCATGTATGGAATGAACTACCAGAGGAAGGGGAGGAGGCTGGCACAATTACACCATTTAAAAAGGCATCTGGAGAGGCATACAAAGAGTTTAGAGGGACACAGGCCAAATGGGGCTAGATTAATGTAGGATATCTCTGGTTGGCACAGATCAGATAGGCCAAAAACTCTGCTGTATGTATCTGACTCTGATGATCTCAGAAGATGAGGAAGAATTCATGTTGGCCGGTTTCTCAACCATAGCGAAACTACAAAATAAAATGCCCTTCTTTGAAGCTGGTCTCATGAATGCATATTTATTTTGCAAATTAACTGGAGTGAAATCAAATTTAATTCCATAATACATGACAATTAAAACTGTACACTGCATATATGCCAACATTAAATCTTCCAAATAATAAGCTGTTTGGAATATACTCTGCAAGAGGCACAAGGAAAACCTACCACTTTCACTTTGGTGTTCCTCCCACGCCATGAAAACCACCATCTGCCTCCTTTCTTCGGCATCTTTTCTTTAATCAGATTTTCCACCGTAACCTATCACAAATGTACAAAAGTAACTAATGGAATAAAGAAAAAAAGTGAACCTAAATGCTGCACAAAACACCATGAAAATGCCATTTTTGCAAGTGAAGGAAGCAATAAAAACACACTGTGGGCATAAAACGAATCTTCGCAAACCAAAACGCAGCAACATTAAACAGCGAATGCAGGTAACTGAGGCATGAGTACTTGAATGATTTTTTTGAAAAAAAACAAAAAATTCAAAAATCACCACAGAAAAAGGAAATTAGAAAAAAGGGAGAAAGAGAGAGAAAAAAAAAGTTTAGAAATACATAAAATATAGGCTTTTAAATCATTTCAGCTTTAACATTAAATGGAATTTCAATTCTAAGTCAGAAATGGACATTGTATACACGTATACAAAAAGTAATTTAATTAATTTAACCAACCAATACTGGATACAGCTTCTAAATAATACAATATACTGAAGCCTGAATATTGTCTCTAATAACATGTGCTAAGTGAATTATTTTCTCCCCAAGACTATCTCACTGGGGTCTCCACAGCCTCTCTTTTGAAAACGTATCACAAGTTAGCTAGTACAGCTCTTGTATGTATTTGTGCACAGGTTTACAAAACAGCTCAATGCATTGCTCTAAACGTGCCTACTGGAAGTTCGTAAGGCAAGTGCCGTCACGTGAGTGTGCAACAAACAGGAAATATGTTAGAACAATACTGTTAGAAACAGTCCAGACAAGGTTCATGTGACTCATCCTTGGGATGAATTGGCTATAACATGTTTACGAGATTCGGTCTACAAGCATTGAAGTTTAGAAGAAAGAAAGGTGATCTTGTTGAAACATACAAAAGATCTGAGGGATCTTGATAGGATAGATATTGGGAGATTGCTTCCACTTATGGAAGAGACTAAAATCAGATGTTACATCTCCCATTGTAACATTTTAGATAAGTATGGTCTCTGTCAGATAAATGTTAACTCACCTTTGGCAACGGTTTCTGGAATGTTTGCACAGCTAGAAGCATAGGAGCAGCTGTTGGCCAGTTATAGTACCTAGGTTTTGTCAACAGAAGATTACATTAATATCAGCAAATATATAAATCACATCAGGTTGATTCATCTGCCTTAAACTTCCACAACAAAATTCCTCAGAACCGGATCCAAAAATATTAACTGATTTCTTCAGATGCTGCCAGACCTGCTGAGCTTTTCCAGCAACTTCCGTTTTTATCCAAAGTTCTTTCAGTTTGTAGTTGAAGAATTAATAGTGGGTTCATAATTACACATTGCCTTTAAAGGTATAAACACCTGACAGGAATTAGGTTAGGCAACTGTGACAATTAAGACAAGTTAAAAGATTGTGTCAGATCAAAAATGAGGCTATCACTACAAAAGATAACTACAAAGATATGAGGGAAGAGATGGCCAAAGTTGATTGGAAGCAGCCCATAACGACCAGTTAAATCAGGGACCGGACGGTCCACCAAGATTCTGGAAAGTTGAGATGCACTAACTTGGCTTTAAGTTTAATCTTTCAACGGCCAATTCTGAAGCATCCCAGCCTTCAAATTCAGCCCCTTCCTTAATCCTTCGGTGAGCTCAGACCGTACCGTCTCAACCTCACCATTCCAGCCACCTTGTCCCTCATCCACAAACTCACTGAAAAGCTTCAGTACATTTTCAAGTTCTCTCTGCTGCTGCCTCCCAGGGTTCCCGAGCTATCCAGGTTTGGGAAGACCAACCATCAGAAAATTCAGAGCAAAGTAAATAGATAAAAAGGTGCGTGCCTAGACATCATTGGGGAAAGAGGGATTTTAACACCGACCAGAAGATTTAGGCCAATATATTAAGCAAACAGTTAGTTTCTATTTCAATGGAGAAAATGCACCAAGTGTGCATTTCATTACACTTTATTCATTAACAGGATGAAGGTCTCACTGGCTCGGCAGCATTTATTGCTCAGAGGGCAGATGAGAGTCAACCCACATTGCTGTGGGCCTGGAGTCACACGTAGGCCAGGCCAGACCAGACCAGGTGAGGACAGTAGTTTCCTTCCCCAAAAGGGGATTAGTGAACCAGATGGGTTTTTCTCAACAATAGACTCATCATTAGATTCTTCATTCCAGATATTTTACGGAGTTCAAATTTCACAATCTGCCTTGGTCTCTGATTAACATTCCAGCAATACCACCACTAGGCCATCCCCTACTTACTTGCTTCCTATCTTCACAACCAGATTGGGATCATCAATCATTCCTGGATTCTCCGCAAACTGTTGATACGTGACGGAACGCTGTAAAAATTGTTCTGCACAAAAAAAAAAGGAATATTTGCATCAAGTCTTGTTACAAAACAAAGGAGAATAAAAATGACAGAAACGCATCTCATCTTCATTCATTCATCCATCCATCCATCCAAAAGGATCAAGTCTCCCCTATTGTTCCTCAGGACCATTCCATGATTTCTCTTCTACTGCTCCATTGGATTCATTTGGCAGTAGTTAGGCATTTTGTTGTTAGTCTTATGATTGCCAGGTTTCATTCAATTTCATCCTGAACCATACTACAGATTTGTTCACAATAAATTTCATTTACATATTTGGTGCGATGACTTGGCTAACCAAATGGCCTATTCCAAAACCATTGTTTTCTCTCCCCGCACCCCCCACCCCACACACACAGCAGTGGTCAGAAGTATGACCTCCAAGGCACCCTAACTCATTTTACAGTTTTTTTTTTAAAACAGTTACAAATCTGGTCTCGTACAAATGAATTTTACAGTACATAGAAAAATATTAAGTTCTAAGCTAAAATCCCTTTTCAAAAATCAAATCACTACAAAATAAATTGCTTTTTGCGTAACACTTGATTTTTGAAAAATCAGATCTCTACAATGTTCCTTCTAGAGTTCTTTCTCCCCCCCTTTTTGATACTCTAACATTCAGCATAGTTAAATCATAAAATTATAGGAATTTTCTGCAGAAGGAAGCTTCCTCTAGTCTATTGACCATGAAAAAAAATTCCATATCAACAATCTAATGGAGTCACTTCCACACATCTCACGTAATTGTCCAATTTTCACCGAGAACTGAAAGGTTACAACATGTTCTCTATGAATTAGGTCAGTGCAATGCATCTAAAATGAAAATAGAAAAGAAATCCCCAATTATACTCGACATTTAAGCTACTAGATATAAAACAAATTAAAATGGTAGCGACGTGCCTTGGATCCTTTAAGTACTGGTGTCCAACCCATACCTAAGTCACAACCATGGATTCAGATACCCACTGACACATTTTATCTAAGACTAATTGTAAAAAAAAAAACAAATTTACTGGTGTAGCAATTAGATGAATACATGGGTTGTCATGGCACCTTTGCAAGATATGGATTAAGCAGAGATGACCTTACTTGGTTACCATTTTCTGAACAATTCAGAACTCATGGAATTTTTACCTTTTGTTATTTCTTTGTAGTCATTAAGCCCACCACAGAGTGAAATAGCAATGGTTGGTAGATCCCCAGTACTATCAGAGAAACTGTCAACGCCACTGTCCATTCCAGAGCTGCCTACAGTCTGTGGTGACTGGTTTTCCGAATGTACTCCATTTTCAGACTCATTCCTACTAGCTGTGCCATTTTCACTGCAGAAGAAATAATTACAGGACGACTGTTACATCAGGTACATTCCAGATTACATTATGTCATCAACTGAGCTTTGAAAGAAAAAAAAAAAACGTGCAATTTCATGGGCATTACCATTTTGGAAAATAAAGTGCTGCGATCTCAGGATTCATCTCAGTGAGATCATCCAGGTAAACACCATCTGTGCCCAGGTGACGACTGCGTTTACCTGAGAATACAAAACGAAAAAAGGTAAAGGAAAACGAAAAAGGTATCAATCTCTGCTTCAACAACGGTGTTACTCCCATTTTACAATTACCAAGATTATAGACAAAGCTGTAAAAGTACACCCAAATCTCAATCCTGTGCCATTTCAGCAAACCTTTTCAGTGGACCATTATTCCATTTGTAAGTGGACATCTGCAGAAAAACCAGTTAGTACAGGTAAAGCACATGGTCTCAGTCATGTCAGAACATTTTGGGTTTAAACTAAACAGTGATCGCTTCCATGTATTTTACAGTCCCATGTAAACCAGACATTACATCAAAAGAAGGTTTTGTCATTTGGGAATTAAAAAAGTACAGGAAGCTGTGCATGAAAACTAGGCCCAGAAGGAGGCAACAGAAAGATTGATACATTTTGCAAGAACTGCAAAAGTCAAGACAATACCTTTTCAATATGAAGTTTAAAAAAAGGTGGGAAACACTTAAAACTTCCATGAGGGAACAGACTTACAAGTCAATATCCACCCCCAAAGCCTCTCTGAAAAATATGCAAAAATTTAGCATGCCACAAGTTTCTTAATTAAACACAATCTACAAAGTGAACGGTCCAGAAATTCAGCGAGTTGCCAATAGAACGGAACCTGCAGTTCTATTTTGCAACTGCAGAACGTGCAGCAGAGTGCTTCAGTGTCACTTTAGACATCCTTACCTTTCTTTTTTGATGGGGAATCAGTTTTGCTGATTTCCTTCATCTGGTTGCCAGTGTGAACTGACTCCCCATTTTCTGGCACCACCAGAGCTCTCGAGGGTTCAAAGATTTCTAAACGACATGCAAAATTGTCCGTTGACTGAGACGTAATCTCTTTTACTGCCAGAGGCTCAGGTTTCAGTAGTGGAGGGGGAGGTGGTGAACTGCCGTGAGTGTTTACATAAGGGGCACTCTCAATAGCTCGGAAGTGAGTGTTTCCAGATGGAGTGATGTTAACCCGGTTATGTTCTTCTGTTTTCTGATGAGTTACAAGCTGAAATAAGTAATAAATTGGAAATGGTCAACAACAGTTGGTGATACTTATTCATATCGAGTGCTACAGACACTGCTCCACGTCTCATCGAGATGAGACTGGGTGGATTTAAGAACAGGGCTTTCACTAGTGCTAGGTAAGTTGCACATAAAATGGCCTCAAATCCCAAAGTTAGGCTAGATATTAAAAATGAGAATGGGTGAATAATCAAGAACAAAGGTGGGGGAAGGAGAAGCGAGAGCAAACAGTGTCAAAATGATGGCAGACAGTAACTTAACCATATTCACAATCTTGTTGCACATACACAATTCCAAACTGAACACGGCGTAGGATTTTAACCTGTCGAGTTTGAAAAGTATAAACAGATTGCTTTGTCCAATCTAACCAAAGCAGCTCTTCAGCAGATAATACCTGGGTTAAATTGAGGAAAATCCATTTATCAAGATATTAAAATTCTCAGGTGGGGGTGGAGCAGGAACACTAGAGAAAACCAATTCAGATCTTTGAGCAGATTTGAAGGTGGAAAGTAAAACGTGCAAACAAGTTAAAAAAGTCAGAATTTATGTACAAGAGCGTGGAGACAAGGAAGGATTGTGCTGAATTTATACATGTTGGTTAGATTACATTATATAGTCCAATGTTGGACACATTTGTAAGGAGGGACACAAGTATTTTGAGGAAGTGGAATGTAAATTCCAGAGAAAAAAAATTTAGCAATCAAGAAATTTTATTCAATCTAGCAGCTAATTAATGGAACTTTGAGTCGAAGTGCACAAAATTTTAGAAGTTTGAGTTTATTTTGTCAAATTATTTACGCAGGTTTGTAAATCAGAAACAAACAGCCACAGAAATTTACAAGAAAAAGAAATGGTAAAACAGATATCGAAACCAAAGGAGGGGAAAAAAATTGGCAGAGAGATTATAAAGGGATTATTAATGTATATTAATGGAGTACTGTTCAAATAGAGTTAAGCATGAGGAGCCTGAAGAGAAAATTAAGTTAACATTTGAAAAAAAAAAAGGACAAACATTGAGAAGGATAGAGGATGAGCAAGCAAATAATTTAGAATAGACAGTGTGAAAATACAGCATTACTGGAATCGGCCACACGGGATAAAGAGAAAGGTCAGTGCAGAATTGGTCTGTGCCTTGATAACAATGTAAAGTACTAAAAATAAAAAGCAAAACGTCCTTTCTTCGTTGTACAAGAAAACAAAAAAGTTACATATATACTCAATTTAACTTTTTGCATTTTCCACATACCTTGCCAGTTTGAGGTAGTTCACCCCATGCCCAGTGCATTTCTGTGTTTATTCTATTCATCCCTCTTTCAGACGGCTTGCTAACCAATTCAGAATCGCTGTTAGGTGTCGGAGGACGGGATCTTGCAGCACTAAAATAAATGAGTAATTTAGCACTGTAAATAAATAAAATTCTTAGGTAGTGCAAACTGGTCTGTCAAATTATAACGGCCATGAATTACCTCTGTAGATTTGGCATTCTCAATTCTCAGAATCCCTATGGTGTGGAAGCAGGCCATTTGGCCCATCAAGTCTACACTGAAAGGATAGAACAGTCTGGTTGGGATGCTTTCAGAGGATCAAATGTTCTTCCTTTCTTTCAAAAAAGTAAAAAAGGAAAACACCATGCATTTACCACGGCTAACCCACCTAGCCTGCACATCCCTAGACACTATGGACAATTTACCTAACCTAGTTTGCTCCCCCAGTCCAAACCAGAGCACCCACACAAACACAAAACACCACACAGTCGCCAGAGGGTGGAACTGAACCCTGGCTCCGGGTGCTGTGAGGCAGCATGGCTAACCACAGTGCGTGCATGGGCGAACGGATGAAATAACTGTTGACTTTTGTTTAACAAAATTAAACTGGTTTCTTTTAGTGAGCCCACCTTCTCTCAATTAGAAACAGAATTGTTAGGCTTTGTTAAAGTGTTAGATGAACACACTGATATATACCACATGACTGGCTAATTGTACTACAATTCAGAAAATGCATTTATTCTCTTCTGTTTTAGTAATACAGAATAGAATTTAGTTCAGATGAATTTGCACAAAAGCCATTATCTGCTTATCAAATACAACCAATAGGTTAGGATATATATCCACATCATGGAAACAGCCCCTTTGAAAAAGGACTCATTTTATCAATTAAAAAGAAAGGTGAAAGTTCAAAGAGACAAAAATCCGACAGCAGTTAACAGAGCTTTAAAAGCCAAGGTGCAGAAACTATGCTTATTTGCGCATTACTATTATTCCACAAGCTAAGTTTTTCTTTTGCCTTCTTTATCGTGTTGGAAGCAATAGGTTTATTTCCATAAGACTAGCAAAGAACAGATAGTCACAAAATTAGTTCAGTGACAGGAAGGTGTTTGTTACAAGAAGACAGGAGATTCACAGGACACAGGACACAGTACTAGGTCTTTTGATATGAAAGAGAGAGTGTCTAAAATAAAGCAGTGACATGCTTAAAACATAGGTGACATGAATACCAACTTTTGTAGGTGATACAATCTCATGATGATTTGACAGAAAGTGCAGTGTACATAAAATGCACTAAGATATTAGAATGTTTGGCAAAAAGTGACAAATAGAAAATTGAACTGAAATTGGGGTAGATGATTACAAGTTTAAAAAAAAACCAAGGAAGGGATTATATACAGGATGCAAGAGCAAGGAGGTTATATAGTAGAAAATTGTATAAGACATTAGACAGATGGTAGCTGTACGATTGTGCACGGTTCTGATCTCAGCATTAGAGTCAAGAGGTGATCACAGTGCCAAAGGACATTGCAAGGATGTGGACAGCTAAAAGTTCTCCTATTATCTCTCAGAGCAGGGATTAGCTAGGCTGAGGTTCTCTTTGGAACAGAGAAAGGTAGAGGCGAGACTAAATGGAGGCGGATAAAATTATGTGGAGTTTTTGCAGAATTGATAGGAATGATTTATTTTCCAGCAAGATGTCAATAACCAGGGACCATAGGTTTAAAAGTAGTTTGCAGAATGATATTCTTTGCACCCAGAAGGCAATGGGTTTACAGAAAGGCAGTCACATTAGTCAAAGTCCCAATTAAAAACATTCAAACCCCTTCTTTCCAGAAATCTAACTAGTAACTTCTTGAGATGCTTATTACATGAATAATTACACATTTTATCTGTATTGAACAAATTTGCCATTTATCAATGGCAAATCAAGTTTGGACCTTTACCACCTGCAAGATAGTAACTGAAAAACAGCATGGAGATGGTGGCTCGTAGTAGTGCTGGGACCTCAACAATAAAAAAGGATCCTGTCTTCAATGAAACTAAACGAATGTTGCACGTCAGGTTAAGTAGCCTTAAGTTGTTAGATTTAACAAATCACGAGAGTTTTCCCTTATTGCACCCACATTCTCTTAAACTATGATCATAACATCTATCAATGCATCCGGCCTGTGATACATACATGTAGCGTCACTGTCACTCCGTCCGTCCGTCCATCCACAAATAAAATCTAGGAATTAGCATGTTGTCGTCTGGAAAACTAACTCTGGTGCAAGAATGGTGTTGAGTTTGTGGAAGTTTTCATGCAAGAGATTTAAATTTAAAGTATTGCAAGAGGTCAATTTCCTGGTTTCTTTGACTCATGCACTTTCAATGAGGGAAAGCATCTGCTGCTCACGTACACTGCTGTGGTGAAAAAGGACCAACATGCACAGATTGTAGATTGATCTACTACCATTGATTTAAGCCCAGAAATTGAGCTGCCACAAGATCCAAATTTGGATGTCAGCGTAACTAAGATGCTAGCAATCTTCGGTTTCCCCATTAATTTTTTTCAACTTCAAAACATATCTGTTAAGCATAGATTGTAAGCATAAACATCTGCACGGTGGCTCAGTGGTTAGCACTGCTGCCTCACAGCACCAGGGACCTGGGTTCAATTCCAGTCTTGGGCAACTGTAAACTCCACATAGACAGACATTCTCTGCATCTGCATGGGATGTCCTCTGGGTGCTTTGGTTTCCTCCTACAGTCCAAGGATGTGTAGGTTAGGTGGATTAGCCATGGGAAATGCAGAGTTACAGGGATAGGGTAGGTCTAGGTGGAATGTTCCAAGAAATGGGGTGGACTCGATGGGCTGAATGGCCTGCTCCCACACTGTAGCAATTCTATGATTCTATCCTTTCCAATGCACAGATCACCATGCTACAATATAATGGGACAGCATGCAAGAAAGTGAAGTGAACACGATCACTGATGAGCAGTTACAAACACTGTACTAATGCTACATCCATCCATTACAGTGGAGCAGAGATCAGTGGCCTATAGAATCTGCTTCATTCTTAGAAATCGAACAAACTCTGACATTACATAGAGCGAGTCCTTACTTGCATTTTCAATTGTTTCCCAAATTCTGATCAGAATGCCTGGCTTCAGCAGAAGGAAGCCAAGAAATTGAGAGAGAACAAAAAGGCCTCGTCACTCTGTAGTGCGCTTGGGACTGGTGTCCGGGTTAAGGGAGCTGTCCCACAGAATAGTCAAGTTACAGCCGTACATAATTTAGACCCATCAGCCAACACCCAAGCCAGCTCCTCCATCCCCAGTACTGTATGGGAGACAATGACATGATGTAGCAATTACATTGACAAAAGTAATTCAACCTGTTATTTGAAGGTTATGTGAAACACCCATTTAAAAAAAAACAAGACAAGACATGGGTCACGTAGTACTGTAGAATTCAGCATGTATGCTGTAAGTTACAGGTGTCTGGGCTCAATTTAAGCAATTCACACATATTACACTGTTGGCTACCATCAGCATGTAATGAATTCTTCTGTCAGCAATAAAGGTGGAGACAGGTCTGTATTATTACATCACATGCCAAAATACAGAGAAGACATCAGGAGTACGTCCCTTAAACTCCACGCTGTCCTAGACCCTACGACCACCTTGATCCAAACAAGCATGAGTTCGACCAGAGTTTCAGATAAGAGGTTAGATCAACTGCTCTAGGGTGATACATTTTCACAATATAAAAGTGCACTCATGTACTGATTCAGTAAAGTCTTAAAGGCCCTTGATTTTTGCACAGCTTCTCAAAAAAAAAAAAAAACACATGGCCAGCAGGAAAACCTACAGGTTGCTGCAAATGCTACCATATACAGAAAACCAGCATTCAAAAAGGTGCAACACCAAAGCCCATTACAGCCGTGAGGAGGGAGGTCATTTGCCAACTGCAGAGTATGCAGCTCCATTTGCAATTCCTTAAGAAAGTTTTGCCTGCACATGGTTATTGGCACCCAGCTCTGCAGGCAAGAACCTGGGAGCTCTGCTGGAGGGAGTGGTGCATGGTTGGACTCATCTTCCATCAAGAAGGATTGAGGCCACAAAAACAGACTATGCCAACCTGCTGGGGTCAACACAGTCTCAGCCACCTGAAAGAATGCCCAACAACATAAGATAGAAGACCTTCCCCACTCCACTAGCACGTGTGATCATTTTCTCTGCAATACCTCACTTACTGTCTGCTACTGTGCTCCATTCTCACTATATCTCATGCTCTCCCACTCTATTGCATTTAACATCTTCCCTTATTCACAGTCATCCACTCCAATTAATCCTGCAAGCCCTTAAGACAAAAAAAAAGTCAAGTCATGGCTAGATGCTGCCAAGATTCCTGGTTGCAATCTTAATAAACTAAAAAAAAAACCCCAAGAACTCCCAACTTCATTTAATAACGTTCAATTGCAAACAATACAGCAAATAATGTTTCCACACAGTACAAATAGGATACTGATAACCCATAATTTCCTGTGTTACAAAACTGGGGAGCAAAATTACTGACTGGAATTTAGAAAGGTTTGCTTCCAGGGATGAACTAAACTACCTGATCGGTAAGAAGACACTTTAATGAGGTGGGTGACTGCACAGCCTGAACATGGAGACTAAAAGGAAGAACAATCTCAAAGAAGGTGTTCAAAAAGCACAAAACACCTCCACTTACATGCAGAGTACATTAGCAATGGATGCCCAGGTAGTGAGCGGCTCACTGCACACATGCAGAAGAACTCACTGCAGGCAATTTTCAGCCAAGATCCAGGAGCACAGAGCTTTCAGCAGAACTAGTCTGAGGGCTACCCGTCACACTGCATTACTACAGGCCTGAGGAGAAGTTGTACAGGTAGTAATGTAGCAGCATTACAAATATATTTTGAAGCCTATAAAAAACACAGAAGGTTTAAAAGGCTCAAGAGGCAAAATAATTTAGATATCACAAGCCTGGATAAAAACACACCCGAATCAGTAACACTATGTAGAACTAACCACCAAAAAGTTTTATTTCCGCAAAGGTGGAATTGAATCAGGTGCAATATTCAGTTTTTGGGAGGTGTACAAATGGAGAATGTCTTGTGCAGGGTGACTGACAAAATAGATTGTTTTGAACCTTCTAGCTACACAAAAAAAGTGAGCAAACCGCATCATGTATAAAATTACAGTGCAACTATGAATAAAACACTTGCATGAAACTAATACAATTAGCTTCACCTCGAAATTTGAGACTTTGTAAACCGATACAGAACGTGGCATCCAATAATTTAAGACGATCAAATCCAGGCACATACAAGGCAATCTAACTTATTCTCCAATCTCAGGATTTATTGTATCCTGATTAACGCGTCCCCAACTCTTTCAAAACCAAAACAGCAACCGTAAAACAAGGGGAACATAATAAATTCAGACTTGATTTCAAAGCACATTACCAAACAAGATAGATAGAAAATATTTAGGAATAAAAACAGCAAACATTCTTCAAGTTAATTAAAAAAGATGAAAAAACACAAACAAGAATGGTTAATATGTTAACAGCATCACAAAAGCAAACACTGCAGCAGCGTTGACTGATACCTGAGCAAAGATGGAAAAAGAGGCGACGGCTGTGGACAAGAGCTAGACAAACCTCCAGCAACAGGAGCCAAAAGATGTGAAGTGTGTTCATGGTTTTCTACAGGCAGACTGGAGTTTTTGCAATGCAGCAAAGAAAGCAGAATTAATTAGATTGACTGGCTCTTGCCAAAACATCTGAACAAAGTGTACAAGAAGTAACAAGGAAGCAGTGAAGCTAGCTGTTACATTACTGATGCGTGACACTTACTACAAATGACAAGTCAGTTACATATCCAGAACACCATCGGAGCTAAGCCGACAGCGCTGTTTTCCATCTGAAAGTGGAATAGTACCCCAAAAAACAAACTGATATAAACAGTGTAAAAACCAAAAGAGCTGCAGATGCTGTAAATCAGGAGCAAATAAAAAAAGTTGCTGGAAAAGCTCAGCAGGTCCGGCAGCATCTGCGAAGGAAGAAACAGTCAACTTTTTTTTCTCTTTACCATGGACGCGCAATCCCTTTACACATCCATCCCCCACCAGGGGTGTCATAGGGCTCTCCGCTTTTTCCTTTGGGGCAAAGGCCTGAACCATCCCCACCTACCACCACCCTCCTCTGCTTGGCCAAGCCTGCCCTCACCCTCCACTTCTTTCAACTCCTCATTTTCTTCAGGTAAGAGGGGTTGGCATGGGCACCCACATGGACCCAAGTTATGCCTGTCTCTTCATGGGGTATGTGCAACATTCCTTGTTCCAGCCCCATTCCAGCCCCCACCCACAACTCTTTCTCCGATTCATCGATAATATCATCGGTGCTGCTTCCCTCTCTCATCTGGAATTGGATAACTTCATCAATTTTGCCTCCAATTTCCACCCTGCCCTCACTTTCACCTGGTCTATCTCTGACTCCTCCCTTGACATTTGTTTCCATTTCTGGGGATAGATTGACCACTAATATCCATTACAAACCCACTGCTACCTCGACTAGACATCCTCACACCCCATTTCCTATAATGGCACCATCCCATTCTCTCAGTTCCTCCGTCTCCGTCGCATATGTTCAGATGAGGCCAACTTCGACAAGGGAGCCTCCGAAACGTCCACCTTCCTCCTCAACAGAGGATTCCCCAGCTCCATTGTCGACAGGGCCCTCAGCCAGGTCCGACCCATCTCCCGCACTTCCACCCTCACCCCTTCTCTTCCCTCCCGCAACAGCAATAGGGTTCCCCTTATCCTCACCTACCATCCCACCAGCATCCACCTCCAGAAGATCAGACGCCGTTCCCGCCACCTTCAGACACATACTCCCCTCGCTCCCTTGTCCGCCTTCCGCAGGGACCGTTTCTTCCGGGACACACTGGTCCACACTTCCTTCACCTCCACAGCCCTACAGCACCTTCCCCTGTAACCTCCAACACTTCACTTGCACTTTCCAGAATCTAGTCTGCTGCATTTTCTGCTCAGTGTGGTCTCCTCTACACTGGGGAAACGAAGCATAGAGTTGGCGACCACTTTGCCAAACATTTGCGCTCTGCTCACAAAGAAGCCCTGAACTACCTGTTGCCTGCCACTTCAATGCACCACCCTGCTCCCTGGCCAACATGTCTCTGGCTTGCTGCAGTGTTCCAGCAAAGCCCAACACAAGCTGGAGGAACAACACCTCATTTTCCACTTGGGGACCCTACAGCCCTCTGGACTCAATATGGAATTCAATAATTTTAGGGCCTAAACTCTCCCATGTTCCAGCCCCCCACCCCACAAACCAGGCATTGTTACCACAGCCTGCCACTACACACCCCCTGTTGTTAGTCACTGACAGTCCCCATTAACAACTATTCACCCACTCAGCCTGATCGTTAGCAACTCCTTTGTCTGTCCAACTGTCTCTCTCTCTTCAGGCTCTATCCTGTCCTTTATTCGCTACCCTACCCCACCCCCCTATTTTCTGCATATAAACTCACATTTTCCCAGCCACCATCAGTTCAGAGGAAGGGTCACTTGAAACATTAGCGGTCTTCTCCTTCACGGACACTGCCAGACCTGCTGAGCTTTTCCAGCTACTTTGTTTTTGCTCCTGATACAAACAGAGGATGCTGGAGAAACTCAGGTCAGGCAGCATCTGTGGAGAGAGATGCAGAGTCTTGTATGACTCTTCAGTTCTGAAGTAGTCACAGACTTGAAATGTTAACTGTTTCACTCCACACAGACGCTGCCAGACCTGCCGAGTTTCTCCAGCGTCCTCTGTTTACATCAGATTTCCAGCATCTGCAGTGTTTTGCCTTTAATCAAATCTAATAACTAAAATATACTTGTGATATTGATAGATGGAGAACTAAATGCAAACCTGTACAGAATATCCCCTTTTGATCCCTTCACTTATTGTTTTGGGGAGGAATGGGGTAGAAATCAAAGAGGAAGACAGACCTTTAAAACACTTAATGCTGACTGACCAATTAAATCCAAAACATTTTCTATTTTATTTCAGATGACAGACAGTCCTACGTTTCTTATCTGTGACTCAAAAGAAATGTGCCCAACATGTTGGCAATTTTAGTGAAGGATTCAAAGTAACGTGAATTTTTTGCTGATGGAACAAAATAACAGCTACCAGCTACAAATCGTCATCTTGCAGTTTGTTAGTTACTGATCGAAACAGGCCATCATTCTAAATTAGGGAAAGTGAGTGTTGTCATTATTTGTAAATAACATAACAAAACAGAGAGGAGAGTATGTCATTTGGCCCTTAAAGCCAGCTCTGCCATTCAACAGAATCATGGCTGACCATCCAACTCAATAACTTCTACCCAATTTCACCTTCTACCCTTTCATCCCTTTAGCCCCAAGAGCTACATCTATCTCGTTCTTCAAAACACAATGGCATTGGCCTCAAATCTCTGGCAGATAATTCCACAGGCTCATCACTCTCTTCACCCAGGGACTTCTCATCTCAGGAGCAAATGAATGAATTGCCTGACTGATGACTAAGTTACTGCTCACAGCTTTGGCATTACTCAACTTTACTTTCAACTGTAAAGCAACATTAATCCAGAAGTCCTTTAGTAAATGTTGCACACTTTGATTAAGAATGCAGTAGCAACATGGCAATCTCATCAGAGGAGTAATCTAGAGCTCTGTTCTGGGGCCAGGTGTTCGACTATCTGACACAATGTGATAAATTGGTCGTCTACATCCTACTCCCAAAAACAAAAAGTCTCGTCTCAAACAAAAAAAGGTGATGGAAGGGGTCATTGATTGTGCTTTGAAGCACTTGGGGGATTTAAAAAAAGTAACTTGCTTACAGACATGCAGTTTGGGTTTGATCAGGAATGCTGTTCTGAGGTTTGCTCAAACATGGATAAAACAAAAAAAAAAAAAGAAAAAAAATAGGCCGAACAGCAGAGGGGAAAACGAGGCAGTAACTTGACAAAACTGGAGTCAACGGAAACAGAGGTGAGGGCAGGCGGTGGTGGGGGAAGAGAGAGATCTCTCTGCTGCTCAGAATTATACCTAGCACTTAAACAGTGATTTTTCCAACTACCACAACCAATCATTTCAGCCCCCAGGAGATAATTCCACAAGTTCCCAGGGTAGTGTCCTAGATCCATCCATCAGAATGTCTTCAATTGCCTACATTCCACCCTATGACCAGATGTACACCGACCACTCTCACTTTCAGACCCATTCACTTTCTGTTCCTGAAGCTGTCCATTTCATAACGCTGCACAACCAGGACAATATCCAGGCTTGAGCCAATAAGTATCAATTAATATTCATGCCACACAAGAGCTAGCCAATGACTTTCTCAAGCGAGAGAGAGAATCTAACTGTCACCCCTTGATATTCAATGGCATTACTATTTCTGAACTCCTCACTTCCAGAAACATTTGCAACCACACCCACCAGCTCGGTGAGCATGTCTACAACCTCATCCACAACCTGAGCTACAAATCTTCTCTAACTTTCCCCACTTGACCAGAGACTGAACTGGACCTGCTATTCACATGCTGTTACTATAAAGGAGGTCAGAAGATAGGAATTAGGAAACAAGTAACTCACCTATCTTCTCAAAGTCTGTCCACTTAAAGACTTGGGTCAAAAGTGTGATGGGACATGATTTGCCTGGATGAGTTCAGCTCTAAAGACACTCAGGAAGCTTGGCATCAAAGGACAAAGCAGCCTACCTGATTAGCACCTTACCCACCACCAGTTCGCAGCACTGTGTACCATATACAAAATGCACCAAGCCTCCTTCGACAGCACCTTTAAAAGGACTCTACCACCTAGAAGGACAAGAGCAGGAGATGCAATGGGAACATCATGACCTGCAAGCTACTCATTGTCATGATGTGTAAAATGTATTGTCATTCCTCCATTGTCACTGGGGCAAAATCCTGGTTATCTGTTCCTAACAGCTTTGTGGGTCCCCCTTTCAGGAAAGGCTGCACGAGTTCGTGACAACACCTGTCACCAGAACAAAAATCAAAGTTGCACAACAAATGCAGGCCTTGCCAGTGACACCACATTCCATGAGCAATTAAAATAAAATTAAATACTAAAATCACTAAGAACTTCCAATTTATAAAGCCTGACTGCGCAACATGCTGACAACGTGGCTCCAAATCACAACATTTGGACTCAAATAATTTTAGAATGTTTCTCATCAACCCAGCAGCACCTCCCACACCTGCTAGGGTGCATAAAAGTACAATTTTATTTTTGTGTGGATGCTTCCATCTTACATCCTACTCTATTGACAGAGCGCTACACCTTATGAGTCAAACAGAATTAAGTGACCTGAAACACAAGACAAAGACTTGCCACAACCTCTCACATCCTAAGCTCAATTAAACTCTACGCATTGCTTGCCACTTGCCAGAACAAGCACTTGACCCGACAGAAAGCAGATTGGACAGCAAGCGCGATATTCATTAATGCAGAAGTGAGTCAGAGGAGACATCACAAAACTCAAAACAAAAAGACCACATACCCAGGTCTGGAGGAGCATTCGCTGTCAGAAAGTGGATGCACTGAAGACTGAGTGAAGCTGGTCAAGGCACTGACCTGAAGATTCTTGTCACTACACGTATTCGTGGAGTTCCTTCAGAGGGAAGACAATGAAGTCATTAATGGGAAGCTTTCAATGGTAGTTTGCAATTGTTCAAAACGAAAAACAAAAAAAAAAAAAAAACTGAACAATGACTTGGCCTGGAATTCCATTTGGTGCCCCCATTATTTTCCTGTTAATTTACAGCACCACAGTTTTGCAGCAGTTAAATGAAGTTAAACCCAGAAGCAAATGAATCTGGGTCACAAACAGATTTAAAATTGATCTAAAAAAGGCACCAAGCTCACAAGGTGATACTGATGGCAAAGAACTGAATTGCTCAATTTATCCCAATCTTGAATTAGATGGTACAACCCAACCCCTGGGAGGTAATGAATAGGGCAGATAAAGTGGATGTACTTGGATTTTCAGAGGGTGTATGGCAAGGTATTACACAAAAAGGTTACTTTGTAAGGCCCCACAGCATTGGGGGGTATTGCATTACAATGGAGTACTGTGTAACTAATAGATGACAGAATTGTGATAAGGAGGTATCTTCGATACGATTAACTAGTGGGCTGACATGGATCGGTGCCAGGGTCACAACCATTTACAATACATTAATGATTTGGATCAGGAAAATGAGTTACGAGAGTCAAATGTTGCAGATAACAAAAATAATTCAAAAGCAACTGGTTAGGATGATGACAGTCTGCACGGGGATACAGAAAGGTTCAGCAAGCAGATTAAAAACTTTGCCGGTGCAATATAAAAGTGGGAAAATGAGGCTCAGAATCCCTAGTGGAGGCAGGCTATTCAACCCATCAAGTTCACACTGACCCTCTGAAGAGCATCCCACCCAGATCAAACCCCTACCTTGTCCCAGTACCCCTGCATTTCCCACAGCCAATCCACCAAACCTGCACAATTTGGGACTGTGGGAGGAAACCAGATGAAACCCACACAGACACGGGGACAATGTTTGTGTAGAGTTTGCACAGTCACCTGGGGGTGGAATCGCATCCAGGTCCCTGGCACTGAGGCGCAGCAGTGCTAACCACTGAGCCGCCCTGGTTGTCCACTTTAGCAGGAGGAACAGAGAAAGACTGCAGGAAGCTACAGAGATATTTGGCTGTGCTTGTACATTTAAAAAATCCTTATCAAAAGAAAGGCATACTGGAATCGCTGTCAGTCCAGACAAGGTTCACATGGCCGATCCCAGGTATGAGAGGAATATTCTTATGAGAAGTTAAGTCAGTCAGGCTTGTGTTTACTGCAGTTTAGAAGACCCTCAGTGACTTGACAGACTAGATGCAGGTGGTGGTTTCCCCTTATGGGGGAAATCTAGGATCAGAGGGCATAATCTCAGAATTAGGGGTTGCCTATTCACAGCAACGATTAGGAGGAATTTCTTCCCTCAGAAGGTAGTGAATCTGTAAAATTCTTGACTGCGGTACAGGATAGGTGGATGGGTCATAAACAATGAGACATCTATATCTCAGCCTTGAACAACAAGTAAGAGGATAGAGGGTCGCGGATGTGCGGGGGAAGAGGAAGAAAGCAGAATTAAGGATTCAGATGAACCATGATCATGCCAAGTCCATCAGTCGATTGAATGGCCTAGTGAGGTTTCCAAGTCCCATGGTCTTAACTGCATCAGCAGTACACACTGATTTTCCAGTCATCAGAAGCTTAATGTAGTAACATGCATCCAGCACTAAGTGGCACTGTAGTCAAGTGTTTGCTTCTTGCATATCTTCTAGATAAAACAAACCATTTCTCAATTATTTTATGATAAATAGAGCAGTCCAGAATATCCACTCATTTAACCAATAAAATTCTAATGAAATCTTCTTGAAAACTATATTGATACACAAATTCATTCCAAAAAAAACCAGGGAGGCTTGCTAATTGGTTATTTCATAAATCTACCACAGCCATTAACAAAAATTTTAAAAAAGTTAAAAAGTGAATTAAAAAATGTTTCATGCTTTGTAAAAAATGCATAGTTAACTCAAGCTTGTTCAAAAGTCTCAGGCCAGCGATTTGACAAGCTACAAAAAGGACAATTAAGGTCTTAACATGCATTACGTGACGTGAAGGAGAAAAGATGACACCAGACAAATGCTATGTGATCTTCAGTACATTTAGTGCGTTGGCAATCAACGATCAACAAAGTAAACAACGAATGTAATTTGGATCGAGCTCAATACTATAATTAGTGGCTGGCACTCTGAGGAACAAAACCATCACACTTGGTCTGCAGCATCTGACCCGTACAGAACAAGCTGAGCTAAATATGTCAGCTGTTGCCAAGAACAGCACCAAGAGGCTATTCGGCCCAACAATTCTATGTGCTGCCCATAAAGAGCAATCTCCAACTTAGTCCAAAGTTGAAACAGTTTGGTGAAATCTGTTTTAAGTATTTATTCCATTCATCTGAGAAACAAAGTTCTTCAAACTCCCAGTGTAAACCTAGCCATTGGCTGCAAGAACTACTTTAAAAATCAATTACTAATTCGTTTGCCATTCACCCTTTATAGCCTTCAGCTGTCCAATAAAAGAAAGCAAGTTTAATTGGAATGAAGTTCAAAATGAGAATGATTTTTAAATCAATGAATTCTCTGCTCAAAAGACGAATTGAGCACTCCCAGTCAGTTCACATAACTACTCATTTTTCATAGGACCTCTCCTCTACAACCTTCGTTGAAATGCAGAGCATTTAAAAAGTGACAATATCAGGTGATTAAACTCATGTTCAGTACAGCATCATGATCTCTATGCTCAATGTGTCTAATTATAAAGCCCAGGATTCCATAAACCTGTCCTGCCACCTTCAAAAGGATTTGAACAAGCAGCCCAAGTCTCGGAATACAATGTCAAAAGGAAGTGCCAGAACTACATACCTTGTATGCTCTCTTCACATCGCCTCATTTTTCTGCACTGAAACTTATGTCAGTTACTAATTTATTCCATCTGCCTGACTATATCCCCATAAAACCTATTACTACCTTTCTCATTGTACACTTCCAAGTTCTTTGACATCTGCAAACTTTGAAAGATTATACATGAATCTTTTGGACTTGAAGTTACAATCAGTGATCCTAAGTAATGAACGTTGTTGAAAACCACAGACACTGCAAGCTACTGTACAAACCCTTCCAAGACGGGTCAAATAGAAACTAGAGAAATAGGGGATCACTAGCGTGGGTGGGCACCATTTTGACATGTGAAAAGAATTTCAATAGTGTGCCGTTTTAACTTAGTGATGGTGGTTAAAAAAAGGTACATCTTTGCACAATTGATCATAAAAAGCAGTCAAATTAGATTGTCTACAGCACCCACTGCAAAGAGTTCAACAACCAGAGTAACTTTAGCTATGGCATTTTCAGAAGGAACCCATTAAGTGTGGCACCTTCACTTTCAGACCACTTCCCACCACAATAAAATGCAATTTCCATATTGCATATTCAAAAAAAATAATAATCTGATGACACTTGTGGAGCAATAGCACACCATGACTTGACAATGAAACCACACAAAACATCAAGCAGCAAAGAGAACAAGCATGGGGCTGGATGAACACAGCAGGTCAAGCAGCATCATAGGAGCATCATAGGAGCAGGAAAACTTGACGTTTCGGGCCTAAACCCTTCATCAGAAATGGGGGAGGGGAAGAGGGTTCTGAAATAAATAGGGAGAGAGGGGGAGGCGGATAGAGGATGGATAGAGGGGAGGATAGGTGGAGAGGAGGCAGACAAGTCGAAGAGGCGGGGATGGAGCCAGTAAAGGTGAGTGTAGGTAGGG
>JAHRHZ010000111.1:31294885-31336421 GCA_024137785.1 Ginglymostoma cirratum | reverse complement strand
CCTCTACGTCGGGGAAACCAAGCGGAGGCTTGGGGACCGCTTTGCAGAACACCTGCGCTCAGTTCGCAACAAACAACTGCACCTCCCAGTCGCGAACCATTTCAACTCCCCCTCCCATTCCTCAGATGGCATGTCCATCCTTGGCCTCCTACAATGCCACAGTGATGCCACCCGAAGGCTGCAGGAACAGCAAATCATATTCAGCCTGGGAACCCTGCAGCCCAATAGCATCAATGTGGATTTCACAAGCTTCAAAATCTCCCCTCCCCCAACCGCATCCCAAAACCAGCCCAGCTCATCACCTCCCTAACCTGTTTTTCCTCTCACCTCAAGCCACACCCCCATCTCCTATCTACTAACATCATCCCGCCCCCTTGACCTGTCCGTCCTCCCTGGACTGACCTATCTCCTCCATACCCCCCTACCTACACTCACCTTTACTGGCTCCATCCCCGCCTCCTCGACTTGTCTGCCTCCTCTCCACCTATCCTCTCCTCTATCCATCCTCTATCCGCCTCCCCCTCTCTCCCTATTTATTTCAGAACCCTCTTCCCCCGCCCCCCATTTCTGATGAAGGGTTTAGGACCGAAACGTCAAGTTTTCCTGCTCCTATGATGCTGTTTGACCTGCTGTGTTCATCCAGCCCCATGCTTGTTATCTCGGATTCTCCAGCATCTGCAGTACCTTTTATCTCAAGCAGCAAAGAGAATGTGCCTTTCACTCTTGGAAAGATTCTCTCAGTCAAGCAATCAATTTCGTTTGGGGCAAACAACCCTTGAATAGCTTAAGGCACGTATTCAAAAAGCAGACCCACAGGCATTAGATTCCCTGGTAAAACTGGAATTTTCTTCTGACACAACAGGACTATTTCTTTCTATAGGACTAATCCACACACAGGAAATCGAAGCCTGCAGATCCAATGACTTCCCCTCTATAGAATATACCACACATTTTGGCCATTGGCACACTGCATTATTTTGCTTATAAAGTGGATTTTTTTGGATGAAATAGCATCTAACAATTCAACTCCCCATCCCCCTGCACCCCCATAAGAACAAACTGTCCTCACTCAGCTGATGAATCGGTAGTCCTCCATGTTGAGCAACACTTAGAGGAAGCACTGGAGGATGGCAAGGGCACAAAATGTACTCTTGGGTGGGGAATTTCAGTGGCCAACCAAAAAAAAAAACAAAAAAAAAAAAAAAAACACGAACAAAAAGTAGTGTGGTTGAGCAGTACTACTGATCAAGCTAGTCAGGTCCTACAGGACATAGCTGCTAGACTTGGTCTGCAGCAGGTGGTGAAAGACCCAAGAGAAAAACATACTTGACCTCATCCTCACTAATCTGCCAGCTGCATCTGTCCATAACAGCAGTGAGAGCAATCATTGCACAGTCCTTGTGGAGACAAAGTCTCGCCTCCACATTGAGATTAACCTCCATCGTGTTGTGAGGAACTACCACTGTGCTACATGGGACAGATTTCACACAGATCTAGCAACTCAAGGCTGGGCATCCATGAAGTGCTGTGGGCCATCAACAGCAGAATTGTACTCCAGCACAATCTGTAACCTCATGGCCTGGTGTCTACCCGACTCAACCATTACCATCAAGCCAGGGGATCAACCCTGGTTCAATGGACAGTGCAGGACGGCATGCCAGGAGAAGCACCAGGCATACCTGAAGAGGAGGTATCAACTTGGTGAAGCCAAGCAGGACTACTTGCACATCAAACAGCAAAAGCAGCAAGTGATTGAGGGATTGCTTAGTTCTCTCTACCAATGGATCAGATCTAAGCTCTGCAGTCCTGCCACATCCAGTTGTGAATGGTGGTGGACAATTAAACAACTCACTGAGGTGGTTCCATAAATATTCCCATCCTCAATGATGGAAGGGCCCAGCACATTAGTGCAAAAGAGAAGGCTGAAGCAATCTTCAACCAGAAGTGCCGAGTGGATGATCCATCGCAGCCTCCTCCAGTGGTCCCCAGGATTACAGATACCAGTCTTCAGCCAGTTCAATTCACTCCACGTGATATCCAGAAACAGTTGGCGACATTGGATACTGGAAAGGCTACAAGACATGACAACATTCTGGTAAAAGTACTGAAGACTTGTGCTCCAGAACTTACTGCTCCCCAAGCCAAGCTGTTCTAGTACAGTTCCCACACTTTAAGCTACGCAGCGTGGAAACGTGTCCTGTACACAAAAAGCAGGACAGTCCCAATCTGAATATTATACACTCACACATACCATTGACATTCAATGGTGTGACCATCACTGAATCCCCCACTATCAACATCCTGCAAGTTAGACTGATCAGAAATTCTACTGGACTCACCACAAACACAGTAGCTACAAGAGCAGGTCAACTTCTAGGAATACTGGGGTGAGTAACTCACCTCCTGAATCCTCAAAGCCTGTCCACCATCTACAAGGCATAAGTCAGGAGTGTTCTGGATGAGTGCAGCCCCAACAACACAAGCAGCTTGACACCATCCAGGACAAAGCAGCCCACATGATTGGCACTACAGCCATAAGCATCCATTCCCTCCACTACTGATAGCAGTAGATGTTCAGTAGTGCACACACTACAAGATGCACTGCAGAAATTCACCTTCCAAACCAACAAACACTTCCACCTATGAGCGTCTGCTGCCCTGCACCACCACCTTCAAGTTCCCCTCCAAACCACTCACTAACCTGACTTCGAAATATAATCACTGGGTCAAAATCTTAGAATTTCGTGGCACTGTAGGTCAACCTACAGCAGTTCAAGAAAGCAGTTCACCACCACCTTCTCAAGGGCAACTAGGATTGGGCGTTAAATGCTGGCCGGCCAGTGATGCCCACATCCCATAAGTGAATAGAAAATCCCATTAACAATGGATATAGGGACCCTGTAAAGAAGAGAGCACGATTAGGGGATTTCTATCGAGATTGCTTTAAATCAAACAGTTGTTAGTCAATTGTGACTTCAATCCGGTTTCTCATGCCAAAACTAATACATAACTTGATAAAAGAATAATTTTTAAAAATTAGTCTATTGATTTTTCAGGCTGGTTACAAATTAAAACAAACAAAGGTTATTCAAAAATCCAAATCTCTGGGAAAAATAAACAAAAAAATTCTGAAGTTTGTGAATCACAAAGAGTAAGAGTTGCAAGTTTCCTTTGAATAAGCTAATAATTTCTTGATAGCCTGAATGTTCTTGTACACACCTTACAGTTTCAGGGAATTCAATCTCTTCTTCAGAGCTGATTTCAATAGGAAACATATCTTCATTCTCTGAAGTATCGCAGTTATCATCTCGTTTTACATTGTCCACTCTCGATTTGCGCCTCCTTTTCCTCCTTTTTTTTGCAGAGCTGTTACAGAGTTGGCTCTCTGGAGCAGCCTGTGTAACATGAATTGGTGCTGATGTGTGGGAGGATCCAGTCGAGTCTCTGCGTCTCCCTGTTGTTCCTTCTTTTAGTGCAGCACCTTCTGATCCAAGGATAGGGGAGGTATTCAAGTGTAAAGGAACATTTGCCTGAAAAATAGTAACAAAAGATTTCAATTACACCCACTCTGGATTTCTATAGCAGTCAAGCGTGAGCATTTATGTATTTGCTCTTCATTAAGATACAACTGAGTAATTGACTGTGGATCCTTTGAAAAAGAAAGGATTTTTCTAAAGATGTTCAAGATCTCATAACTAAACCTCATCCAGGTGTTGATTAATCTAAAACAACGTTATCCACAGTGACATTAAACACTTGGGATTCCAGAGCACCACAATAGCACCACTTGCTATACAATTAACAGAACAGAACGCAAAGAGGGAAGAGAGAAGGACTATTTTCAAAACTTTGTCAGAATTGCAGTCAGTTTATGATGATCTGGAATGCACTCTCAGGTGGACAGTCACCACATCAACAACTCTCAGAAACAAAATGCACATGTCTTGGAAGAGGAAAGCTTGCAGTGTTGAGACAATAGTGGGATTAAGGAGATAGCTCATCCCAAAAGGGCTGATTAGCTGCCTTCTGTATGGTACGCTTCTATACCCTTCAGCGTCATCCTCAGGAAAGGCCCAGTGAAGTCATAACAAATTAGAGTGGGGTACTCATGCCAGCACAGGAAAATAAAGACTTCTATCCCAAAACGAAAAAAAAAACCTAATTTAAACACAAACCCATAACCAAGGACAGAAAACATATACATGTACATGTACATGTACAATGAAGTTTGTCCCATAGCCCAAGGCTAAACATTTAACTGATATTATAATAAGTTCCCAACAATTCTCATTTCACTCATGTTTACTGAATTGAACATTTTCCATGAAGATTCAATTGTTGCACAGCAATTGTTATGTAACCTCTTAATCACAATTTCAAACTTGTTATTTCAAGTCTGACTTGTGAATATTGTCACTACAGCCTTTCCTCATATGGCAAATGTGTCTTCATTCCAAAAGAATCTAGTTTTTCTGTAAAAATGTATAACAATGATTAGGAGGGTGGCTACAATTGAGGTTTATGCCTTAGCATTTGGTTTCTACAATTACCATATTTTTGGATTGTGGCTTTAGTTGGAGGGTAGATGAAAGTGATTGCATGACTTGGGCAAATTCCAGCACAATAGCAAGCTTGGTTTAGTCAGAGACCAAAAGGAAGTCTCAGATTGTTCAATAGAACAGAGGGGAACAAGGTATGCAGAGTCAGGGACAACGACAGTAGTCAAAGTTTTAGGTCCACAGTAAGTGCTATTTGTCACCCAAAAGTTTCAGACACGTGCTGTAGATGAATATTAAACCGAGGTGCCACAAAGTAAAGGAAGTTGGGATCAGAAATAAAGTTAACATCTCTACTTTGACATAGAAGTTAAATGTGCTTCCCATTGACCCTTCGCTGTTACAGCATCAGAAGAGGAAGTGAATGCCTGAAGAGATGGAATGACATAACAAAACAACCTGCTTGATTTGATCAGGATGGTGTTAGGATTAGGAGAGTCCAGAATACAGCACAAAATTGAAGTGAGTACAAAAATACAGTTAGTAGAGAAGCAATGTTCAGTTTTAAAAGTATAAAATAGGTGAAAAGTAGTCACTAAAAAAGTCAAAAAAAGGGCTCAAATTATCTTTGCTGAACAGACTGCATTTTTACTTGAACATAAAAGATTCCAACTCAAATGGAAAGCGTACAGGTTTTGTAAAGGCACCAGGGGGAAGGTCAGAGCTAAGTGACTAGCTGATAACCTTAAAACCAATTGTTTTCCCATTATTCAACATTGTAATAGTTGGCATACTTCAGTAAAACGCAAGTTATGTCCCGAGAGTGTATTTAAGCCAATTAAAACAAAACCACAAAATCATTCTATGTTCTGTCAAACAGTCTCAACGTCCATTCTTCTTTCTCAGCATTGGATGTGGAATTTCTGTCCACCATAAGGGGCGGGGGGGTGCATGTCAGATACTACCTTGTTGGCTTATAAAATTCCAAAATAAAGTTTAAAAAAAAAATCAAGCTAACACAGTTATTACAGCACAACAGGCCATTCAGTACATCCATGATTAAAATCAAATTAGTCCCACTTGATCCCCATAGACCTGTAAGTTTAATCTCCCTCCAATTTTGACATTCATCTGTTGCCACTATCAATTTAGAGTGTTCCAAGGTGCTACTCATAAAAAACCACTTTGGTATGTTCTTATGTCACAATTTACCTTGACGGTCTAATTGTGTGAGAAAGCAGATTAAAAACCCATTCACCATTGAAAAAAGCCATCGAAAGTTGCAGAGGATCAAAACTAAAATACTACTGTCAGTGCCAATAATTATCTGGTAATCAGAAGCAGAATAATTATTCTATCACGTGGTTGTCTACATGAGGCACTGAGTGCTTTAAATGTAAGCAAAACAAAACCAACTTAGAAATATTGTCACAGGTTACCTGTTTGAAAACACAAGCCGATTGTTCCGTACTTCTGGCATCCATATGCATTTATTATTTGCAATTTGAAGGAGTAGAAAGTGCAAGAAATAACGATTCAAAAGTGAGTGCGTTTTCAGATCTCAAGTGTGGTGCCAGGTGCTAAGGTCTAAATAAGCTTACTTAAGCCGGAAAAAAAGTTGATGAATTATTACAGCAACCAATAGATTCTTTTCCAAAAAGTTCTGTTGCATTACAAAAATATAAAAAGGCAAAATAATACACCACTCCCTCCCCTTCACAGCACCCAGTCGGGACAGGGTCCTTGGACTGTAAGTGGTCTGACCATGCTGATGGGCTTAGTTTTTTTTCTTGTCTATCAGACAATCATCGGATTTCCTGCACTCTTTTCACCCATCATCTGTCAAATTGTTCACAGGTTTATTTTTAAGTTAGAAAATCAGCCTTCAGTGGCCAAGAGATTTGCTTTCCTTAGCGTTATGATGCTGCATCTGATTCAGGAACAGCCTTGCACTTCTAATTTAATAGGTCATGCTCACTTCACAAAAGCAGCATTGACTTTGAGTGGAGAAGCCAAGAGTCTCCTGGCAGGTGCTGTTGATAATGGATCGACAGCCAGACTGGGCACTGCAGATATTCTGCTTCCAGTCCACTGAAGAATAACCAACTTTAACGTGTGGTGCTGAATTAGTCTGGTCTTCAAAGTTGGAGACTGTCAAATTTCCCATGGTGTTTCACTACCACTGTTGTGTTTAAGCCAGGCTACTTGAGATAGACAAATCAACCTGGGCAGGTCAGTCCAGCAGTGATCAGCTCCTTTCATAGCCAGGGTGAGGTCTCCAGGATGTCCATATCATGATGTAGTCAAGTAGGCAGGTGCCCATGTTTGGAGGAAGGATGCTTCCATGAGGTCTTCCATTTGGTTCTACCTATCCCCACCTATCATTTACTCCTATCCTCCCTCCCCAAAACGATCTTCTGCATACAAACCAACATTTTCCTGGCTACCAGCAGCTCTGAGGAAGGGTCACAACATGAAACATTAACTGATTTCTCTCCAGAGATGCTGCCAGATCTGCTGAGCTTTTCCAGCAATTTCTGTTGTTGCTCCCAATCAGGGAAAGCATTCTATTAGGGCTAAACATCCAGATACTTTAAAAAAAGAAAGTTCCACAGTCAGCTACTGGACAACATAAATAAATCATACCTTGGGAATCTCTTCTCCCTGGCAAACCGAAGGCAGCGCTTGGCTGCCCAAGAAATATTATTTGATGGCAAGTCGTCAAATCCGGTACCAAGCTCACGGACAACAGGATGGCAGAACCAGCCACCCTTCTGTGTAAGTTACAGACATGGACAATACTGCAGACTCTTCAGATTAAAGGAAGCATCACTAGAAATGCCTTTCAGAATCCTGCAAACTGACTGGCAGGATAACCATGCTAGTGTCAGTGCCCTCACGCAATACAACAGAGTGCCAGGGCACTGGCTGGGTCACACTGGTAACACACCTGACCAGACACTACTCCTTGTTCATGAGGAGCACGGAGGGCAGACCAAGTGTCCCAAGGAGGACTTTTTTTTTGTAAAAAAAACTGTGCCCCGATTTAGAAGAAAAGACAATGTAACATCCCCAATAACATGTGGGAAACCCCGTGCCCAGGATTGCCCAAACTAAACCAGCATGGGCAGACGGTACCAACATTTGAATGTTTCCAACAGATCCAGCTGGAAGAGGCCACGTACAGACAGCAAAACAGGTGCCAAAACCCAAACAGCCTGCTATCACATCTCAGATGTCCTCATTCTTCAAGGACCGCAACTTCCCCTCCGCAGTGGTCGAGAACACCCTCGACTGTGTCTCCCGCATTTCCCGTAACTCATCCCTCACGCCCTGGCCCCGCAATAATAACCAAAAAAGAATCCCCCTCGTCCTCACGTACCACCCCACCAACCTCCGGATCCAACGCATCATCCTCCGACACTTGCGCCATCTGCAATCCGACCTCACCAAAGACATTTTTCCCTCCCCACCCTTATCTGCCTTCCGGAAGGACCACTCCCTCCGCGACTCCCTTGTCCGCTCCACACTCCCCTCCAGCCCCACCGCACCCGGCACTTTTCCCTGCAACCGCAGGAAGTGCTACACCTGCCACCACACCTCCTCCCTCACCCCAATCCCAGGCCCCAAGAAGACTTTCCACATCAGGCAGATGTTCACCTGCACATCTGCCAATGTGGTATACTGCATCCGCTGTACCCGTTGTGGCTTCCTCTACATCGGGGAAACCAAGCGGACGCTTGGGGACCGCTTTGCAGAACACCTGCACTCGGTTCGCAACAAAACTGCACCTCCCAGTCGCGAACCATTTCAACTCCCCCTCCCATTCCTCAGATGACATGTCCATCCTGGGCCTCCTGCAATGCCACAGTGATGCCACCCGAAGGCTGCAGGAACAGCAACTCATTCAGCCTGGGAATCCTGCAGCCCAATGGTATCAATGTGGATTTCACAAGCTTCAAAATCTCCCCTCCCCCAACCGCATCCCAAAACCAGCCCAGCTCATCTCCACCTCCCTAACCTGTTCTTCCTCTCACCTATCCCCACCTCAAGCCCCACCCCCATCTCCTATCTACTAACATCATCCCGCCCCCTTGACCTGTCCGTCCTCCCTGGACTGACCTATCTCCTCCCTACCCCCCCACCTACACTCACCTTTCCTGGCTCCATCCCTGCCTCCTCTCCACCTATCCTCTCCTCTATCCACCTCCCCCTCTCTCCCTATTTATTTCAGAACCCTCTTCCCCTCCCCCATTTCTAATGAAGGGTCTCTGCCCAAAACGTCAAGTTTTCCTGCTCCTATGATGCTGCTTGGCCTGCTGTGTTCATCCAGCCCCACAGCTTGTTATCTTGGATTCTCCAGCATCTACAGTACCTTTTATCTCTGATACAATTTTAAGCCTGCTATCTCCAGGTGGAGAAGGATCACCTCAGGACCCACAACTCGAATAGACAGAAAACCCATCCTTAATCCTGAATGATTGCTGAAGAAAGCCTTCCATGCTGTACTTCCTACTCCCTGGAAGTAGGTATTCCAACTTAAACTTCACTTGCCCCTCTTGCCAACTCAACAGTTGTGGTCCATTTTCCACCCCAACAACCTTGTTGTATCTCTCAGCACTATTTGTTATCGAGCTTCATCACAGTCCAACATGGAGTTATAGCTGCAGTAAGATACTCTCCTGTTTCAAAGTGTCCTCACAGCCAGTTAACCAGCTCTGAAATTGAAGGATTGCAGCATTTTGCTTTACTATATTTTCTCTCCTTTGTGTGCAACCTTCACTTCTGGTCACTCTTCCATGTTTACACTCACTTCATACTTAAGCTGCTATTCTGGAGTTTTCTAAATTATTCAATTTGCTTCCAGAGTCACCATATCCTCAAATTATTTAACTGAGGGGCAACTGCAAGAATCCAATCTGAAATTACTGAATAACGAGGATGTTGTGTCTTGGTGATATAAGGGACATGGAGGGCAGCAACTGCTGTTTCCTTCTCTTTTTGTCTCAAGACAAATTGGTCTGTAGTTTATATACTGAAAATTCAGCATTAAGTGGACTAGTTTATCTAACTCAAATGAAGTAGAATCATTTATCAATTGTAGGCTAAGTGATTGACAGCGTCATAAATGTTAGAAAAGAAATTCAAGAAATGCATCTGCTGTTTTTCCTTCCTCTGTTTCAGCCAATGGGGAACGCTTGATTCAATATTGGTGCAGGTGATCCATGACTAGCCCAAACTTGTACATTTCAAATTGTGTAATTAATGTTAGCCAGAGATACTCCGCCTGTTCACTTGCATCTTCATACCTTACTCACCATGAAGCTGCGTCCTTTCCTCATGACTGTTGCTCACTTTTACCGGAACTCATGACATGGCTCCCATAATTATCTAAATTGTCGTCACAAGAGGCAAATTTCTCAGCGTCATTCATACTAGCTTGTCTATACCCTCAATTTATAGAAGAATCAGACAGCCATATCATAATGCATGCAGTTTATCCACCAGCCTAACCATGCTGACCCACTTCCTGTCAAAGCCAAAGGGTAAGAGTTAAACTCCTAAAGACTGGGATCTACAGCTGAACATAGACACACCCCGCCAATGAAATTAAATACCGATGCAATAGTAATTCATTTTGGTTAGAACGTGGACAAAAAAAAATACAAGCTATGTAGAAATGATACAATTTTAGAAGGGAGCAGGAACACGTGAGTGTATGCGCAAATATTTACAAAGCTACAGAACAGTTCAAAAAAGCTGATAAAAATTCAAACAGGATCCTTGATTTGACAAACAAAAAGGTATGGAGTTCATAAACAGGAAGGATCTGCTAAACCTTCATAAAACACTGGTTAGCCCCCACATTCTAGCGGAGATGTCAAAACAGGGGAGATTAACTGAAATGGTAGAAGGGATGAAAGACTCCAGTCACATGAAGACTGGAAAAGCTGGAGGTGGTGTTCGCCTTCCAGCATTGTAGTTTGAGGAAAGGTTTGACAGAGTTGGTCAAAATTTAGACAGAGTAACAAGAGAAACTGTTTCCAGTGGCAGACGGACTGGTGACCAAAGCGGAGAGATTTTTGAAAAAGGGAAATTGGCAAGAGAAACAGAAGAAGTGACAAGAGAAGAAATAGCTTCGGCAGTGAGTCAAATAATATCTGGAATTTACTGTGGGGGTGGGAGGAGGATAAGTAGAGGAAAATTAAATTGTAACTTCCAAAAGGGTGAGAGAGAAAGAAAGCAAGGCAAGAATCCAATTTGAGTGCGACTAATGGAATTGCTCTTCAAAAATAGCCAGCATTGTCTTCGCAGACTAAAATGATATTTCTTGCCCCATAGTATTTTATGATTTAATGGCAAGCTATAAAAACTTAGATGTTTCCATAGAAGAAGACAAAGATTTTTTTGGGGGGCATGGGTTTGGAAGTAAAAAAAAAAAAAAAAAAAAAAAAAATCAGTAGAGATAAATGTTTCCTTCCTTACCATGCAGGTGTACAGAAGACAAATAAGTAGTAGTGCATCACTATGGAAGGGGGATGATGAACTTAAATGTAGACTGATGTTTCAGATTTTTTGACTGGAAAGCTAACATGCTTGATACAAAAGAGGAACAAGCCACATCTACTGCCAAACCAACAGTAATGAAGCAAATGCAGGAAGTGCACAAGGACAGAGGAAGCTGGGGTCCACAAGTATAGGTCTTTCAAGGGAGCAGCAGTGATGAGTAAATGACATGAATCTTGCACTTCATAACCAGACGTATTGAGTGCATGAGCAAGGAAGTACACTGAACAGTCAGATCTGGTCACAACTGGTGCCCTGCATCCAGCTCTGGTTAACCAGCCAAGGGAAGGGATAGGAAGATCTTTTTTAAAAAAAAACAAAAAAAAAGTATAAAGGAGACTTTCCAGAGTGATTCTCAAAATTAAGGGGTTGCAGTTACAAAGCAAGGTTGGAGAAATTGGGGTCCTTCTCCTTGGAGCACAAGAAGTTATATGGAGGGATGCAAGAATGTCAGAATTTCATTATGTAGACGAAAAGATGCTCCCATTAGAAAATGGTACAGGATTAAGTGGACGTGACCATGGGAAAGAGACAGACATTGGTCGAGGGGGAACCAGAAATTAGCCACAAATGGAAATTGGTGCTACGGGGAGAGCGCAGAGAATGATTTGAAAAAGAAATAGGATAGGGACGTAAAGAGCACGGAAAACTGGGACTGACTGGATTTTCTTAGTTGTTGGTAATTCCATGGGTAGGTCAGCCTTCTGTCATGACAATATTACTTAACATTTGATGGATCCTGAAGGCAGAATAATTACATTGTTTAAAATTACATTCCTGAAATCAAACATGAGACATTGGCAGTAATTTTAAACTCGAAAGAAGTTTTAAAAAAATCCAACCTGCCTCAAAACATGCATGTCTGACTTTATCCAATTTAAACACTTGCAAATCCCTCCTCGGATCCCCTCCATTCTCATCTCTAATCTTTTTCAGTGCTAGATTTTGGGGGCTTCTATTTATAACATTTTCAGATCTCCGCTGGTCTCATGAATTGTGCTGGGAGACAGGAGATAAGAAAGTGTGGTCATTCAGCTTCTCGCGAACTCTCATTCTGGGCATGCATACAGCATCTTTATAGAAAAGACAGGGATTTTGCCAGAACCTCCCTAGAAATATATGAATTTCTAGGCTGCATTCCAGTCAGTGAGTTGGAGGAAAGTGCATGAGCAGCATTTAGGTAAAATAAATATGGCCTACAGTGCAGATGTATTCTCTAGTTTAATAAAGTGCAGCTATGGATTTAAAAAAAACCAATACCACACAAGGGCAAGCTGAATAGTTCCAGCAACTATCATTTACTGCTTGCCTTGATTGTCAAAGTCTAATTAGGATCTGTATTTAAGAAGCTCAAACTTGAACTTACTTTTTTATCTGTTGTTTCTTGAACAAAAAATGCTTCGCCATTGTCTCCAAGTTTCATCTGTAATTGCACAGGTTCTCCATTGATTTCTATATCCACCTAAAAAACATACAAGGCAAATCCATATTGACAAATTTGTATTGCCATTACTTCACAAACTAGCCATCTATGGCTAGATCTGTGGGTCTGAACAACAGGTTTTGCACTTCAAAGTGCTGAAGATAACCTCACTAACGAATAGGATCTGAAATGCAGATCATCTCTACAATTTGGAAGACAGCAACAAGGTCTAAAAAGGAAAGAAAAACATCTCACACTTATTGGTCTAAGGTTTGACCATTATAACATTAATGTTATACTCTAAACCAAGTCATTGCTAAGTATACAAGATGGATCAAAATCTATGTCCATTATTGCACACATCACACCTCAATAGTCAAGTCCCACCAGTCCTCAGGTCACCACAAAAAAAAACTGTTAAAGTTTGTATCAAAGTATGCAAAATCCTGCAGTCCTGTAGAAGGGTCACTGGACCCAAAAAAAACGTTAACTCTGATGATTTCTCTCCACAGATGCTGCCAAACCTGCAGAGTTTTCCAGGAATTTGTTTTTGCCACCCCCAAATCTATCTTTCTTTTAGGTCCAGGTTAATAGAATGCATCGACCAGGTTTCTGGTCTCGGCAAAAGTTATTTATTACAAATAAAATGATTTCAGCTACAGACAAAAAAAAAGTTACGTACTGTTGACATACAACTAATTGCCAAAAACTCTCAACCCAGGCCAAGCCTCCCAACGTGCACATGTAGAGACCGAAAAATCACCATTGATGTTATGGGTGGAGGGAAAGGCTTATCAAGCCATTCAATGGGTTTGTTTGTCAGGACTTGGTGTTCTTTGATCTCTCTTCTCCACCTACTTTCATTTGCTTGGAGGAAGCATAGCACAACTGGTTCACAAATTTATCAAGTCTGACATTTTGATTAAAGGCCACAGCTTACAGCAATTCAAGGTAAAATAAACTGGCTTCCTCCTGGTTTCGAGATAGTTTTAAACTACACAGAGCAAAAGTGCACCTCCCTTTCCCAAGATTTGAAAAAGTTTGAACTTGCTGTTCACACCCACAGGCAGCTCAGATACTTGGGAGCAAGTCACAGTCAATAGCAGGCAGAAGGCCAGTATCACCACCAACTGGTCACTACTCCATAGACCAATCAGCTGCTCGTTACTGGCCAAATCTCACTCTGTACATATCCCCCGGATCCATCTCATCTGCAAGTAAACTCCCCATACTGCTTGAACTAGTATAAATGGATTTGATACAGAGTAAAATTAACAAGTGAGGAATTATTTCAGATTTCACCAAGCATGGTCATAAAAGTAAAATATTTTTCTTCACTTAATTAGGTTGCATTCTCTTGGGGCAGAAAATACTTCAAAAGCTAAAAAAGCAAATCTTGATCAGCGCTTCAATTTTATTAGATACGTGGTCTGTTGACCAACACATTAACCCAAGGTGCAGCATTAGTGTTAATAGAAAATCCAAGTCCAGGATGTCCCTGCTTATTGACAAGTCAAGCTGACCCACAACTTCAAAAACAGCACCCCTCACTGCATATAGATGATTTATATTTTTGCTTCGTAAATTGTACTCTGTATGGCACTTCCAACTCAGCACCTCATGGTATTGAGCATCAAAAAGATTTTGCGTGGCAGACTATCTAGTTTATTTCTGGACATTCACATAAAATTAGACCACCATAACAATCCAACACAGAGGAGAATCTGATCGAAATCCTGAAGAATTTTAAAACTTGTGGTTATTAAAAAGGTAATAATCCTTTTTATGATATAATTGCGACAGTCATTAAGCAAATTTTGAATTTGTTTATTTTGTAGTGGCCCAAGTTGTTCTACATGAACACAACTTGAAGCATTAATTGGTAAATAACTAAATTCCAACTGTCAAAAAGCTCAGTTTTCGTGCATAACACTTGTAGGAAATCTCTTAGAGAGCAGTGTTAAACTAGAATCCTACTGAAACTTTCTGTTCCTATCAGGCTCAAAATAGCAGAGCAAGTTAACAGCAGGGACTTCAGACAAATCTCACCCACTCACTTAACTCTTGGCTCACACGAGAAACCAATACAGCTCCAAATTGTGAAAGGAGTGGAGGATGTGGATACCTTACTGACATTATCCTCAAAGAAAAATGCCTGTTTTAAACAAAAAGTAGGTCATTCAAAACTGCTTTGCCATTGATCACAATCACAATTGATCTTACTCCAACCTCAAATCTACATTTCTGCTTCGAAAGCCTTTCATCCTCTGCCCAACCAAGGATTATATGCACCTCCGAACTGTCGCCATTGTCTAATCTGTCGTCATTAAAAAAATCAATAACTGTTGGTATTAAAATGATAGAGGCATAAACAACAAAAAAAGGATGTGCAAAACAAGTATTATGGAGTCACGGCACAGAAACAGATCCTTCAGACCAACTAGTCCACGCCAAACACAATTACAAACTAACCTAGCCCCATTCGTCTGCTCCTGGCCCATATCCCTGCAAACCTTTCCTATTTGTGTATATACCTGACTATCTTTTCAATGTTGTACACACAGTAAGAAAATTTACCCTTACATTGTTTCTAAATCTCTCTTCTCTCACCTTAAAGACACACCCCCATTGTGAAATCCCCCATCCGCGGGGGACAGACATACACACGGACAATTACCATTAACTCTACCTATACCCTTATTCTTAATGTTTACCAGGTCCCCTCGCAACCTCCTGCGCTCCAGAGAGGAAAAAAAGTCACCTTTCTTTTTAACTCAAACCTTCTATACCCAGCAACATCCTGGTAAATGAAAGAAAAACACTTCTTGGGAGGAATCCAGTGATCAACGATAAGTCCATCAGCTGTCATTTAGTTGATTTCAATCCTCATCTGTGGTGAGTGTTCCATATTAATGAACAAGCGATTGTCTAGTTATTCACCAAATTGCAAAACATTAAACCTCGTTGGAGAAAAACCTTATAGAGCTTTCAAAGGACAGGATGAAGCCAATTCCAAGATATCTGCACACCTCCCCCCCGTCTTCCAGTTTCTATCAAAATTTAAACAAAGTAACAGGCTCGACAAATAAGCAGTTATCGGTTGTCCGATGATATTACAAACGATTGTCTGAGCCTCAAGAATGATGAATCGGTTCGACTGTGTAAACTGAGGTGTTGAGAAGGAGACAGGTAGTTTTGACAGATTTAGTGCTTTGTACAAACTTCATCTATTTTTAAAAGTGATATTTCAATACTTGTGCACTTACTCTGACAAAAGTCACTAGCAAAGTACATAAAGGTTTCTTCAGATGGAACTTCCACTGCCTGTGTTTGATTGAAAGCTTTGAGAATGTAAGGGTCCAATCAATATTTTGAAAATTTTTAAATTCCAAGGGTATTTCAAAGCCTTGTCAGTGGTATTAAATTAGTCATGAATACTGGATGAGTTGACATGGGACTTAAGGAACATGGAATTAATGGGGGTGGGCAAGAGGCAAGGGTGAGAGGCCTAATAACCTTTAAAGTAATTGGGTTGATTTACCCAATAAAATGCAGATGGATTAGAAGTGACAACCTTTCCATCTGGCTGCCTCAGCCCAAGATGGAGAATAAGGCAGGTGGGTTTCTCCGAGGAGAGACATAGGATTGCAGCATCAGAAAACTTGAACTTTCAATATCCATTTCCCCGTCAGAAATCCAGGTCATTGCACATGACTTGATGACTATTTATCTTCACACATTGCACATGCTTAGAATCTAATACTCCAGCAGGTTGGGCACCTTAACACAAGAACGAAGACAGAAAATGACCTCAGAAAATGACCTCTACCATCACTAATCAAAGCAGCCCAATTTATACCTCAACCCCAAATTCATTAAAGCACCACCTTTCCCTGCCTATCTTAAAAAAAAAAATCATCTTTGCAACCTCTCAGATGACCTACTTTGTGCCAGGTTTGCTGTGTTAAGGCTTGCAAATGGATTTGACACCCCCAAATTCATTTCTTTTACCCTCAAGCCAAAAGTGGAAAAAATGCAGACTGTCATTCAAATTGGTCTGGACTCCAAACTCCAACAGCTAAAGGACAATTCAATGATCTAATTTTGCCATCTATATCCCAACACTTACAGATGCAGCAAACCAAGGATGAAAGCCCCAAGTACAACAGAATTGCTTGGCCTTATCAGTCAAAAGGCTATTGCTTACTTACCACTTTTTCTCTGGAGCGGAGCACACCGAGTTTTCCAAAGCGAACATGGAACGGAGAGCACTGAAGACTTCCATCTGGCTGTTGGACTACAATGATATCAATACACCCTGATAGAGTTGCAGGGTTCAATCCCTTGTAAAGCTCTCTCACAGTGACAAACACCTGCCCAGCCAGTTGCCCAACGTAATTCATGGTCTGCGTCTTAAACAAAAAAAAAGTTTATAATTAGCATGGAGAGAATTATAAAATGTTCAATCAAGTAGATCAAACAAATTGAGATTAGAGAAAAACCAAGGACAAAAAAAAAAGGAAAAGAACAAACAAGATTCAAATTCACAGTTTTAAACAATGGAGATTTTGATATTTTATTTTATAAAGAAAAGGAAACGTTATATTCAAGAGTTTGCATCTCATTCTAAAATTCATGGCAGCTAAACCCCTCTAGGGATTTGTACTTTTCCATGGAAAATTCACATCTTTGTGAAAAGTTTTTTTTTGCACGAAGGATAAAGAAGAAATAAATTCTTAAACTTGCTGTAATTCAAGGTAAGACATTTCCCCAAACCCTCCCTCTCCCTAAAAGATAACAATGACTACACCAGAAATACTTACAGAAAAATGTGAATTGAACATTAAAAATCCAGCAAGTGATTTATTTCAGTTTGATTAATTTCCTAGATAATGCTGTAGCATTTGAAACATTTAAAACTAATCAGAACTAATTTCATCCTGTTAGTATTAAGTCTTCACCAAATTCTAAACCCTTATAACAATATGAATCAAGAAAATAAAATGGAAGATGCTGGACACCACAAAATTTATTTATTTCGGAGGAGATAGGTAATTTCTGGATTTTGTCACTGCATTGATCGAATTACTTTCTAATTGTCACAACAACAAAATCTAATTGATATTCTAACAGGTGCAGATGCAGAGAGAAAAGTAAGTAACAAGATGGGGAACAGCATTTAAACCACTGGACCTTTTCCTTCAAACAAACCCCTCAATCTGCTACAAACGGTGATCCAAGACCCTGGGGGCATCTTCTTTCTCCGGTAGTTTACTATTAATGATTATTTTACTAATGTCTC
Organism: Ginglymostoma cirratum; assembly: GCA_024137785.1. NCBI lineage: Eukaryota > Metazoa > Chordata > Chondrichthyes > Orectolobiformes > Ginglymostomatidae > Ginglymostoma > Ginglymostoma cirratum. The sequence continues at coordinate 31,318,633 of JAHRHZ010000111.1, read as the reverse complement.
AATCACCCTTCTCAGAGTCTTAACAGGTCACTCGTGTTTCTAAACAGAGTCCGCACCTCTCAGTGGTGTTGGTTTGCTGCCACCATCCCCAGTGTGTAGGGATCAAGGGGGCCTGCTTGATCTAATATGGAGGAAAACTATTTCTTAGCCTAACTACAAGAGGTTCCCTTATATTGAACAGTTTAGCTTATTGCACATTTCAGCTAGTTACAAGTTGATCCAAGCTGTAAGATGTTCCAGATTCAAAGAGACAGATCAGATCACTACTCCTCAGTTACCAAAAGACTGATATTATCGTAGTGGGGGGGTTGCACTTAAGGACCCCTTCAGCATTAACCCTGTCTGACTCACATACAAACAGTGAAATAAAACAAAAAAAAAAAAAAAAGGGGTGTCTTTGTTGGTATCCTTCCCAACATTGCTAATGAGCATCTCAGCAAGTTAACTGCTCTCTCTAATACAGAAGGGACATTAACTCAATTCTATTGGCTCCTTGCAAGTTTTTTTTAAAAAAAACCTCTTGGATTGACATGGACCTTGTCCGCAACATTCTTATTTTGTTTTGACAAAGGAAACCAGTGCAGACAATGTTGAAAATATTCAGGGAGGTTAGGCAGCAACTATGCAGGAAACCATGGTTACAGGGTGAAATCTTCTACCTTCCATGTCACGTTTGGTGGGCAGCATCCCACCACCTTCCTGAAATCAAATCTGGGGCAGTAATGCTGGTCAACAACCCTGCTGGCCCACTCTGAAGCCATAAGTGGCCAATAATGCCCACGTAAGTGTTCATCCACTGGATGATCTTACAATCGATGCAGTTTGCAATGCCAGAGTACAAGCAGCAAACCCTTGCTTTTGTTGTTTGTGGCCTCCAGCTGAGATAGAAGCAGGGAGATTAGGTCCCTCAATCCACCCATGAGAAGGGCCCAGCATTGGGATGGTGTCAGGGTGGGGTCAGCCACAAAACAAAAACTGCTTGTCCATGGTGCCTCTACCTCTCCCTCCATCTGTAGTCGTGCTCAGAGGCTGTGAATGGATGTTGTACCTGCAACATCCACATCCTTCCAATGCTGCTTCAGTGTACAGAACAGATACTAGCCTCTGATGTGACCAAAAGCTCAGAGTAAGGCTTCCCAGTCATTGATCCTGGACAAAGTGGAAAGCCCATTTACTGCTCTGGTAAATACCTGAACATCACAAGGTGCACTAGGCCTTCTTGAAAAGGAGCAGTGCAGGCTTTCAAGCCTGTGGATAAGATCCCTGTTGCCTCCACACGACATTTCAAACTCATTTTATCAGACAAACCAATCTTGTTTTGACTGTCTTCATTCAGCTTTTCTCTGCCTTCCACTTTATTATTTTCTCTTCCTGCTCAGACTCAAAACTTCATACCCCAAAGTGAACCTTTTTCACTATTGTTTGCCTATTCAAAGGTATGTCACTTATTTTCTGAAAAGCTCCGCTCTGCAGATATTTGACCGTGTTTCAACTGATTTCCTTACCTTCTTTGAAAGATCTGTATATCAGATTACAACTACCTCTCACTAATGGAATGCTTTTGACAACTGCTCACAATCTTGGGTTCGTTCGACAAAAGATAAAATCTCAAATTCTAACATCTTCAGGCCTGTAGAAGCTTGTTGCAGGACAAAAAAAAAGTACTACGTTACAACAGAAAGCTAGCCTGAGAAAAAAAAAAGTTTTGAGACTCAATGTAGATTTCATGTTGTTCTGAATCAGTATTCTTGTTTTAATAGTTTTATTTTGATAAACTTCCTTTCCACTTGACTCTTTGTTGGTACACACACACAAAAGAAAAAACTTATCTCCCTATAATAACTCAGTCTTTGACTGAAGGGCTCTCTATTAGGACACTAATTTGCTTACCTCCAGATCTATTGCCATCAAACAAACTGAAATCTCAGCAACTTTTTCATAACGAATCAGAACAGCTGTCCAAAACATTGGTAGATAATTGCATTGTAAAGACAACGCAAAAAACAAATTTTCAAATTAGAGGCAATAGCACTGTACTGGAAATCTGGGTAATATTCTTCAAATCAAGAGCACAGCTTGATAGGAAGATTTTTGAAGTTACTTTTTGTCAGAAATGAAACGACTTCCTTTGTAATAAATTCATGCATTGAATGTGGGGGATGCTGGTTAAGCCAACATTTGCTGTTCATCCTCAATTGCCCTGGGAGATGGTTACAGCCAGCAGTCTTCTGGGCATAGGTACACCTACAATGTTGCTAGAAGGGGAGATACAGAATTTCAGTCCAGCCACTGAAGGAATGGAGATGCAGTTCCTAGCTAGGAAGGGAGAGAGGCTTTGAAGGAAATGAAACTCAAGTTGCCATTCATCCGCTTCTCTCTTAGCCTCCTCATTTAATTAAAGCAGGGAGTTGAAAGTAAGGTTCCTCCAACGGCATCTAAGAGTTAGTTTCTTTTTCAATTCATTCACAGGATGAGGGGGTCACTGGCTAGGTAGCATTTCTTGCCCAACGCTAATTGCCCAGAGGACAGTTCAGCGTCAACCACGTCGCCATCCTTACCTGGTCTGGCCGACATGTGACTCCAGACCCACAGCAGTTTCCTTCCCTAAAAGGACATGAGTGAACCAGGTGGGTCTTTCTGACAGTCAACAATGGAGTCACAGTCATTATTAGATTCTTAATTCCAGGTATTTATTGGATTCAAATTCCACCATCTGCTGTGGCAGGATTTGAACCTGGATCAACAGTCCAGCAATAATATCACTTGGCCATTGCCTCCCCTTGTTATAGTTATTTTAGCATATCTTGTTGATGTCAATTGTAGATGGTATATTGCCACTCTGCTAGTTACGAATGAAGTGAATGTTGACAGTGGTGGACAGAGCACTGAATCACGTGGGCTGCTTTAGCTGGGTGGTGTCTAACTTCCTCAGTGTTGTTGGAGCTGCACTGATCCAGGCAAGTGGGGAGTTTCCCGATCCACTCGTGACTGGTGTCTTGTAAGTGGTTTGGGGGGGGTGGGGGAGGGTGGAGTGGAGTGGAGTGGAGTAAATTACTCATTGCAAAAATCTTAGCTTCTGGCCTGCTCAAAAAAAAAAGGTGGTCAGCTGAGAACAGGATCATTGAACAACTCAAAGTCCCCAGTGATTACATGGGAATGTTCACTAATTGGGAATGGCCACTTTTGGGATCAGTGTTTAGGCACAATTAGTGCTTACATTTTTGTACTGTAATTCAGTCTGTCTATATAAAAAAATTTTTCAAATTCTATGGCTGATCATAACCATTTCAATTCAGTAGTTTGAGATTACACAAATTTCACAGAATTATATAATAGTTTTTTGTTTAAATCTTAAGATTAGAATATCAAGGTCAGGTAGACTTTTACTACTCCAGATACGTCAGAAAGCACACAACACCAGGTTAGAGTCCAACAGGTTTATCTGAAATCACAAACTTTTGCAGCAATGCTCATTTGTCACTTCACCTGACGAAGGAGCAAAGTGACAAATGAGCATCACTCCAAAAGTTTGGTAATTTCAACTAAGCCTGTTGGACTCTAACCTGGCTTCGTGGGACTATGACTTTGTCCACACAGTCCAAGACCGGCACCGCCACATCATGAATTCCAGATAACAGGAAGGGTGCTTGTTCTGCAGCAGTCAGGCATGTTATGGTCGGTCCTGTTTTGTGGACATAACGTGGTTAATAATCTTCCACTGAACACAAAATTGGAATCTCAATATGGCACTGAGCAAACTACTGACTGAGAACAATGCTCACATCCAAGGTCACATCTAAACAATTTCTAGTACCTCCAGACCTTGGGTTGCAGGCGTCATGGGGTATGAGCTAACAATAGGTAAGTAAACATCTCACCAGGAAGAGAAGACAAAAAAAATTGGAAGTTATGCAAATAATTACAAATAAAAAAGGGATACTAAAGGAACAATAACGGTGGCAACAGTAGGCAGAATCCTGCATGACACACAAAGTTGGAGTCTGAATTGACTAGTCTGATTGGACCCTAACCAACCTAAAAATAGCACAATGGGGTTATATTTGACAAAGGTTGCTATTGAAGTAAACAAAACATCTGCACCATAATGGATTTAAAACAAAAACTAATGCATATTCAAATCTTCAGGATTAGAAAGTAGTCCAAGGATTGGTCAAAATTAGATGACTGGATTTTGTTACTGCTCCCTAGGATTGTCTATCCAGAAGGCACTAAGAACTATATACAAGATACCAATTCCAGTCCCACTGGATACCCGCCCATTGGCTCAGCAGCCGTGCTGTATTTATTGAAAATAATGCTGACAATTGGAACCCTTGATTAAAATAAAGTTCAACTAAAATTTTTCTTCAAAAAACTAGTCATTTCCAGCCTTTCCGGATTTTGTCTCAGATTTCGTCTCAGAGTCCCAGCATCTTATCTTTGTCTTGCTACATTATCAAGTTGCTACAGAAATGTCATGGAATTCAGCATCGTTGACCTACATTGCTTGTCTGATTTCTAATGAAAATTTTGCCACAACCCTGGTTTGTGGCAAGTGCTATAGCAGGGAATGACGGGATGTGGATTCAGTCCTTTATAAATCCTTCCAGAATTTCTATTCTCACCTAGATCATCACGCAAAACAATTCTCGTGAAGTCACTCTGCTGCAGCATGGAATTAAGAAAAAGGTCCATTATGTTTGACTGACTTCAAAACTAAACTATTGGTGAAAGCAGAATCCATTGTGTTTTCTTAAAAAGAAAACTAAAATAACACAGAAAGACGGAACATTTAAAAGCGTTCCAGAGAAGGCAGTACCAAAAGGGTTAAACATATATTCGTTGCGATATGCCAGGACAGGAGAAAGAGAACGAAATGATCTTTTTGCATTGCAATTGCTAGAACTGCTTTTGAAGTCACGTTACCCAAGGCTTGGAAACATCGAACGTGCCTTTCCTAGTCTCTATAAAGGCCCCCAAAATATTGGGGATGGGGGGTGGCGGGGGAAATAGGAGGTCAAGACAAAAAAGTAAAAATCAAGGTTCAGCCCCCAAGGCGAAAGAGAGAAAAAAAAAGTGTTTACAATTAGTTAGCTTAAAATTCAAAGCCTGGTTTTACAGAAACAAACAAATCTTGCTTCGTTCCCCCAAACAAACAGGTCAAAAACTGAAAAGCCAGAAATTTAAATTCCATCCCCCACCCCCACCCCCCAAAAAAAAGCATTTCTTTTAAAACTCGCCGAGTGAGCTGTGGCACAAATCAGTCACCTTAACAAGTGAAATTACATCGATAGGCACAGACTGTCTGTATCTGCAGTGCTCCGGGCCTGTAAATAACATAACCCAGCTCTGAACTACAGCCTTAACGGATGAAGGCTCGTTTCTTTAAAAAAAAATTCGCTTGAATCAAAACAAAAATCTTTCTTCGCTCAAATCCGTTGAACAGCAAAAAAAAAAGTGTTCGATCAGGTCTTACCTCTGAGGCTGTCGGTTTATCAGTATAAACAATACAGTCCATTCAGTGTGATGTGGCGCTGGAGACTGGACATGTTCTTCTGACTCTACACACAGCACTTTGGAGCTGCTGCTGACTTCAGGACAGAACAAGAACCCTCTTCCGAAGAACTCTGAACCCTTGACTGGTCGCAATAATCTAAAAAAACCGTGTGGTCACAGCTGAGGGGTCGGGGAGACCTGCTTCAGAACGATACACACACACAGTTTCAAGGCAGCACAGAATTAAAGAGGTGCTCCTTTAGCCATTTCTAACGGTGCTGGGGACATTGAGCTGTTTGGTTTAAAGCAGCGACCAGTGGTGGGGGGGAAGAGAAGAGTGCTGCAAAGGGACTGTTATTGGCAGGAAGTGTTGGCCGGGTTTTGTATTTTGTTGGTAATTCGTCCCTCTCCCTCCGACACAGGCAGCGAAACACACACCCACCCACACCCTCTGCAATGTTCCTGCTCGGTTCTACAGCCACTAGCACTGCAGCCTGCTCACTTGATGTATCATGCGATAAAAACGGCCTGGGGTGATCGACTCCACCAATGGAACAAGATCTGACACACCAAAACACCGCTCTTGCAATCTTGGGTCGGTTTTATTTGCATACAGGCGACGTTACTAGTCATTTCAAGGAAGCTTCCAATTGGTTTGCCAGCCAATTGTTTGGCTTTAAACTGGATCAGCTGAGTGGGCTTGGGTGTTTAACACGTTATTGCCCGGTGTGCAATATTATTTTGAAAGTTTTATGGAACAGTGCGATAACTGTTCCGATTTTTGCTCCAAAAGGAGGACCTATACATATTTGGCCAGGAAAAGCAGCAGACCTGATGATGGGGAGCAGTTTAGATTTCAGACAAAGGATTGAAGAAGAGGAGAAAACAGAATACCAGGAAGCTTGCAGGGGATTTCAACTGATTGGTTAAAAAAAAACTTAGCGAAGAGAAGTGCAGGTCATTTGCACACAGTCAGAAGCAGAGGAAGTAAAAATGGGGAACAAAAGATGGCAGATCAATTAAATAGACAGTAGTAACTGCCTATGCTGGAGAATCTGATATAACAAGGTGTAGAGCTGGATGAACACAGCAGGCCAAGCAGCAAAGCTGATGTTTCAGCTTTCCTGCTCGGCCTGTGTTCATCCAGCTCTACACCTTGTTATAATCAAATCAATACAATACGTGTTTTTGTTTTGTTCAGAAAACAAGGTCAAATAACACCTCATAACAGAAATTGTTGGGGTAACTCGGCAGGTCTGGCAGCATCTGTGGAGAGAAAGCAGAGTTACCCTGGAGTTCAGCAACAACTGATAGGAGCTAGCAAAGGACAGTAGTTAGGGCGATGATGTAGAGAAGGGAGTGGGTAGATAGGTCCTGATAGATACCAGGGGAGTTGGGGGGCGGGGGAAGAGAGAGAGAGAGAAACAGACAAGCAAGCAAAAAGAATGGGGACAATAGGTGGTGAAAATGGGTTGGCTGTGCTGAAATCAGCCCATGTCATGACACAGTGAGGAGTGGGGGAAAACAGTGAGGGAAAAAGGTCATAGAAGGTGGTGTTGAAGCCCTAAAATTATTTAAACTTTTAATATTAGAGTCCTGAAGGCTGCAGGGTCCCCGAGCACAAGAGGAGATGCCATTTAGGACTGGAGGAGGAGGAGGAGGAGGAGGAGAAGGAGAAGAAATTTCTTCACCCAGACAGTGGCAAGTCTGAAATTTTTGGCCACACAAAATAATAGAAGCTGAAAAACATTGAACGTTTTGAAGGAGGAGTTAAATATAGGTCTTGGGGCTAAAAAACGAACCAAGTAGTCTTTATTTATTCATGGGATGAGGGCTTTGCTGGCCAGGCAGCATTTATTGTCCATCCCTAATTGCCTAGAGGACAGTTCAGCATCAACCACATTGCTGTGGGTCTGGAGTCACATGTAGGCTAGACCAGGTAAGGGTGTCGGATTACCTTCCCTAAAAGGACATGGAGGACGGGAGATAAAGCAGAAACAGGGGCTGATTGGCCCACTACTGCTCCTATTTTCTACATTTCAATTCATAAGAGATTCATTCACATAGCAAAACGTTGTGAGACTATTGCTATTTTTGGGCATCACCAGTCTCAGAGTGATTTCACTTTTCACTTCAAAAAGTGTAATTAACTATACAAAAATCAACAGCCACCCCCCCACCAAAACAGAGGCACTTCCACATTATCCTAACAAAAGTTAAAATAGAGTAATGTTCTGGGCATCGATGCTGCAGTCCAGCCTGTCTCACAGCAGTTGAAGGTGTACACCAAACACTGCCTCTCCAGATATACTCCGGCAGGGCGTAACAATAATTACATGGAACCAAAAATAAAACGACACCAAATTTTAAAATTCCTTGTACAATTGACATTTTCAGTGAGAAAATGAGAGACTCTCAAATGTTGTAAAAATATTCAAATGGAAGTGACACAATTGAGACCTTTTACTAAATTCAATATTTAACATTAGCATTTGTTTCTCACTACTTCAGATGAATTTCGACCAAAAATGCTGATGGGACCAATTTACTGAAGGCATGGAGGACTTGATTTGACATGCAAGAGGCATGCTGTGTTGTACCATGACTACAAGGCAAAAGACAAGTGTAAATGATGAAGAAAAAAAGTGCTGCTTTCTCTCTCTCACAATCAGTTGCTGAGAAAAACTGCATCATGGACCAACACGATTTAAAGGTCAAGCGAGGAGAGGAAATATTATTGTGGAGGCAAGGTTAGTTTTTGGATGTGGGGGGGGCAAAGAGGTGCAATTTGGAGACAAAATATCAGGCAACTGGAGGTGGCTTCTCTGGTAGTGACTTGGCAAGTTATGCTTCTCCATTCCAGGTGATTGCACTTTTGTTTTGCCTTTCCCACTGTACTTCAGCCTATTCCATTCAATTGTGGCTTCTCACCTTGATGGTGTGGCCTGACCTCCTTGAAATGTCAATAGGTTACAGCCTTAATCCTATTATAAAAATATAGTGTCACCAAAAATAGTTTTCACTTTCTTTGGAATCAAGAACCTGGGAAACACTGGGAGCTGCCTCGGCTGGGTGGGAGGGAGGTGGTAGTGTAGTCTCCATGAGAGGCGCCTTCCTTCCAGGAAGGCAAAAATAGCTGCTTGGTTGCCAGAACCTCTGTTGCCTAATCAGCCAAAAAAGGACAAAGGACAGAAGACAGCAACCTACCAGGCTACTACAACCTCCACTAACACAGTGGCAATTGGTAACCATTGCCCACTGGTTGTCTCCCAAGCCACGTGCAGGATTCTCAAAAGTAGCCTTCTACCATCTTTTTTTTTTTTAAAAAAATACCATTTTACAGGGTGAAGGCAGCACTAGCATTTATTTCCATCCCCAATGGCCCAGAGGCCATTTAAGAATCAACAACATTGCCGTCAGTACAGAGTCACATAGGCCAGATCATGTAGGGGTGGCAGTTTCCTTCCCCAAAAGGTCATTGGGCTTTGTATGGAATAGGAATTCCCTGATTGGACCAGATTAAAAGAGCCCCAGCTGACATAAAAAAGGAAAAAGGTCAGGGATACTGACACTCTGGTACCTGACTATGAGGCAGTACTACGGTCAAAGGACTGTTCATAAGGGGTGACTTGATTCTAAGGTTTGAGGAGATCTGTAGCTCAGGTTGTGGATGTTGAGGTTGGTTGGCTTGCTGAACTGGTTTGTTGTTCTGCAGATGTTTCGTTACCGTGCTTGGTAACATCCTCAGTGCAGCCTCTGATGAAGGGTGACTTGATGGATTCGGTAGAGGGGTGGATACTGGCCTCTGTTGAAGCATTGCACCTTACTTTTCGTTAAATTTTTCCAAAGAGAAATCAAGCATCGGTCAGCTAGGCCATACCCATTTTAAACACAGAGGATGAAATGGGACTTCTCCACTGTTAGCAGTCAGAGCACCACCACAGGCAGTGCTATCCCCAGAGCTCATGAGTCAACCTTCATCTTCCTTTCCACATGGCCCACTCTTTGGGAATCTCTGAATTAAAAGGATTGCACATGATTATTCATTTTGCTTATTAATCCTTAGTTGATCATTTTTTATGGAAGTGGTGGAAGGTGGGATTCTGGTGATCTGGTGAATGGTGGGTGGGGTGTTTAAAGGGTGGAGTTTTACATTTTGCATGAAGGAGGAAGAGGATCCTAGCTTCTGAGAAGGTGCTCCCAATGCACAAAAAGTCACCGTAGATAGTAGACCCCTCCTTACTGCATTTTGCAAAAAAAAACAAACTTGTAAAAGGAAACTGGATTGCCTACTCCCATCCAGCTACCTGTACCAGACACATTATGGCATAAGCAATGCAATGTTGGCTCAATTAATCCTTATTTATTTCAGCAGCCACCTACTGTCCATATGGTGGGGTGAGCTTGGAGCGTATAGGGCAGGGCTCCAGCCTTGTTTTGTCTGCTTCCCCGCTGCCAAAAACACACCTGGTAGGATCCTGTAGCATGCAGCCTCAGTTCTTTACACAGGATAATAGAAGCCTGGAACTTTCTAAAAGTTATTGAGACTAGGACAATAGAAAACCAGCGACTTATTTTCTGTTAGTTTTAAAGGATATGGTATAAATTCAAGTAAATAGAGATTTGAGATATTGATCAATAATCAATGCTGATCAAAATCTCACCAAACAACAAGACAGGCTCAAGGAACTGTTCCTTTTCTTACGTTTACATACTTTCACTGAGATAAAATGTAGTTTATTATTGTGTCACTTTAAAATTAAAGCCTGCAGAGGGCACATGTTCATTTCAGTTGTCAGTGAAAACATACAAACTTCTCATCACTGAATGCATTTTACATGGATTTCAGATTTCGATAAGCACAGCTAAGTGTTTAGTTGAAAATATGAATAAATTACAGAACTTTATAATTCAATAAAAACAGATACAAACCAATCTGTTGTTCCATCTTTGGAAGGAGCTGACATCAGTTGAACTGACATGGTATTTTAGGGAATATAACAGCTGGGGAATAATTCCCATAATGTCATCTTTCTTCTCACATTCAGGTCAGAATTCTGTAACACTGGGTGAAAACACGTATGTACAAAACCACACTACTGTTGCCAGCTTGCTGTCCAGTCTAATTAGCGTGATGGTTTGTCCTAACACACGATTGCAATAGGGTGATTTTCTCACCAAGGGCTTCAGTGTGTAGGTTCTAGTAACTGCACAATCACAGCTCATTCAACACCACTGATTATAATTGTGCTGTAGTAACCAGAATATTCAAAACAATAGCAAGAAATTAATGACAGATTGTACTGGCCGTATACTGAAACAGTCAGTAACAGAACTGTGACATTAAAGCTGTGTTGGCATTGCAGTTTAACTTCAGACTGAGCTGTTGCGCAAACTCAGGATCATCCTGGAATCTGTTTGGATTGTCATTCTAGGTTTAAACTAGATTTTAATAAGCAACGAAAAGCATAACCTGGTAGCAAGGGAGGAAATAAAATGCAAATGATCAGCAAAAGTTATCTTTTGGCTCACAAAGCAGTACAGTCATTTGATGTTAGTACAGAAATTGAGCATTGCAGACAGAAGGGAGACACCCCTTGCTGAAGCTTATCTTACACTCTCGCAAGAATGCTAAACTTCAACTGCATGAGCATCCTCATTTTACAACATACGAGTACATACAAGCCAGTTGGCCCGAACCCACAAAGTCAGAAGGATCACAAGGCCCCACTTTCATGGTCTGTACTCAGGGAAGTGTTGGCCTAGTGGTATCATTGCTGGACTGTTAATCCAGAGACTCATAACATTCTGGGAACCTGGTTCAAATCCTGCCACAGCAGAAGGTTGAATTTGAATTCAATAATAATCTGGAAATAAAAGAGAGTCTAAGGATAGCCATGAAACCATTGTCAGGGGAAAAACCCATCTGGTTCAATAGTATCCTTCAGGGAAGGAAATTGCCATCTTTACCTGGTGACTCCAAACCCACAGCAATGTGGTTGACTCTGAACTGCCCTTTGGACAATTAGGGATGGACAATAAATGCTGCCTAGCCAGGGATGCCCTCATGCTATTAATGAATTTTTAAAAAAAAAAAAGTTGCCCAACAATATGGATTAAGGAGTGTTGCCCCTTTATGCCCACCATTCTCTGACTGATTCTACACAACATGAGATAACAAGGTGTAGAGCTGGATGAACACAGCAGGCCAAGCAGCAGAGGAGCAAGAGAGCTGACGTTTTGGGTCTGGACCCTTCAGAAAATCATCACGTTAATTAGACTGGACAGCAAACTGGCAACAGTAGTGTTGTTTTGTACGTACGTGTTTTCACCCAGTGTTACCTTTTTCTGAAGGGTCCAGACCCAAAACATCAGCTTTCCTGCTCCTAATGCTGCTTGGCCTGCTGTGTTCATCCAGCTCTACACCTTATCTCTACACAAGATGAATTGGCCACATGTTGCAGCAACAAGGTCTGAGCATGTTTTCCATGTATACAGTAAGGGATTCCTTCACGTGAAGACTGTACAAGACCTATAATCCAACTGTTCATGTGCTCATTCAACATTGCTAGCCTGTTCACTAAAGCAGCGTTCAAGAAAACAATAGACAATTGTGTTACATCATTATGCATGATTACATGTGCAGCCAAGTTGTCTGAATTTGTATTAATTGACTGTGGCTTCAGTAATTCAGACTGTTGAGTTCACCCTGAACAACATATATGCTCAAACAACTCAATTTTCTCAAAATATTCAGTAATTTCAGACAGAAACCCATTTTTGATGGAATAACCCCTAACAAGTTTCCAATATGCAGAATTTTTTTTAAAAAATGGAGTCAGCTGCACATAAAATAATTACCCACAGATGAAGGTGGACTCCAGCCCACATTTAAATTCATCCTTGCTCGATTTTTCAATTTAATGATCACCCTTTCGTTGACAAGCTATTTGAGAAATCCATTCTTATGTTCTCTACCACATGCTTACCTTCACTGGTCAGTGCACACGTTGGTCTTCCTACAGCTCTGCACTACAAGTTTGGTCTCAACAACCTTCATAAGTCCTGAGCCATTTGCTCACCGTGTAAGCTTGCTGCTGAATGAGAGCACGTTAAGAACAATCCTGCATGATAATTGTAATCCCGGTCATATCACTGCTCACTGTACATCATGCAAACTCAGGAATAGGCCCAAGGCTGCCACTGTCAATCCTAAAATTAGACCAGCTTACCTCAACTCATCATGTACAGGAGGGGTCTCAAAACTTTCAAAGATGTTAGCATTTTCACATGGCACAATAGTGCGACATAAGCACTAATCTCCACTAACAGGATACCGCCATCAATCTCAAAGACAGTCACCTACCACAGAAATGAACATGATATGAATTTCGTACCAATTTTTATTGTTAAGGTCTGTATATTGTCTGTGAATGACTGGTGGGTCATATCATACATCCCCTCAGCTGTGAAGTTTGCAAGCATCGTGCCAAACATTAGGTGACGAAGTGCAGACCAATTGGAGTTGGTGTATCTTCGTTAAAAAAATTAAACTAATGCTTATGGGATAACTATTTCTTGATATATTCCCTATGGCATCACCTCAAAGAGTCCACTTGCTAGCCAATCAACACCCTTTGCTCATGCAGTGTAAACTGTTACACCTTATGAAATGTTATATTCTTGTATCTGTTCCAGTGACTGATGGTAATCTCTCATTTAAAACAAACATCCTTAAAGGTGGAGTCTTTCTGTCTTGACTGCAGGGGCATATGTACCAGTGTTCACTGTTTCACTACACGACAGCTTCAGCTGTTAAAACTCCAGCACTATCCTCGTGAACACCAGCGTTGCTACAATTCATGCCTTTTCTAAAAATTGCACTGAAACACGTTCTTAAGGCCATAAGACATAGGAGCAGAAATTAGGCCATTTGCCCCATCAAGTCTGCTCTGCCATTCAACCATGGCTGATAAGTTGCTCACACCCATTCTCCAGCTTTCTCCCCATAGGAACCTATTTATCTACCTATCTCAGTCTTCAATGTACCTACGGTGATCTGGCCTCCACAGCCTTCTGTGGCAGTGATTTACCACTCTGGCTGAAGAAGTTTCTCTTTGACTCCATTCGAAAAAGGTCTTCCCTTTACTAAGGCTGTGCCCTTGGGTTCTAGTCTCTCCTACCAATGAAAGCTCTTTCCAACATCCACTCTCTCCAGGCCATTCAGTATTCTGAAAGTTTCAGTTAGATACTACTTCAACCTTCTATGCTCCAATGGATAAGCTTCTCCCTGAACTTTTCTAGCTATAACCCTAATATAAAGCTTTTAAAATTGATGTACTGTCAAAGAGAGAAGTGGAGTGAGGGATGGGGGTGGGGGAGCAATGAGTTCAGCAGGTGGGTTAGGGTTAAGTAAGTTGATAGTGCAGGAAAAAGAGAGGGAGAGAGTTGGGGGAGGGGTTGAGGGGTGTGAACAGGCTGATGTTTTGGAATCACAAAACTTTATAAAATGATATCGCCTAGCTTGCCATCTCCACAACTCATCACTTTGCTGTCACTTTCCACTCCCCCCACCCAACCTTCCAACTCACCACATCTCTCTCGAGCCCTCAGAAGCAGTACATTTCATTATAATGCCTGGGAGTGACAGCTCTATCAAAAGTACCCCATTGCAAAAGTTCCAGTAGGTTTCTCCACAGCCAGCACTGCACAGAGAGGGTCAGATCATGCAATCCCCAATTATTTTTAAGGTATTATTTTGATGGGATGTGGGTGTTGTTGGAAATGCCAGAATTTGTTGCCCATCCCTTATTGCCTTGGAATTGAATGATTTGATAAGCCATTGCACAGGGCTGTTCAGAGACAAGCACATTGCTGTGGATCTGGAGTTATATGTACACCAGACCAGGGATAGATGGCAAACTTCCCTTCCCTAAAACAGGCATTACTGAACCAGATTGCTTTTCTTACAAAACCTTTTAGATTCATAATCACTTCACTGAAACTGCATTTCAACTCCAGATTTGAGAGTTGAATTTAAATTTCAAAATGTAGGTCTATGATTCAATGTCTCCAGGAGAATCAGCTCAGACATTTAGATTATCATCCCGGTGACATCACCTCAACGCTGCCTCTGCCCAAAATCTCATCCTATGAGCCTGTCAGCTGTTGTTTGCAGCCCACGGTTAGGGGAGTCCTAGCCTAAACTAGCTGAAATTGTGTAAGCAAATCTCTAGGTGAGCTCCAAAAATGGAATCTTGCTCAGTGGTGTGTTTGGAATCTTTTAAGCATGGTAAGTTTCCCAACTCTCCTTGCCACCTCTGCACAAATGTGTCCTCACAGCAGGAGTTCAATGTCTCATTGGGGCCCCAGAAAGGAATGGTAAGATGTGAAAAAAGTGATCGTGGTTACTATTTTGTTATTAATGGCTCGTGATCCAACTACTTGTCATGAACCAAGGTAAAATAAGATCCAGCATTTTCCTTAAACTGAATCCAGATTGGAGAGATCAGGGACTAGTCAGCAAACCATTAGCGCAACCACAAATTTAAAGAAATGTATCCTCCCAAAGCATTGCTAATTTAGGAGTAAATTCATGAATATCTGGTCTATTTGGTTGAAGAGGCTGTACTGTTTAATTAACCAGGCTAATAGGAATGCATATTTGGAGCCAGAGCTGAAAAATTATTGATAGTTCTTGAGAAGCAGAAATTATCAAGATAATGAAAGTATAAAAGGGATTGCCATTTAGTCTACCCAGCTTAGCCTGACATGTGTCTGTTTAGGAGCGACATCACTTGTATCTGGTTATTCTTATTCAAATAGCACAGGTATTTTTCTTCTATATAAATATCATGGAATATTAAAGTTTTCATATTGTAACATATTTACACTTGCTGTATGAATGTAAAATATGCCAATTCAGATGCCTACCCCAAAGTGGTGTAAATTATTTGTTCTCAGTTAGATCTGTCCAAGATAATGGTGTAATCTGTGCATTGACAAAAAGATGGCATAACCACACCACAGCATAATGTGCATCACAGCATCAAGATTATAGCTTTATACTTGTGCGAGAGACCAAGACAATAGATGATATAGCAGTTGAAATCGAAAATGGCCAGAATGCTCAGTTTTCCTTCAGAAACAACCAACATACAAAGCACACAACCCAGCCAATCACGTGTAGAAAGAATGGCCTGGACACTACAAGTGGGGCATTGTTTAATCATTGTAGCTACACCAGCAGGGTCGTCAAGACAAAGGCAACAGAAATAATGCTTCAATTGTAGAGAAGGAATTTTCAATTATAAACCCACATCTTCAGCTTCTTAGTTTTACAATGCTTTCAGGATTTGGCCACACTGTTCATTTTCTTCTTTTTCCTATATTATGCAACTGGGTGAGAAAATGCTTGCAACTATAAGCACAACTACTCACTTTCTCTGTCCTTTAACAGGAATAAAAAGTTGGTAATCCCAAATGAGCTTGTTAATTTTCTTTTGGGAAAGTGATTCTGTTCTAGATACGCAAATATTTCAGAACTTACTTGACAGATGTGCAAATGGAATCTGCTGATCTAACACCTCAGTAAAGTTTGAGCAAAATATTCCTCATGTATATTATGTAATAGATCAACTCAAATGTCTTTTAAAGTGATTGACCTGGATAAAAACAATCTGAGATCACCAGCAATCATTTCATTTCCCAATGCTTTGACAAGATCGGAAGAATAAATTCCTTGTAGCAACATTATACAAGCCAAGTGGAAGAAGTGAGAATAAAACCTATCCCTTTATGATGTTTAAAAAAAGTGTGTATTTATCTTTCATAATGTTAGGTTGAGAAAAATATAAAATCACATTAATAGGATATCGAGCTATCAATAACAAAGTGCCTGAAGTGGCTACATTAGCTGGAAAAAGGTTAGTACAGGAGGCAGAGGAGAGCGAGAGCAAGCAGTGATTAGGTGACAAAAGGCATTGGTATGACTGTCAGGATTGGCTGAGTTCATCCTCACTGAGCAACATCTTTAACTCCTCTCACTTCAGATAAAAAAGGGATGGCCATGGGCGCATGCTGGGCCCCAGTTATGCCAGTCTCTTTGTTGGGTACGTAGAGCATTCCTTATTCCGGTCCTATTTTAGCCACAACCCACAACTGTTTCTCTGGTAAATCAATGACATCAGCAGTACTGCTTCCTTCTCCCATCCAGAGTTAGCAAAAAGTCTATCTGCTTTACTTCCAAATTCCACCCAACTCTCACCCTCACCTGTCCATCAGGCTCCTCCCTTCCTCAACATCCATTTCCAATTCTGGGGTAGAATGGTCACCAACATCCACTACAAAAATCACCGACTCCCACAGTTACCCAGTCTATGCGTCCCCACCCCCTACTTCCTGTAATGACTCCATTTTCCCAGTTTCTTCATCTCATCTGTTCTGATGATACCATCTTCTACAAGGGGGCTTCCAAAATGTCCACCTTCTTCCTCAACTGAGCATTCCCCACCACCGTGGTTGGCAGGGCCAGCCGAGTTGGACCCATCTGCTGCACTTTTGCCCTCACCCACTCTTCCCTCCCACAACAGCGACAGAATTCCCCTCATCCTTAACTACCATCCCACCGACATCCACAGTCAGAGGACAATCGACACTTTCTGCCATCTCCGGCAGGATCCCACCAAACACATTCTGCTCCCCTCCCTAGGGAGCCTTCCACAAGGACTGTTCCATCCTGGACACCTTGGTCCACTCTCGACACCTCCCCACAGACCCAAGGCACCCTCCCCCGCAATTACAGAAGGTGCAACACCCACCCATTTACTTCTTCCCTCCAAACTATCGAACGCTTCAGACACATCTTCCAGATGAAGCAACAATCTACCTGCACTTTACTCAAAACTGGTCTACTATATTCACTGCTCAATGTGGTCTGCTTTATACTGGGGACAGCCAACAGACTGGGCGACTGCTTTGCACCTACGTTCTGTCTGCAAAAGGTCACCCGAGCCTCCAGTGGCCTGTCACTTCAGCACACTGTTTCCTGGCCAACATCTGTCTCAGCTTTGCTGCAATGCTTCAATGAAGCTGAAAGAACAGCACCTTATTTTTCACTTGATGTCATTGAGCCCTGAAAGCTGCAACAAGTTCAATCATCTTAGGGCCCGAGCCCCAACACCAGGCCTTATCACATCACTGGAGAAAATGGGCTGCTATCACAATCAATCCATTGTTAGCTACCAATGGTCACCACTAGTAGCTATTCATTCCCCCAGGCTGACCTTTACCCATTCTGGCATCTGCCTAAATGCTGCTGTCTGGGCTCCATCTCCAGCTACCAGTTACTCCTCTCCCCACCCCATCTTCAATATATAAAAATCTTTTCCCAGCTATAATCAGTTCTGAAGGACTATTGGGCCCAAAATATTAATTGCACTTTCCCACTACACATTACCAGACCTGAAAAAAATGATGATTACAAAGTAGTTTTGTTATGGAGTTCCCCAGGGGTCAGTCTTGGGACTCCTGCTTTTCCTGATCTATATAATTTATATAGATCTTGGAACGCAGGGGATCATTTCAAAATTTGCAGATGATACGAAACCTGGGAGCAATGTTTACTGAAGTTGTACACTGTCCCCTTCAGAGGGAAGGATAAGCCTTCCATAAAAAGGAAGAGTTTTTATTTGGAGCAAGGCAAATTTTAAAATGGTACAAGACAAGAACTTTCAAAAGTTGATTGGAGTAGACTGCTGGCAGGTAAAAGGATGTCTGACAAGTGGGAGGCATTCAACAATGTTATGACCAGAGTTCAAAGGCATTTTGTTCCTGTTAGGGTGAAGGGTAAGGCTGGTAATATTAAAAGGGACAAATGGATGAATAAAGATAGACATTCTAGTCAAGAATAAAAAAAAAAATCTTATTTCAGATATAGACAACTTGGTTCAGTTGAATCTCAAGTCAACATAAACAGCATGAGGGCATTGAGAGAAATCAAAGCAGCAAAGAAATAAGACAGCATTATCCCTAACAGATTCTACAAACACATTAAAAGACGGTAATGTCTCAAAGATCAAGGGAGGTCATCTTTCTGTTGAGCCCCAGGAGATGGAAGAGAAGCAAAGTATTTAATGTATCAGTTTTTAAAACAGTGGAGAAAGAAATGGAGTCAAGGGACTGCAGAGAAATAAACTTTGAAGCTTTAAAAACAGTTCACATTGGAGAAGAGGATGTTCGGGAGGTCTTAGAGAATATAAAAGCTGATAAATCTCCAGGACCTAATCCAAAATGTATCTCAGAACATTGTGGGAAGGGATCAAATTACGAGATCCCTTGCAGAAATATTTGCATCATTTATAACTACAGGTGGTGAGGTGCCTAATGACTAGAGCCTGGCTAATGTTGTAACTTTGTTTAAGGAAGGTCGTAAGGAGAAACTGGGGAACTATAGACCTTAGAGTCCAACTTTGGTTGTGGGTAAGGTGGGGGTGATTATGAAAGATAGGATTTATGTACATTTAGAGGTGGAAAAATGGATTACAGATAGCATGGTTTTATGCAAGAAAAAGGTGTCTCACCAACTTGATTGGGGCTTTTCAAGAAGTAGTTAGCAAAAAGATGGATGCTAGAGCAGTAGACATTGTTTATTTGTATTTAAGTAAAGCCTTTGGCAAGATTCCACATGGTAGGCTAATTAGTAACGTTAGGTGACATGGGATTCAGGGTGAATTTACATAATTGTCACCTGCTGTTAAGCAAGAGTGATGGAGGAGAGTTGCTTTTCAAACTGGAGGCCTGTGACCAGTGGTGTTCCACAGGGATCACTTCTGGTTCCTCTTGACTGTCATTTTACGTAAAGGATTTGGATGTGAATATAGAAGGCATGGTTAGTATGTTTGCAGGGGACACTAAAATTGGTGGCATTGTAGACAGTGAAGAACATTCTAAGGTTTTGAAGTAGATTTGTAGCTCTGGTTGTGGTGTTGAAGTTGGTTGGCTCGCCAAGCTGGTTTGTTGTTCCACAGACGTTTCGTTACTATGCTTGGTAACATCCTTAGTGCAGCCTCCAATGAAGCGCCGGTATGTTTTCCCGCCTGGTTTTTAAACTCGGGAGTCCATTGAGCTGGATTACCTCACTTCCAGTTTTCCTTCGTAGTGAAGTATATATGGGGTCAAGTTCTGTGTTTATTGATGGCTCTCTCCATGGAGTACCAGGCTTCTAGGAATTCCTGTGCCTGTCTCTGCTTAGCTTGTCCTAGTTGAATTGGTGGTTCTCCTTATCCATGTGGATCGAGTGTGGAAAATACACAGACGCTTCAGAGGCTGCACTGATGATGTTAGCCAGCATGGTAATGAAATGACTGCAGAACAACAAACTGGCTTGGCAAGCCAACCAACCTCAAGTGAAGAAGGTTTTCTAAAATTACAAAAGGGGTCTTGATCAAATGGGTCAAGGGCTGAAAAATGGTAGATAGAGTTCAATCTGGATAAATGCAAGGTTCTGCATTTTGGTACAACAAAAAGGGTGGGGCTTATACAGTTAATGGTAGGGCCTTGGGTAGCGTTGTAGAACAGAAGGACCCCAGGGTTCAGAGACATCATTGTTTGACGTTTGTGTCACGTAGACAGGGTGGTGAGGGAAAATAAAGCATTTGGCACACTTGCCTTCATTGCTCAGTCTGGAGTATAGCAGTGGGGAAGTCTTGAAATTGTACAGGACATTGGTGAGACCTCTTCTGGAATACCATGTCCAGTTCTAGGAAGGCTATTAAGCTGGAGAAGGTTCAGAAGAGATTTACCAGGATGTTGCCAGGTATGGAAGGTTTGGAGTTAAGAAAGATTGGATAGGCTGAGACTTTTTCCACTGGAGCATGGAAGGTTGTGATATGGGCTAGGAGCAGGCACGTGGGACTATTTGAGCTTGGAATTATATTTGGCATAAACGGTTGGACTGAAGGGTCGTTTCCATGCTGTGTGACTCAATAACATTGACAAATTGGATGGAGCTAGTGGATAGTTGCAGATAAAAGTTCAATGTGGAAAAATGAAATGACGTATTTAGTACAATGATAAAGGGTTCGTAAGAGCAAAGATGCTGCCTTTTAACAATTTGTGCAGAATCACAGGAAGAGAAGAGAAAACTTAGAAGCTTACAGTATTCTAGGCCTCACTATAAAGGGGCACAGAGTAAAACAGCAGCGAAGTCAGACTTCAATGGAGTACTCATCATAGAAAGAATTGGAGAGCGAGCAGACTTAAAATGTGCAGAAGAAACAGGTCAAGTGAGGAAAAAAAAAAAAAGTGTTTGTTTTCACTCAGCAAGCGTTAAGATAAGGAATGCATTGCCTGCAAGCGTGATGGAGGCAGGTTCAACTGAGGCATTCATGAGGGCCGTGGATGAGCTAGATAAAAATTACAGCGCAAAAGATAATGGGGAAAATGCAAGAGATTGGGACTAGGCAATATTGCACATTTAACCAGCTGGTGCAGGCATGATAACTTCTCAAAAGGCAGAAATAACATTAGAATAAACTCCAGAGGCAGTGTGCACAGTCTGCAAGCTGGGAGTGTGAAATGTAAGTCCCAGAAATGGAATGGAGCTCACTGTATAGCCATGCAGGTGGTGGTGGTGATGTTCCCACACACTTGCTGCCCTTTTCCTTCTAGGAAGGTTTTGGGTTTGGAAGGTACTGGCAAAAGGAACATTGGTGATTTACTACAGAGCATCCTGTAGGCAATACATGTTGCTACCACTGTCAATTGGTCAATTTTGAAGGTGGTGCCAGTCAGGTGGGCTGCTTTATCCTGTTTAGGGTCAAGTTTTGAGTGTTACTGTAGCTGCACTGATATAGGCAAGTTGTCTTCCTTGATTGATGACATGTGCCTTGTAGAAGGTGGACAGGAATTAGGTTGTCAGGAGGTGACAAGTGCCACAGAATTCCCAGCCTTTGGCTACAAGAACAGGTCACATAATTCATATAGCAGTTTCAATTTGATTTCTGATCAGCGGATGTAGCCGCAGGGGGAATTCAGTGATGGTAATGACATTGATCAACCAGTATTAATTAGGTTGCCTGGCCCACGTGTAGCTTGAATTGTTACTCATTTAAATCAGCTCAAACATAGGGAGATGTTCAAAAGAAAAAACAAACTGCTTCAAAAGGAATGGGGAGAAAAGAAAGATCAGGAGTTGATATTCACCTGTCAAGCCTGCTCCAGCATTCAGCAGGATCACAACTGATCATCCAACTTAGTACCCTGTTCTGACTTTCACCCCTAACACTATTCTCCAAGTCATCCTTGACAACATGCTGTTTTGGCCTCAACCACTTGGTGACAGAATTCACCAGGTTCACTGCTCAGTGAAGAAGTTTCTCCTCACCTCACTCTTAAATGGCCCACCCAGAATCCTTAGACGGAAATCTGATTCTCAACTCCAGGCTCATCGGCAACATCCTTCTTTTATTTATTTGTTCAAATTTTATAGGTTTGAGAAATTCCCTTATTCTTCTTAATTCTAATGAAGATAATCTGAACGGATCCAATCTCTTCATACATCAGTCCTGCCGTCCCACACATGAGCCTGGTAAACTTTTGCTGCTCTAGCAAAAGCATCCTTCCTCACCTAAAAGGAGAGTACAACTACACATGATACTCCAAGTGTAGTCTCACTAAATGTTCTGTACAACAACAACAACTTCAGCAAGAAATCCTGCTCCTGTACTCAAATTCTCAAGCTACGATGTCCAACATACCATTTGCCTTCCTCACCACCTGCTCCACCCACAATTCTTGGTGTCATGTGTACCAGTCACTGAAATTAAGGTCTTGGTGTACATCCTCCAATGTATCACAGTTCAGATAATAATCTACTTTCCTGACTTTGGCTACTAATTTAGATAACCTCTCATTTATCCATATTATACTTCATCCGCCATGAATTTACCTACTCCCCTAACTAGTAAAAAACCCCACACTAAAGCATCTCTGCATCCTCCTCACAGTTTCTACACCCCCCCCCACCAAAAATAAAGTATTGTATCATTTGTAAATCTAGATGTATTCTATTGTGTATTGTTTCCTCAAACAATATCATGGATAAAGGCAGTGTGCCATAATCAAAGTTTGTCCCAGTTTTCCAAGTGGTCTGCTATTAGATCTTTTGTAATGGGCTTGAGCATTTACCCTACTGATGTCAGGCTAACTAGTCCATAATTCCCTGTTTTCTCTTTTTCCCCCCACCCCAAGAGGTAAAGGGGGAGTGGAGTTACATCAGTTACCCTCAAATCCATAAACACTGTTCCATAGAGAGTATATTGTATATAACAATATACAATAGAGCAATACAGCATGCAAACAGGCCCTTCAGCCCAAACTGGTCGACATTGACTATGGTGCTCACTCAGCTAGTTCCAATTACCTGCATTTGGTCCATATCCCTCTAAACCCTTCCTACCCATGTACCTATCCAAAGTTGTTTTTTTTAAAAAAAAAAAAAAAAAAACATTGCTAACGTATCTGCCTCAACCACTTTGTCAGCTCATTCCATATATGGAACACTGAGTGAAGTTGCCCCCCCAGGTCCTTCTTAAAATCTAATCCCTCTCACCTTAAACCTATGTCCTCTAGATTTCAATTCCCCCATCCCTGGGGAAAAGACTGCATGCATTCATTCTGTACGTTCCTCATGATTTTATACACCTCAATTAGGTCACCCCTCATTCTCCTACTTTCCAAAGAATAAAGTCCTATCCTGGCCAACCTCTCCCTCTATCTCCGGGCTTAATAGTCCTGGCAACTTCCTCATAAATCATGTTTGCACACTTTCTGGTTTAGCTATGTCTTCCCTATAACAGGGTGACCAAACCTGTACATGCGATACTCCAAGTGTAATCTCACCAATGGCTTATACCATTGTAACATAACATCCTAACTCTTATACCTCAGTGCCTCAACTGATGAAGGCCAGCATGCTAAATGCTATCTTCATGACCCAGTCCACCTGTGATTCTGCTTTGAACGAACTATGTACTTGTACTCCTAGGTCCTTCTGTTCCACAACGCTCCTCAGGACCTTACCATTTACTGTACAAGACCGCTTGGTCTGACTTTCCAAAAAGTGCAACACCTCACACGTATTGAATTGCATTTGCTAATCCTCAGCCCACTTCCCCATCTGATTAAGATCCCTCTAATTCTTGATAAACTTCCTATCAATGATACAGAGATAGTAGGAACTGCCGATGCTGG
>JAHRHZ010000111.1:31241918-31294485 GCA_024137785.1 Ginglymostoma cirratum | reverse complement strand
TGTGGCACGCCACTAGTCACAGGCTTCCAGTCCATGAAACAACCTTCAACCATCACCCTCTGCTTCCTGCCAATTTTGAATCTAATTAGCTAGCTTTCCCTGGATCCCATGCAACCTAACCTTCATGTCTGGTCTGCCATGCAGGATCTTGTCAAAGGCCTTAATAAAGTCCATACAGACATCCAGTGCCCTACCCTCACCTATCTTCTTGGTTAGCTCTTCGAAACACTCAAAAGGTTTGTCAGACATGATTTCCTGCGCACAAATCCATGCTGACTATCTCTGATCAGACCTTGATTGTCCAAATGCTGGTTGATCCTGCCCCTCAGGATTGTCTTCAATAACTTGCCTACCACTGATGTCAGGTTCACTCGCCTGTAGTTCCCTGGCTTGTCTTGGCTACTTTTCTTACACAACAGAAAAACACTAGCCATTCTCCAGTCTTCCAGGACTTCAGCAGTGGCCAAATATGAAGCAAAAATCTCCGGAAGGGCCTCAGCAATTTCTTCCCTAGCTTCCTACAACATCTAGAGGATGGACGTGATCAGACCCAGGGGATTTCTCCACCTTAAATGTATGTTAAGACTGCAAGCACCTCATTCCTGCTGATATGTATGCAGTCCAAAACATCCCCACTTGTTTCCCTTGCCTTGAAAGGGAAAGAAACCACACCACGGAGGTAACCATGAAGGAGAAAAAAGTAGTTTGGCAGTGGGATTCAAACGCATGCCTGCTGAGTGACTGAAATCTAATGGCTTCAGGCTGCTCAGCCATGTTCACTGACTGTAGAATCTAAAAAGGAGTCATAAATGGCACTGAACATTGAACATCCCGACTTCAGACCTGACAACGGAGGGGGAAGAGGTCATAGAAACAGATGGAGTGAAAAGACTCAAGTCATATAGCACAGAAACATACCCTTCGGTCTAACCAGTCTGCACCGACCAAGTTTCCCAAACAAAGCTAGACTCACATGCCTGCATTTGGCCCATATCCCTCTAAACCTTTCCAAAATGTCTTTTAAAACATTGTAACTGTACTTGCGACTACCACTTCCTCTGGCAGTTCATTCCACATATGAACCACCTAAGAGGGAGAAAAAAAAAAACTTTTCTCCTCTTACCTTGAAAAGATGCCCCTGTTTTGGAACTCATCCATCCTAGGAAAAAGGCCTTGGTTATTCAACCCATGTGTGCCCCTCATGATTTATATCTATAACATCACCCCTCAGCCTCCAATGCTCCTGGATGGGGTGCAGGGAGCTGGTGGGTCAAAAATAGCCACAGCCTATCTAATCTCTTGCTATAACTCAAACCCTCCAGTCCCAGAGGGATCTTTGTACTGTTCTGGTTGCCCTGCTACAGCAAGATTACTACTAAAATTGGAGAGGATTCAGAAAAGATTTACACTGTACTCCAAAAGTGGTTTCACAAATGTCCTGTACATTGGCAAAATGGCATCCTAACTCCTATATTCAATGGAGCGAGCATACCAAATGCCTTCTTCACCCACCCTGTCAGTGACACCACTTTCTAAAGTAACTATGTACCAGAGTCCCTAGGTCTCTGTTCATCAGCACCACACAGAAATTCTCTGCCCTCAGTCCTGCCTTTGTTCATCTTACCATAATGTAATACTGCACATTTATCCAAATTAAACTCCACGTGCCACTCCTCAGTATATATATTCCATTGCTAGCAAATAGAGCATCATGCAGGAAAGTGGGATGTTGATCATTTTGGAACAAAGAACACATTATTATTTCAATGGGGAAAATCTGCAGAGCTGCACCACAAGAAGGAACTTGGGGTTCTTGTACACAAAACAAAGCCAGCACACAGGTAATCAGGAAGCTAATGGAATGTTGGCCCCTACTTGATCTTTGAAATCTGCTCATCTGTTTGGAAATATCCTCAACATATACAAACTCCCATTAAGTACGTCTAATACGGTTTTGGTGTGGGTTCAATTTCTACCACACCCCCAAAGCATGCTGGGAAAGCAGCTGACAAATTCAGTCACTACACATTTATCCTAAAGTCACACAGCTGCCAGAGGACCAGATTTGACAGTCATTTCACTAACATTTAAAAGGGGCATTCTCTTTGCTGCTGAGTCTCCCCAAGCCAAACAGCCTCACCAGCTTTGAGCAGCCCGAGTTGTTCTCGTTGAGCCATTTCAGTGTAATGCAGGGGAGCAGAACACCTCAAGTCATTCCTGCCATGCTGAGAGAGAAGGCCAGCCTCTAAACAAGGTGGCAGCAGTGTAGGACACTCCTTGTGGAGCTCCTCTGCTGCTTGTTCTTGTATTCCTTTCTCCTCCTCCTTCTGTCCCCTCAGAACCGAAGGAGAACCCTGGAGCAGCAGTAGGTGCGGGCAGCAAGTCCTGGGTAGAGATTGGCACAAGGGAGGCAGGTCTGGAACTTGCCTTGGAGCAGCCGAGCGCAGGTACGGAGTAGTCTGGAGTGCAGTGGGACAACTGTTGGCCTGGGGTCTGGCGCGGGTGGT
Organism: Ginglymostoma cirratum; assembly: GCA_024137785.1. Lineage (NCBI taxonomy): Eukaryota > Metazoa > Chordata > Chondrichthyes > Orectolobiformes > Ginglymostomatidae > Ginglymostoma > Ginglymostoma cirratum. The sequence continues at coordinate 31,291,978 of JAHRHZ010000111.1, read as the reverse complement.
CAGATCATGTGTGGAGACTCTGCACTGCGCTGCTACAATGTAACATCTATTTGAAAATTTCCTAAAATTGGATGTCAACCCTTCAAATGATAAGGGATAACAAGGTGTGGAGCTGGATGAACACAGCAGGCCAAGCAGCATCATAGGAGCAGGAAAGCTTGACGTTTCGGGCCTAGACCCTTCATCAGAAATGCTGGATCCTATTTTTAAAAACTTACTTCTCAACTCTCAAGTAATGCAATTATTTTCAGTCCACTGCCGTAATGTTTTACCGAGGTAGTCGTACCCAAAATGTCGCCACAGGAGGGCAGACCTTTTTAAAGCCACAATGGAGTACACATGACAATAAAAAGATATTCCATTCTTACGTGCCAGCTTATGTTTGCATATTGCTGTTCTGTGCTTTGGGCCAGTTGCGTGCCTCCACTCTTGTATTATTCTGTGATCGTGCAAAAATCACTCTGACACGTATAATTATGAATGAACAAGGGTTGCATCTCTCTGAGTCAGTGACATTCAGAGCCTTTGACCCATTCGTGGAGCTTTGTATTCGGTGTGTTTGACTGAATATCGTATTTTCCAACAAAAAAATGTATGATGCAATAGGGATTGGGGTTGGGGAGAGGGGGGGGCGTGCAAAGAGATGGATCCTAGAATTCGTAAACCTTAAAGCAAAAAGGATCTTACATCCCAGTGTTAGGTTGATGCTTCCTTTTGAACCAGCAAGTCCAGGCGGACAAAAAAAAAAAAAGTGTCAAAATCTGACCAGGACGCTACACACATCCCCACAGCCGTTTCTAGACTGGACAAGCTCCACCCCTCTGGGTCGTCTGATCAGCTCTCTTGAAAAGGGGCAGTCCCCCAAACTACAAAGTTTTTCATCGATTTTAAAAAAGTGCTTTATTTCCAATATCCCTGGACATAGCCAGAAAATATATCATAACCATTCAAAGTTCATATTTCTGACAGCTTTCTAGTAATGCTTGTTGACAAGTGTGTTTAGAAGTGAGTTTGGGAAACCCCAGTCACTTCCCTGGGAAAAGTAAGCTGGGAATTCAGCTAACATGACGGCACCTTGAAATGGAGGCACTCCCAAAACCCAGAAAAAAATATTAGGTCCCTTGGACTGGAAGAAAATCCCTTGGCTGATTCTTTGGAGTAGGCAGCCCCCAGCTCCGGTGCTCACCCTGACTATCACAAGAGGTTCACTTCATTAAGCTGCACCTCTGCGTGCTACAGTTCTGGAAATAATGCCACATATTCCCCCTAATTTGGGCATCTATCAGCTGCTAGACTCAGTGGTCTGCTGATCCACATTCTGGACAGTTCCCACCTCCCACCCAACCCCCATCCTGATAACCTTGCCACCAAATGGGAATGCTGTATTGATATGACTCCTGGCTATTTCCCTGTCTCCGAGCCCACAAAACCTGAAAGTTTCAAGCCAGAGCTTTGAGAAATGAAGGAAAAAATTGAGGGAGGCAGGCTGAAGTGTTTGCACTTGGAAGTACTAAGAATTGGGGCTGGAGGAAGAAAAGGAGTGTGTGTCTGGCCAGTGAGTTGCATCAAATTAGTGCACTCATTTCCTCATTTTCTGTTTAGATTCAGTCCTAGCCTTGCAACAGCACCCCAAACTCCAGCTTGTGTTGGAAGAATAGCTCCTTTTCTGCTTTGGCCCTTTCCAGTCTTCAGGACTCAAAATTTGAGCTCAACAACCGAAGACCATAAATTCTGTCCTCCATTTTGTTTCCCATCCCACCCACTGGGTGTTTTTTTCTGATTGCATGGTTTTGCTCTCAGCAAAACTAACCTATTTTCTGCTGTTAACATCTACCATGCCCATCATCTAGTCTGCATCAGTATCTCTTCTCTACTACTGTCATCACTCCCTTTATCTTTTGTTCAGGGGGCACTTTAACCACAAGTGTCACTTGCTTCACACTTTTCTGTTGAGTAAAGCCCACCATCCTTGCAACCCCTTCATTTCTGAACAACCACATTGGACTCGAAACTTTCCTGTCAGATCTGCTGAGTTTCTCCAGCATCTTCTGGTTTTAATACATTTCAGGTAATACTTAATATATTTCCAACACAATACATCAACCTTTTGTCTTCCAAGCTACACCCTATCCTGACTTAAAGTACACCTGTTGTTACCTCTTTAAATGTTTCTAGTTCTAAAAGTTTTACAACTGTGCCTATAACCGTGCTGCTATCTGCTACATACACAGCTTTATATAAAAAAGAAAATTCACCAACTCCCTTCTCAGGAGTAACTTGGGCAAACAAAGATGTTGGTCTTGCTACCCCAAGAACAAAAAAAAAAATCAAAAATCATTATTCCTTTTTGCAGAATTCTTGTGTTTCTCAAGTTTGGGCAAATTATACCTGTTGGATATCTATCAGCAAATAATTAGTAACAGTAAACATTAAGTGACAATCATGCATACTAGAATCCAACAGCTAAAATTGTGTTTATGTCAATTAATTTTAAATATGACAAAAATGCTAAGTGTTTGCTATTTAAAAAGACTACTTGTCTGACTTCTGATTTGTCTTAACTGATTGGAGGCAGTAGTTTCACAAGAAATATTAAAAACTTTAAGAATGGATAGTTATAATGAGACCCATACACAAAATTAACTTTGTATGGTTATCTTTTAATATATACTCACACGACATAGACCTCACCCACTCAGGAATATATTTGCATTCTGAAGCTACCTAGGCAGAGTCAAAGCGGTGACGGGGTCTTCATCACTAACCAGAAATAGACTGAATTACGTTAGACTCAGCCAAAGGTTCTGCACATCAGGGAGCATGTGAGCCTGAGGGGGGCAACTATTCCAGGCAGCAGAGGCCTGCAGGTCAAAGCCTCCCTGTACTTGGATGACGTTGCCTTCCCCCCCACCCCCACCGACTCTGATCTGCTGTCAGTGAGCAGACTGCTAAGCATCTGCAACCAGTTTGAACTGGCCTCAGGAGCCAAGGTAAATTAAGGTAAGTGCAGGGGCCATGTCGTTTGGGAACTAGGCCAATCAATCCTTTATCCCCTTCACACTGAGGACAGATTACTGAAAGTATGGTTCAGAGGGTCAAGGGCAAACACCATTACTTGGAAACATGCATAGCCAAGGTGAGGCAGAAACTGGGCAGATGGGATTTGTTGGTCATTCAGTGCAAAGAGATGGCCGTGACAGTGTTGCAGACTAGCACATTCCATAGTACAGGGAAGCCGCCACCAAGGTGCAGTAGGAAAAGACTACTTTCAACGGTCTCAAATATATGTAAATAGTATCTTGCACGATTTTAAAAAATGCCTTTGGATTTTGTTGCAAATGTAGAAAGTCAGACTCCAATGTTTGTTTGTCCTCCATATCCAAAGACTGTAGTGAACCAAGCTGTTTTGTAATTATATATGTACATTAAAATAAAGTTTATTCATAAGGGATATATTTTGCAAAAATTAAACTGAACTGGGGCCTTATTGCACACAACTGGTAAATCAGGTACATTGTAATCTGCCTGCAAATATGTTGTGATCTTGTTTCAAAACTACTTTTCTACCAAGTACTATTTTCCGGTTTGTATCACGGTTCACATTGAATTGTTCTATTTAATAAGAATGTCAGACACACGGGAACACAGGAAATGATAGCTCAAATAACAGGAAAGGACCTTTGGCTATTCATGGTATCAATGACACTCTTCTACCTTCCCACCAATCCCCTCCACAGGAACCTATTTAGTTGTCCCTTGACCATACTTAGAAAAAGCTAAGTCTCTATTTGCCCTTGTAACAAAAACTGAAGACGACTAGGTTAAGATTCCTCTCTGCCCCATCTCCGTGATTGGAGGGGGAACAGTTTGGAAGGAGATGGGTTTATCCGTAAAAGAAATGCCTTCGCCAACTCACCAACATGTATCTGTTGCAGTTTGTATAACAATAATTTCAAGTCAGGGTTCAAGGCTAACTAGCCTCCTAAAATTGTCAAACAATGAACTCCACTCCCCTGATGAGTTAAAATGGTTTTGAAGCTTCGAAATCTGACCAAGCATTCATATTGGGCTCAGCTGAAATAATATTTCTTGGGTGATAGTTACAACAAAGTCTACTGAAACTGCAGGAACAGATGGCTTCTCCCAACACCACACACAACTGCACCATTCCCCACCCCCCCTGCAATCCCTCTGCTACCAGTCAAATGGCCTGTCAATAAAATGCACCCAGTGTTTTATTTTCTAACCCTGATGGATAGCTGCTGTCTCCTTTAATCTTTAAAATGTAAGGATTTAAAAGATCAAGAATTAAACAGACATTGTGTCTCTGTCACAAACACTTCATAGATCTGTGGCCCCATGCTCAGTTGAAGGAATTTGGAACAGTGTGTTCTGTTTGAACTCAACTCTCATTTCAAATGCACCCGAGTTCACCTAGCTCCCTTTGGGATTCGTACATTACCAGCAAAAAAGGTGACACCAGCCCACAATGGAAAACATGTCTTGTGCATTCAAATGTCATCTGCCATTTTTAAATGCACCCAGAGTTATCCAAGTGCACAAAACCCAGCCTTTTGACTGAAAACAAAGCCTGGAGAGAGAAATAAAGGGAGACACAACAATTGGATCTAGAGAATGCAAACAGAACAGAAAGGAAAAAAAGTTACAAAATTTGAAGTTGTCAAAGCTACAAAAGCAGATTTATTGCATCCAGGAATGAGAGACAACATTTTAATTTGTTTTCCCCGAGTTCTAATAATTGATTCCCATTGTATTAACAATAGTCATTCAAAGGATAACTACACCATTAACGTTTTTAAAAAATTAACCTATTTTACAAATCAACCTGCTCAGATATTACAACACACCTCTGGAGATGTGGTATTTGAACCTGGTCTAGGGGTAGGGATACGAGCTTCATGCCACAAGGGGTCCCACACTTAATTGCGAACCCTGTTTCTCTATCTCATTTCATTGGATAACGAAAACAACAATACAGGGAGACTAAGAGCAAGATGCATTGTTCCCAAAACAAACAGAGAAGTCTAAGTGTTCAGCAAGTCCTGGATATTCTCATGGACTACTGTTCTTTCGCTAGCCCATTACACTTATTCTAACTCCAGCATCTAGATCATGTTAGCACAGCACTAAAACAGATCAGTAAATAACAAATGTCAAGGACACTGCATGAGCCAAAACTCCATACCTTACAAACTACTGCTGTAACAGAGCAGCTGCTCCCTGCTGCAGAGAAGCTATATTACATTACTTCAAGAGAATGGAAAGGAAGCATGTTAAATGCAAATTTGTACAGCCCCAATTTCAATTTGGATCAGTTTGTCAGGAGTCTCGTGGTGAGCAGCACACCTTGAAGTAAAGAAAGCCAGGCCAATTTTAACCTAGTGAATCTAATTTTTTCTTTATTTAAAAAAATAAACACAATCTGTGTCCTAGTGATGTCAGGGCCAGTGGATAGGAGCAGCACTTGGAACTGAAGTTCATGCTTTTGGTGATGAAAGGGAATGATATAAAAAGGAGAGAGAGAGAGATGGTGCTGAACCAATACTGACGAGATGTTGTATTTCTGAGAAAGTTCATTCAATTGGTCCCTGGGATGAAAGAGGTATCTTAAGAAATTTAAGAAGATTAGGCCTTATCCTATGGAGTGAGGCAAACGAATGAGAGATGGTCTGAGTGAAACATACAAAGATCCTGATAGTGAGACAAGGTGCAAAGCTGAACAAACACAGCAGGCCAAACAGCAGAGGAGTAGGAAGGCTGACGTTTCGAGCCTAGACCCTTCTTCAGAAACCTTTAGACCCTCCTTCTAGGCCCGAAACGTCAGCCTTCCTACTCCTTGGCCTGTGTTCATCCAGCTCTGCATCTTGTCGTCTCAGATTCTCCAGCATCTGCAGTTCCTGCTATCTCTGAAACAAGATCCTGATAGTGTTTGGCAGGGTGCATGCTGGGAGGGCATTTCCCCTTGTGATGTAGTCCAGAACGAGGGGACATTTTCTTAAAAAAAGCAAAGTAAAAATAGTTTCCCCACTTAAGTCCGAGTTTTTCCTTCTCTCTGGAAGGCTGGTGGATCGGTGAATAATGATCTTCTCCAGAAAACAGTGGAGTAAGGATCAGTGAATAGTCTCAAGGCAGAGTTTGATGAATCTTTGATTCACAAGAGAGTCAAAGGGTGTGTGGGGTACAGGAAAAGTGGATTTGGAGCAAAAAATCAGACCAGCCATGATGTCAAGAAAATGATGGAACAGGTTCAAGGGCTGAATGGCATCCTCCTGCTCCTAACTCGTCATTTGTATCTGTTTAAGCAAAGGATGTTTGGGACTCAAAGACCAAAAGCTACAGGCATTTCAGGACAGCACTTCTATTCCTCTTGAATCACCAAGCTACCAAATACAAATCACATTTTTTTAAAAAATTAAAAACAAAACAACTTATTTTGGCCGCTTCCAGCGAGACTTCAATCCTGGTCTTGGATCAGCCAGCGTTGGTCTCTTAAGTTCAAATACTGCCGCAGGGGCAATGATGTCTGTGTCAGGACCGAAATTTAAAATTAGGCCCAAGGTGCACAAAAGTTGGAGTCTCAGTTGATTTTAAAGACAGTGAAGATCCAACGTCAACACTGCGACTTCAAGCTGTTGAGTGGATGCTGACAGTTGTAAACATTTCCACACAACCTGTCACAACTGGGAGAGTCACTTTAACCCCATTGCAACAATACAGCATTACCCTGATCTGCTGTAGCACAAATAATGTCAATTTTTGATTTTTTTTAAAAAAAATTCAAAGTCTTAGAACAAAAGTGGAATGTTCTCTTGTTTACGGCACTACAGGCAAGAGATCACTGAATATGTACCTTAATAAATCAAACTCTACCAACATTTTCTAATACATGATACAATTCATTAGAAAAATCATACTAAAATTTAGTCTCGAAGACAATATCTGAGGAAGAGTCATAGTGGACTTGAAGAATTAACAGTTTCTCTCACCATAGGGTGCTGCCAGACCTGCTGAATTTCTCTAGCATTTTCAGTTTCTACTAGAAACTATCTCAAGGATAGTTACTTGCAAGTAACTTTAATTGTCCTAATGGCTTCACACAGGCTTTGGAAACAATTTAATAGTACTTTTATTTACAGCTTATCATTTTGTAAGTACTTTCCAAAACGAATTATTTGAAGCAGAGTGGTAATTGTTTCATAAGCAAGTACAATGCATACCACAAAGAACGTACTCGCACAGATTGGAATGGTGAACAGAACAGAAGGATTCCCTGTCTATCTCCACAAAAGGACAATGGAACTTTATCATCCATTTGAAGTTACCAGAACAAGTAAATGGACCTTTTGTTTATCATCTCAGACTTGAAAGATTGAACTTCCAACAAGGAAGCCCTCCTTTGCTCCAACACTATAGTATTGTGCCTTAGGCCCCTTACAAACATTGTAGGGACCAAAATCAGTTCCCTTACTAAATAATGCAGACGCTTAGCGGCAACGACAACAACCACCAAGATAGTAGAAACTGCAGATGCTGGAGAATCTTCATTTCTGAAGAAGGGTCTAGGCCTGAAATGTCAGCCTTCCTGCTCCTCTATGCTGCCTGGCCTGCTGTGTTCATCCAGCTCTACACCTTGTTAACAACAGAGAAACTTTTTTTTTTTTTTTAAATTTTTTTAAGGACAAGAATTCTGCAGCATCCCGAGAAATAAGTCAACAGTAGCACCTAAAAAAAATTGACAAAGTAGAGTAGAGTCTTTAAAGGGGCATTATGTTCATCAAACATATTGGACAAAGCTTTTGGTCAGTTGTTCACAAACTGATTGAAACAACATATTAAGGGCATTTTATCTGATAATCAACTGGCACAAATGAATTCATGTCTATTTTACGTTCAATGATGTTACTTTCTACTGACTTCCAATACAAATCTACCAGCTGGATGAGTCTGATTATATTTACCCCTATATTCACATTCTGAACATCAAGTCCCTTGAAAGTGATGTTTTCATGATAAGAGAAATAGAAAGTTGTGTATTACAATGAACAAAAGATTTGAAACCAATATTAACCCTCACTCCCTAAAGACCAAACAGGACAGTAAAGAAAAACCAAAAGAAGTGCAGATGCTGTAAATCAGAAATAGAAACATGTTGCTGGAAAATCTTGGCAGGTCTGTCAGCATCCTTGACGATAAATCAGAGTTAACCACAAAGGGTCACTGGATACAAGCCATTAACTGATTTCTCTTGACTGATGGGGGGGGACTGTCAGTTCGGGGATTAAAAGTTAGAATTGTGAAATGTGGCTGATGTCCAGCATATAAGCATCTGTTACCATTTTTACAGTCATGATTTGCAAGGCCTGTCAGCATCTCAACTTTCAGGACATTTTAGTTTAAAATTGAAAAAAAAACATGCTCCCACAATGCATTTGGGAGCTTGTTCTCAGATTAGAAGGTGACTGTCAAGTTTCGCAGGGCCTGAGAAACTCTGCAGTTAAATGGAGATGGGAGCCCATTGGCTGCAGAAGGTATGTGCATGTTTATTTAGCCTATTTTCCTTCTCAACCAGTTGAGGAGATATTACACATTTCTGGAGCAGGTGGGACTCCAACCCTGCTCTATCAGTTCAGTACAGCTTTTAAACCAGCAGGATCCTCATGGCTCCTTTGGCAGAACAGTCTGCCAAATGTCACTTCTACTCATTGATGATCAATACTCCACAATACCATTACACCAAGCCTACTCCCCATAATCCCTCCCTCCACCCAGGTAACTGGGAAAGGCAACAGGGTTGGATTAAAAGTAAACAGACAAAATGCAGTGGAAAGATAATAAAAGAGGAGGTTCAGCCTTTATATTTTGTCTAATGCCCACATGCTTCGAATTTCCAGGACTTGCTCATTACCATGCTTCCCCATTTTGTCTTTTCTACTACTGTAGAAAGACTAATTGCATTGAAATAAAAATCAATTGAGAATTTTCAATAAGACCATGCACATTTAAATTAGAGACAGCTGGTTCAGTTTATTTGGTGAAGCCTCAATTATGTGAATTACACAAAGTTGGTGAACATTTGCTCTCCGGTTCCTTCTCCTCAAACATAAATTCAGTATCGCCATGGACAGAAAATGGCTTCAGGAAGTGGAGTGCCCCTCCAAGGCACAAAAACTGTCCTCATAGGCTAACCAAGGAAGTATTTTGCAAAAAAAAAGACAAAAATTGAATTCTTTTCAACACCTAAATCAACTCATTGTAAGAAATAATTATGTCTAATTTCCCAAATCAAATATAAACATCACACTGTACTGTTTTTGTCCTTTTGATTATCACTAGAAAGCAGTCAGAATCAGTTTGGTCCACTTAAACTCATCATTTGGAAATGAATACTGAGCCACAGTAATCATTAGGACATCAATTAAATATCGGCATAACATCAAAACAAATATCAACATGTCAAAATGCTTGTCTTTCATGTCAAAGAATCATGTTTATTTATTTGAGTCTCAGGTTTAAACCTATCATTAAGGCCCAGAACTTACCCATGACCAAACAGATTCTGTGGGACTGCCAATATATTTAATTTCTTCCTCATTTTCTTCTTCTGTCATTTTCTTTTCATACTTTCTCCAAAATGATTTACAAGTTCAAGTTAAATACACGTCTTGAGCTGTGTTGTTTCAAAGGAAATCTTCTGTACTAAGTATCCAGCATGTTGCCGATCATGTTTATGTGCTAATTTTACATGGCCATCCAAGCAGAAACCTGAGCAGGGAGTCAGCCTACAGTCATTACAGTCCCTGACCCCTCAGATATCCCAGAATCACAAAGCAACAAGTTCAGCTGCAGTTGTAATGGGAGGTTTAAAGATTAGTAAACAACCCAATTAAAGTTATAGAAGCAGTTTAAGTATTATTAAATCTTACTTATCACAGTCTTGCTAATATCACATTCCCCTAGGAACGCTAAATTGGACAATTGTCCATTATCATGGGATCCCATTAGGGCACTTGCAGTGTAAGTAGCTTCTAAATCAGAATTTGAGGAGCTCAGAATAAAAGAAGATAATGTCTGAAGCACTGATTTTAAAAAAAACACAAATTAGTGGTGATCTTATTCTCATGATTATTCGATTACATCATAATACTAAAACGGTTGTAAAGTACATCATAAAAACAATGCTGATAACAGCTCTCTTTTTCAACCAATTTAAGGCAATTGTGCATATTGCTTAATATAATAATGGTCAAACGAAAAGGCTTGTTCACAACTGAATGGATGAAAACAAGGCCAGAGAGCAAAACATCTTAATTTAAGTGAATCAACAATGAGGAAGTGTCACATGTCAAATGAGTGAGTCAAGCCAGTTAAAAACCAAATGAACTGCAGATGCTGTAAATCAGGAACAAAAACAAAAGATTTGAGGGAGACCTGAAACATTAGCTTTGATTCTTCTTCACAGATGCTTCCAGAGCTGCTGAGCTTTTCCAGCAACTTCTGTTTTTGAGTCAAACCAGTTGCTGCTTTGAGACTTTGTTTAGGGTCTGCAACTACTTTAAGTGTGCATTCTGGACACCAGCACTGCTTTATTCTGGCTTTGGCGTACTGCATTTGAACCATCCTGGCTACCTCTGAGGGATAGGGGATGACTTTTCTTACAGCTCTTCCACCTTCACCATTTTAGCAGTTTACGTATACTTAGGTTTGGAAGTGGGAGAAAGTCCAGAAAAAAATTCACCCTAAAGTATTGATCTAAATATGGGTTGGGAATAAAAGGGAGCTGGAGTGAGAGCGAGAGAGCAAGAGAAGTGACCAAATTGTTATTCATAGTAAAATAATGAATATTTTATTTACAGTAACACATCTCCTATTTCAATGCAAATACTGTAAAAGGAAAGGTCCCACTAAATGAAGCACTTGTTTAGGGGTAATTGACCACTTGAGGATCACTGACATTTTTACCCAATGTTCAGAATAAGTCTGGTCCTTTTAGAGTTGATCTTTTGTGTAACAGCATTATTCATTCAATGAGTTGAAGTACTCTAACAGCAAATTTGTTTGAGCATTAATTGATTCCTTTTGTTGCAAATGCTTCACATCTTAGTCTGAGTTCCTGTCTTGGATCACAGCATGTGTCCAAGTGATTCTTTCAGATTCAGGTAAATATAATTCAGAGAAGGCTCGACCACAGCAATTTGCTTAAATATGAATGTTTATTCAATAAGAATAATGCTTATCATGGCAGTAATAAATGATGATAGTGGTAATAATAAATGTAAAAGAAAAACGAAGAAAAAACAACAAGTCTCACACCCTTCTAGAAAAAGCGACTAGTCTCATGTTCTTCTGCCTGTTGGTGGCTGGTCTGGAGACTTGGATTCGTTCTTGGCATTGATCATGATTCCAAATTGACATGAAGTCCCGCAGCAGCAGCAGCAAATTGGAGCGAATACTCTCTCTCTCTCTCTCTCTTACACAGTGTGAGAAACAGCCAGCACAAAGGAAGCAGATACAGAAAGACAAAACTGCTGGCTAGTACAGAAAACACAGGATGGGAAAACAAGTGCAGGTGACATCTTCGGCTCAAAAGGGAATGTTCACAGGACTCATTCAAGGTCATGCAGTTTGTCAAGTATCATCCTGAACTTCCCCAGCCTATTTTCCCATCCTGTACAATCTATCTTCCCATGCAGCTGTCGAATACCATCATTAATATTTAGCCCTGTGGCCCATCCTATACAGGTCCTGAATGCGCTGGGCCACAATTTCATCAATGAATAGATACCATTTATTGTAAGAACACAAAACTTCTAAAATTCTTTCTTTAGCTAAGGTTCTGTGTGGAGAAATGGAATGCTGTAGTTTTCAGATGTTGCAAGAGCCATCTTCAGAAATGACTGCGATTGTACCAAAAGACTGTTCATCTTCAATCTCAGGGTTTCACACCGAGGTCATTAGCCTGCAGAGGGTATCCCTCTTGTTATCCATGGGCGAGCCATGGAGATGATGAGCTGGAAGTTGTGCAGAATGAAAGTGCCACAACACCACCTTTGATAGTGCAGGAATTGTCACCTTTGGTCATAAGTGAGTGAAATCCCTTTCTGTTCAGGAATCTGGGGCAGATGATGCCAGGAAGCTCTGAGGGCCACTTGCAGCAGGCAAGGGCCTTCTGCGCCTGAGGAAACCCAGCAAATCCTCCGACTCATGCACGTTCACTGCTTGGGTCCATAGTGAGCGGACAAACTATTGCGTTCCTACAAAGGGCATCAGTTACATTGTGAATGCACTTGTGGGCTGTCAATTGGGAGATTGACACCTACCCTGTGAAGGTTTGAAAGAAGCAAGCGGTGAGGAAATTCAGTCTGGCTGTGCACATGTATAATTCTTCCTCCTAAGCCAAATAACTACAGATCTGCCTGTAGCCTGTGGCAAATGGAGGTGATGGCTTCCCTGGTCATGCAAAGTTGTCTCCTGTGCTGTTGTTCAATACTGGATGTATCTGCAACATTTTCTGGATACCATTTCTTTATTGAGGGTTAGTTAGCTCAGTTGTTTGGATAGCTAGTATGCAATGCTGAGTGACGCTAACAGCTTGGGTTCAATTCTCACATTGGCTGAAGTCACTAAGAAGATCCCAGCTTCTTGACCTGACCCCTCACCCGAGTTGTGGTGACCCTTAGACTTTCACATGCCATTGAAAGTCCAGATTCATCCTTGGCCATGGAACAGGTTCACATGCAAGCCATCTTGTGTGCTCAATACTCACGTGTCTCTGGCATCATGTTATGCTTAGGTAGGTTCAACATATTGCATCAACTATAGGCTTTATCGGTTCACGCACTTTGCAGACCATTACGATAGCACTGGCTGCAGTGAAAACATGTAATTATTGTTGGCTGGTATTTCCCTTTCTCTAGCCCAGAAGATCTCTCCTGAAGGTTATAATTGATGATGAAGTGATCACTAGTTCATTAGGGCTCTAAGAATTCTTCCGAAAAGCCACACTCATGGCTTTGGTGCATCATCTTCTGACAAACTAGACAATAGACTCTTGGAGTTTCTGTCCGTATGAGATAAGTCTATTAATCCTGATGTTAATTCTTACCTTGAGCTGATCTTAGAGCTTTTGTGGACCTTCCTGATTAACCACATAAATACCGGATCTGTTAATTCTGCAAAGGCCCTCATTGCCAATGGTTTTCACTTCTTGGGATCATTGATCACTTGATCTGTAAAACAAAATTACATACATTGCTTGAACAGATGTAGTTCAGCAAGGGTGACACTGGATGCCTATTCCATCATGAACTTTCTGTTATCCATGAATTCAATTGTAAATATGTTGGACTGTACTTTTAAGTCAGTGTAAATTTGTAAAAAGCTCCTTGATTTTGTGTCAGTAAAATTAAAAATGTTCCTCCTTTTAGAACAACTAGCGCTGTTCTTAGAGATTGTCACTTTTGTTTGATTTTCAGGAACAAAGTTGTTTATGTGTCAGCTTAAAAACTGTTTATTTTGTCTTTTAATTTTATTCAGGCAAAGTTAGAAATTCCTTTTATCTTGAAAGAATTTAGAGCTAACCTATTTCTGATTAAAATGAGTGTCTATCTACAGACCTGTACAGCTATGTGTACTCGCAGTACCTGATGATGCCAATTGACTGAATTCTTTCATGGCCAGGGCTGTTGTCCACTTGATCGTTAAGTCAGTTTTCCAAAGTTCTGCCAGCAAGATCTTGGGAAGACGGCCACAGCTGCTAACCATGATGTGAGCTTTTCTTCAGTATATCTATACCTTGATGTTTATGTTATTCCCCTTAGCATAAGAAACTGGGAAGTAAATAATTTGAAGTTGAAGGATCCAACAGAATTTAATTGCAGCTGACTATTACATACAATTATTATATTCACAGAAACATAGATGTCTACGCATGTATTAGGCTACTCATCTGCCAATGGAAAGCATGCTTCTAATAACATGTCATGCTTCAAGTGATTCCCAGTGAGTGGAATCTGAGACATCTATACCCTTAGGTCAAATGCTATGAAACACTGATGATATCATGACCACAGTACATAACATAACTACATTCTTTACAAACTAAGGGAACAAAAAAAAACACAATATTCAAAACCTGGTCACATTCAGGTCACATAAAATTCGAAGACTTTTCCTTTCTATTTATTGGACTGACTGTACAGTTGGACATACTGTAAATGCTGACATGGAACAGAAGATGTAGTAAAAAGGGGGTTTGCAAACATAAGGAGTCTTGCAGTATTCTGTCCATTTTTGTAGAAAGTCTGTGAATTTCGTGGTAATGCCATTTGAGTTTTTCATGGAATATGCTCAGTGAGGGTTTGGAAATTATGAGGTTCATTTGCAGCACCGAAATTCCTGAGGGCATATTATGCTGGTGTCAACTTAATTCACTCATTATGTTGTTGCTTAAGTCCCACCACAGACAGAACATCCATGTGGAATCATTTTTGGCTCTATCTGTTTTGTAGAAAAATAGAATCCTCACAGTGTGGAAGCAGGCCATTCAACCCATACCAACCCTCCAAAAAGCATCCAACTCAGACCCACCCCCATCCCTGTGACCCTGGTTTTCCCAAGGCTATCCACCTAGCCTGGACACTATGGGCAATTCAGCATGGCTAATCCATCTAACCTACATATCATTGGTCAGTGGGAGGAAACCCTACACAGACATAGGGAGAATGTGCAAACTCCACACAGACAGTCACCCGAGACTGTAATCAAACCTGGGTCCCTGATACTGTAAGGCAGCAGTGCTAACCACTGTGCCGCCCTTGTAATATTGACTGTTCTGGTGTAGCCCCACTCCACCACTCAGATCTCCAGGTATTGTGACACTGTGCAGGCCTGAAGCAGCTGGTCATTGTGCACAGCTTGCCAGCAGCTTAGCAATGAGGCCGGGCCCTCAAATTAGACCCAGACTTGCACTAACTGAGTTGTACAGTTCATCATCCAAAGATAAAATAAAGTTTTAGGTGACGCAGAACTACTTTCAGTGTCGGCTTTAGTCATTGTCAGTATATATAGTACACATCAGCTCAGGAATTTGATACGGGCAATTTGTAAGTGTCTTAATGAAATGACTATCTTGACGTACCAGACTTCCGTTACAAACAGCACATGAGGAGTTAATGACACCATGCCACATTTGACAAACATTTGGTGTATGGCTGTCTGAAATAATGCTTTCTGACTTCTCAAACTCCATTTCCCCTTTTCTTTACACACCTTTATTTCTAGCAAAGGTACAACTTGCATTAAGACTAGTCATATGAATACTGTGGCCACAAATGCAGGTTGGAAGCCAAGAATCCTGCACATTCTGACTCCTCAAAGCCTGTCCACCATCTACAAAGCACGAGTCAGGAGCGTGATGGAATACTCCCCACTTGTCTGGATGGGTGCAGCTCCAACAACACTCAAGAAGCTCAACACCATCCAGGATAAAGCAGCCCACCTGATTGGCACCACATCCACAAACATCCATTCCCTCCACCACTGACACTCAGTAGCAGCAGTGTGTACCACCTACAAGATGCACTGCAGAAATTCACCAAAGATCCTTAGACAACGCCTTTTAAACCCACAACCACTAGCACCTTGAAGTGCAAAGGCAGCAGATACATAGAAACACCACCACTTGTATGTTTCCCTCCAAGCCACTCACCATTCCAATTTAGAAATATATCACTGTTCCTTCAGTGTCAGTGGGTCAAAGTCCTAGAACTCCCTTCCTAACAGCATTATGGGTGTAACTCTAGAACATGGACTGCAGCAGTTCAAGAATGCATCTCATTTCAACCTTATCAAGGGCAACTAGGAAGAGGCAATAAATACTGGACCCGTCAGTGATGCCCACATACCACAAATTATTTAGAAAAAGGATAAATATGCTCAATGTGTGGAACAGCAAAGATGGGAAGCGTCAGCTAATGTGATGCCATCTACTGGAAAGATCAAACATTCTAAACTAAGTAATTCTGCTGATCAGTCGATAGACAGGATAGCATAGATTATTGCCACGTGAAGCTGCCAGTGTCAAGCAGTCCTCAGAGCTGCTTTGAAATGGTGGCTGTCTCTAAGCTGCTGAGCCACATTTTACAGTTTAGTGAATGCGTATGTTTATATGTCACTGTTCTAAGGCGAGTCCTAATCACAGTTGCTTATGGTCTGAGATCCATTTAATTGATTTGCTGCCACCATCCTCCTAGCTGCTAATAATCTACAGGACCTTCTAGTGTAGTCGAGTAAAATCATTTTGTTTTGTAATAAGAAGAGGCCCTTGTCTTAAACAAGGTGTATACAACAATGAACAAGTAACTAGTGCGAGGTATTTTGGTACAACAGACATTGTTACAAAATGATGAGGGAGACCTTGGTTAGATATTATCCTTTCTTTTTTATATATTCATGGGATAAAGGTGGCAGTGTCTAGGGCAGTATTCATTGCCCAATCCCTAATTGCCCAGAGGGCAGTTAAGAGTCAACCACACTGCTGTGGGTCTGGAGTCACATGTAGGCCAGACCAGGTAAGGATGGCAGTTTCCTTCCCTAAAGGATATTAGTGAACCCAGATGGAGTTTTCCTGACAATCGGCAATGGTTTCATGGTTATCATTAGATTCTTAATTCTAGATTTTTATTGAATTCAAATTCTACCATCTGCAGTGGCAGGCTTTGAACTCAGGTCCCCAGAACATTACCTGGGTCTTTAGATTAATATGGACCACTGGGCCCAGGTCTGAATCCTTGTGACAACATCATATTGTGTGGTGCTGAATAGTGTCCTCATCATGAACTCTTTTGGATCTTTATACTCTCACACAACAATTACTACAATTGACTGTAAAAACTCTGTGCCATTGTACTGGAAAGCTGACCAAAGTTGTTATCTACTTTCCTGAAATTCTACAGCCCTTGTTCTTTTGTAGTTAATATTTCAAGTCATGTGTGGCTTGCTAGAGGGGAACGGGGGTTCACAGGAATTGACTTTGTTTCAATATTTTAGACACTGCCATGTGTTGTCAATTATCACAAAGATATTCTCAACGTAAGTATCCATTTGAGGCAGAACCTGGAATCCATGGAGAATTTGATATTAGGATAGGGAAGGGTACCTAATGGTGTGGGAGCTGATGGGTAGAACTCCAGCCACCTTCCCCACCGCTATTAAGTCTGTGACACAGAAGGTGTGTGGACATTCCCATCCTACCTCCAATTGGGGCTCTGAACCAGGCCGTAATTTCCCCTTGAATTGTGTCAGCCCACTGTTACTGGTGATAACCCAGTGAGATAAGGTGTATTGGGTGGGGAGCTGCTACTTGCAAAACTCTGCAGTGTTGCTACTGGGCTGCCGAGGAGACTCAAAATCACCTCATGCCTGACTGAGGATCCCAGCGCTGAGAAAGGTATGGCCAGCTAATAGAGTGAAACCCCATCTTGCTGTTGACATTGCTCCCCTCTCCTGGTATGAGCATTTTGTGCTTGGGTTCCTCAGCAATCTGTGGCCTCGGGTGGCTGGGAGCATCCATGCCCTTCCCGGCTATGTTGATGATCACTCAACCTGCTGGCCTTGGCCAGCCTGACTCCCATCACTGTCCTGTCAAGTGTCAGAGTGGATTGCGATGTAGTGGGCCTTCTCAAAATGAGGATACACAAGGCTCTCACTAACAGTCTCACCAAAAACCAAGAGCCTGTGCCTCTTTGAGACTCTAGCGAATGGAAGACAATACTGAGAGTAACTGTTATTAAACCTATCCCAAGTGGGGTAACAAATTAAGCACCACATCTGCTACAAAATTCGACAAACCTAAACATATTCTCAGGTTCCAGATCACTCAAAAACGTATCAAATATTTGAGTTATTACTTGACTGTAAAAACATCAAAAACATTTCCTCACAGTTCTGCATTTTTATGATTATTCTGCACTTCATGTTAGAGTGCCCACCCATTTCTATCTCATTAGTTCATATACTTACATATCGCCCTGTCAATCTTCAAGCTGCTGCCCAGTGGCATAAGCCCTTCTTATTTGGTCTAAAGGTTCTATCCTAGATCTCGATGTCACTCAAAAATGTAGATACTATTCCACGAATTGTGGTTAACCTTTAAAAAACTGTTAAACAATAGTACATACTTACAATGACCCTGGTTGCTTAGAAGAGCAAATAGTCAATCATTTGGTCAATCTATCTATAGTTCTCCAAGTTCATTTTGGAGCAGGAGGCCAAACTGCTCTGCCCGATGAAAGCAGTGAGCTGTTTTCAAAGTTTACCTTTCCATCTCTGTTTTTCCTTGACTATGCTACACAATGTAATACTAGTTTTTGTCCCATTTAATTGGTTTTTAATTATATCACTGTCCTGTTCAAAGAACTGCCGGGTGTAAATTCTCCAGAAATTGCTGGGGAAGTTCTACAGGTCTTGCAGCATCTGTGGAGAGAAAGTAGTGTCAACGTTTTGGGTCCAGTGACTCTGCTTCAGAACGAGATATATTTTCTGGCCCTCTTTTAAAGGCTACCCTTGAGTAAACATGAGCAGGGTCCAGAGTATTATTTCTAATACCATTGTCAATCTCCAATGTTGGAGTGAATAAGGCATTCTTATGGTCACAGAAAGAATGGGACCACAGTTCTCTTACAGTTCCCGCTCAGTTTAAGAATCATCTTGCAGACTTCAACAAAACTGTGTTGTGACCAATATTTTCCCTTCCGGTTCTACAACACATAATGCATTTCTTTAGGCAGGGTTCCATTCCACATCAGGAGACAAATTCAGTGCACCAGTCTCCACCACAAACAGTTTGCATTAATTAATTGATTTTAAATAAAGAAAACAAGGGTTATGTGATTCAAAACGACTGAGACAATCTGAGGGTAAATGATACATTGGCTTACAGAGATTGTTAGTATAAGTGTGTGTGGGCTTTTGTGTACGTGTGTAAGCATTGGCTTGCAGGGAATTCACCAACAGCAGTGTTGAATCTATTGTTGTGGTGAATAAGATGTGCTGCACGCAGGGAATGATCGGCACCATTCATAAAATAGCAAGCTAAAGTGATAGGGCAACATGATATTACCTTGTCTTAGTAAATGCAGGATAACGATGAACTGCAGATACATTTGCAGATCAGCTATTCAGACATGGTCAAATGTAGTGGCTCATGTTGTGACTTGGCATTGCTGACAGGACATGGCAAAGTTTTACTTAATGTAAAAAGCTGCAAAATTTGTAGAAAAATCCCACATTTCACCCCCAGGTATTTCCACAAAACTCACTGAAATCATTTTAGAACTTTTTTTGGTTTGCTTTTCTTACACCAACCTTGCTTGCCATCCACTTGAGTAATAGCTCTGCATTCATTCTTCGCTAAGGTCCCTGTTGCTCATCCCTAGCACAGACTTTGGCCGTGAGGTGGTTTCTCCAAATACAGCTCAGATGCTGGCTGTTCATACTGTAAAGTAGTTGGCACCAAGAGCAAACTGGCACAGTGAGCAGAGTTTAGACACACGAAGAAACCACCAACTTCGGCTTGACTGCACCCATTCCATTGCAAAAATTCTACAAAGTGTAGCAGAGCGTGAACACAGTGCATGTTCATACTTTCTGCAGCTGATCTATTTTAACTAAAATAAATAGTTTTCCATCTTGAGATTTTGGTTCGATATGGAACTCATTACTCCTAAACTTCCATTCCTATCAAAAAAATTCTTGCAGTGGATGGACATTTGGCAATCAAAAGACACGAAGCAAAGGTGGATCAATGTAGTTGAGGTTCAAATATTGGCCATGCTCTAATTGAACAGTGAAGCTCCCTTCAGGGGCTGATTGACTGCCTCCTGCATCGCATGAAGCAGTGCTAAGAGTGATAAGCTGGCATCGTTTTCAGGCTTCTTCTGGGGTTGTGCAAAGGTGAGATTTGTTACTGATCGATCATATCTGCACAGAGAAGATGGGTTAGAATGAATTACTTCAGATTGTTGAACAATATATCTCGGAAGGTTGATAAAGTTACAGAATTATCAGTATCTGTAAATGTGCGATATGATTCCAGAGCCCTGCACATTTGGTGAGAACGGAACTATGGATACAAAGGGCTAAATGTAGAGGGAGACAGTATTAATACGTTGAGTTAAATGTAATTAATACTTTGTTAATATCCAGGCTGAACTATGAATTGCTCTGTGGAAGGTATGAAATTGGAAGAATGATATTCTCAACATCAAGAAAAAAAGAGCCTTTGATTCTACCACCATGAATGGCAAGACGAGAATGGCAAAAGGCTTTTTTGCATCATTTACAATTCTTTAGGACAAATCCCACCTCAGTATGAAATTTCTTATTCTTCCACATGCCAGAGAGGAAGTAGACAGCAAAAACTGGCAACATGAAACTCAGAGTGGCTACCTAGTGGCTCTAGCTCGTCACTTGCTCCTTAAAGGTACCCAACTTGGCCAACAGTTGCCAACATCTCAGGTTATGTTCTATGGGTAATGATCTCCTGCACCCCCTGCCCATTTGCATTGGACACACACCAGCTGCACTGCATCAGCATGGCACATTTTGGACTGACTGCAAGTTTCCTCTGCACATTAGAGTGCACTGATACCTTTCACTGTAAGGCTGCAGGCAGGCCACTTTGTGTACAAGTACAGGCACCCGTCTCATGCAATGGAGCAAGGTGCATCTCAGTGCTTCTAGCTTGGTCTCTCAGCACTCACTCACTGTGCTCTATCTTTTATGCTCACAGCATCTCTGCCTTGCCTTTTTTGTACTTTGCTGTCTCATTCAGAATTTAAAGGTTTACAGTAATTCTGTTTTGCTTTGCTGTTTAATGCTGATGCAAAGCCAAGGCAGGTGGTTATGGTTGTTGACTGTAATCGTTCAAGTGGCTGGACGTGTTACTGTACAGCACCATGCTATGACAATGTCGACAGCATGTGGCAGCAGCTTATTTAGCAAATGTACCTTATGTGCTTTAGCTAAATGGCCATGTCTCAAAGTCTAAGAAGAGTAGTCTTCAGTCAGCGCAGCACAGTGCTTGGCTTGGCTAAGCTCAGGCTCAGGGTGTAATGTTGGGAGATGAAAACATATATTAACAATTTGAATGGGAAGGCATGGAACTGATGTGGTCAACACAGAGCGCAAGGAGGAAAGTGAAGGTTTACGGGATCCATGGACTAACAGACTGGGCCTATGACTCACTGTCCTGAGTGCAACCTGTGTTGTCTTTCGTCCTCATTTGAATTGCAAATGTGCAATGGAAATGAAAAGTGGCAGCAAACTCACTTGGAGTGGGTGGAATAATTTGTTTGTCTGTCTGAGTGAGTAATGTGGGGTCTTTCGCAGGACAAGTGTATGAATCAGGTTGAAGACAATTGTGATCACAGTGCCCCATATGTGAAATGCATGCAGTGTCCAACTGTATGGGATAGAAAGCTTGGACACAACCAACCTTCACCATGTCATTGGTCATTACAAGCTCCAAGATTGGTCCATTCCCTATGCTGTACCTCCTACATGCAGACAAATGGTAAGTCATCTGTAAAAGAGGGGTCAAAGACAACAACTTGGATTTTTCATATGTCCTTAATAACAGCAGAACTTTCAAGTGGAGCTTAAACAGAGCATAGAAAACTTGGGCTAAATGGCATGTTTCTCTGCTGTAAATATTTAGGAGTGTTTTATAGGAGAGTGGCCAGATGGCTAAGAGTATCTTGACCAGAAACAGAGCTAAGAGTTGAGATCTGCATGGGACTGGATTGAAGAATATTCAATACATCCTGTCTAAAACAGCAATAGTTGTGTAGATTTCCAATAAAACACCATTAATTTTGAGAAAGTGAATGTTGTTGAAGTAAACACAGTTTAATTTGAAAACAATTGAACAGATTGTTCAAACAAAATTGCAAGGCCCCAACAAAAGCAGAGAAGAGATGAATGTTCACAGTGAAGAAAGGAGGGCTATAACCAGAAAGTGGAATTGGTTCAAACAGTGAATGATCAAGGGGAAAACAAAAGCACTCAAGAATAAGTGGAATTAAGTTACTTGGGACCGAAGTAGATTGGAAATGTCACAGTCTATTTGTGACTATTGGTAGATAAGGGTTGTGTGGTGTTGTGAGTTTGATGTCTCACACAGAAGCTGTCTGTAATAGCTGAGGCCAGTGATGATCTGGAAGCTGATGCTATGGTGCTCAGTCTACAGCTGGTAGGAGCAGTTAAATAAATGTCGTTCTGTCACATAACAGTGCCTTCCTTACCAGCATAGTTGATGATGATGTGAGGTTCGAACTTGTCAACCTGTCCTACATTAACAACTAACTAATGCTAGGCACATAAATAGTTTCACAGCTTTTTATTATTGCTCAACATGCAACTTGTATTCCAGCAGGAAACGTGGACAAGCTTATTTAAAACTGACACCAATGTCAAAGGCATATCTTTGATACATTTCTAAGCATAAAATTGAGGTAACACCACTGATATATTTTAACACATAACTTTTATGGATGTCTTATGAGCTTTTTCTTGATAAGTGTCTATTTTAGAGTCGAGTGTTTGTTCATTTGGTTCCATCACAATCACATAAGGGTATATAACAGTAATGTTGCACTTACAGGTACTTCTCATGGATAGGCTTTAAACTTTGTTTACGCAAAACCATAATTGATTTCATTATGCTTTTAGTTTTAAATAAAAATTCTCAAAAGAAGACAAAACATGGGACGCACGGTGGCTCAGTGGTTAGCACTGCTTACTCATATTGCAAAGGACCCGGGTTCGATTCCACCCTCGGGCAACAGTCTGTGCGGAGTTTGCACATTCTCCCCATGTCTGCGTGGGTTTCCTTCGGGTGCTCTGGTTTCCTCCCATGGTCCAAAGATGCACAGGCTAAGTGGATTGGCCATGCTAAATTGCCCGTATGTTCAGGGATGTGTAGATTAGGTGGGTTATAGGGGCATGTGTCTGGGTGGGATGCTCTGGACTTGTTGGGCCAAAGGCCCTGTTTCCACACTGTAGGGATTCTACGATGAACCTACCAGCATTATGCATGGTCATTTATTGGTATAAGGGATGGCCTCATGTTGAACATTGATAACCCATCTAATTTGGAAAATGCACCACTGGTGGGCAAGCCATGCATTACTGCGCATGCAGACGAACACACTCCTGAACCAGAATTTCCCAGTGTTATTGTGTGTCCCACTCATTTGCTGAAAAGGTGGTAAGACTATCCAGAGGACGGTCCATGATATCTTGCTCCCATCAGACAGTTTGGAGGGGACCACTCGACCGTTCTCCAGAATCAAGTTTCCAGATGTGGAAATTATGCCCAGTGAAAAATGACAATCAATAAGGGGCCAGCAGCTCTGACAGTCAGCAGTATCATCTCGGAAACAGATACTCAGAGTCCTGAGAACCATGGTCTCATGGAAGTGCTTCTTGTGACTGGGAGTGTGTGTGTGTGTATAAGGACAGGAACAGGGATACTCATCCATTTACAAAGATAGGCAGAGGGGCAGGTCATTTTCTGAGAGCAGGAAGGCTGCAGAGGACTTAAACAGACTAGGACAATGGGCAAAGAAATGACAGATAGAACACAATATGGGAAAGTGTGAGGTTATGCACTTTGGTAGGAAGAATAGAAGAATAGATAATTTTCTAAATGGGGAAAGGCTTTGGAAATCTGAAGCACAAAGGACTTGGGAGTCCAGTTCAGGTCTCTCTTAAGGTTAAAATGCAGGTTTCAGTTGGTAGTTAGTAAGGTAAACGCAATGTTAGCATTCATTTCAGGAGGGCTAGAATAGAATGTACTGCTGGGGCTGTATTAAGCTCCGGTCAGACTGCATTTGGAATATCGTGAGCAGTTTTGGCCTCCATATCTAAGGAAGGATGTGCTGGCCTTGGAGGGACCCCAGAGGAAGATTACAAGAATGATCCTGGGGATGAAGGACATGTCATATGAGGGGCGGTTGAGGACTCTGGGTCTGTAATTGATGGGAGATTAGAAGGGTGAGGGAGGGATCTTAGACAATACTGAAAGGCCTGGATAGAATGGACCTGGGGAAGATGTTTGCACTAGTAGGAGAGACTAAGGGCCGAGGGCACAGCTTCAGAGAGAAGGCACCTCAAACTGAGATGGGGCGGAATTTCTTCAGCCAGGGCACAGTTAACCTGTGGGACTCAATACCACAGAAGGCTTTGGAGGCAAAGTACTGGGTGCATTTAAGAGATAGATACGTTCTTGATTAGTATGGGGATCAAGGGATAGGGAGAGAAGGCAGGAGAATGGGGTTGAGAAACATATCAAACACGATTGAATTGCAGAGCAGGCTCGATGGGCTGAATGGCCTAATTCTTCTCTTATATCTTATGGTCTTGAGGTCAAAGTTGAAAGGAGAGGGGGTAGAAATGTCAGAGGCATGGGTGAATGGGTTCCAGTGGCATCTTTGCTGCTCAAAATCCATTCCCTTTGAATGTGCACAGATTAGTGTAAATCTAGGACTCTCCATACCTTCAATGGACAGCCTGCTTGTACTGGTTTGCCAGTCAGATGAGCAGACTATGCTTGTCCTGCCTGGAGTTGAGATAATTGCAGCCAGGATGACATAGGTCTTTTAAATAGTCATTAACTGACTATTTAATAGCCTCAGATGGTGGAGGGGCAGGAAGATTGAGCTTGAGCCTGGAAGATTCATCTCCTGGCATTGGAGGACCTAGAAGTTAAATTAAAGTTCTGAGGTGAGCTTTGCTGCAATGAGTGAGCATTGGTGTCTGCTTCCCTCCGATGTCCTTGCAACAGAGCAGCACTGATCTATCCCTGAACCTTACAATCCGATTCTAGCTGGTAAGATTGTGTTTGCAAGTACAATGTGCATTTTAAAATTGCTTCCAGCAGGCTTTACTCTTCAATAAGCCTGTTTGAATTCCCTATGTACTATTAATGAGTTTTAATATAATACTTTTTTCTCTCGGTCGTAATAATTTACCCTCTATGAGGAAAGGTGTTTTGAAATGTAAAACAAAACAATTGCTGAATTACAAAACTTAACTATTTTTGTATCCATTTGAGAAAACATTTTATCATTTGTGAATAAAATTGTAATATCCATGTTTATTACTAATTCAGTGAAATAATTAAGTGGAAAAGTCTCTGGGAACACATGCTCTACCTGCATTGTAAATACTTAAGTGTCATGAGGCATGAAAGCCAATTACCACTATTTCAGACCATAAGAAACAGGAACAGGACTAGGCCATTCGGCCCCACGAGCTAGTCCACCATTCAATCATATCATGGCTGATCCGACATTCCTCGCATCCACTTTCCTGCCCTTTCCCCACAACCCTTGATTTTTCTACTGATCAGCAATCTACGTCAGCCTTTAAATTTCCACAAGGACTGTGTCCCCACAGCTCACTGTGGCAAGGAGTTCCAAAGACTCACAACCCTCAGAGAGAAGAAATTCCTTCCCGTCTCAGCCTTAAATTGGTGCTCCTTTATTCTGGTCTTTTATTCCTTCTGGTCCTAGACTCTCCCATGACAAGAATCATCGTCTCAGCATTTACCCTGTCAAACTCCTTAAGAGTCCAATATGTTTCAACGAGATCGTCTCTCATTCATCTAAACTCCAGTGAGTAGCCTTTGCTCATTAGGCAATCCCTCATAGGGATGGGGATCATCCTAGTGAATCTTCTCTGAGCTGCCTCCAATGAAATGATAGCTTTCTTCAAATAAGGGGATCAAAACTGCTCCCAGTACTCCAGACGTGGTCTCATCAGTACCATGTACAGTTGCAGTATAAGACTTCCTTACTGTTATACTCCAATCCTCCTGAAATAAGAGGCAACATCCCATTATCCTTCCTGACTACCTGCTGCACTTTCATCTTCAAAGAATCCCTACAGTGCAGAAACAGGCCCTTTGGCCCAACAAGTCCACACCAACCTTCAGGGCATCCCACCCAGACCCATCCCCCTATAACCCACCTAATCCACACATCCCTGAACACTATGGGCAATTTCCCATGGCCAATCTACCTAACCTGCATATCTTTGGACAGCAGGAGGAAACCAGAGCACCCAGAGGAAACCCGCGCAGACATGGGGAGAATGTGCAAACACCACACTGACAGTCGCCCGAGAGTGGAAGAATCTTTACAATGCAGAAAGTGGCCATTTGGCCCATCGAGTCTGCACTGACCCTTTGAAGAACATTCCACATTATCCCTGTGACCCCATATTTACTGTGACTAAACTAATCAGGCTGGACACTACAGGATGATTTAGCTCAGCCAATCCAATCAGGCTGGACACTACAGGATGATTTAGCTCAGCCAATCCACTCAATCCCTTTGGACCATGGGAAGAAGTGCACGTAGACACAGGGTGAGCACCTGAGTGCTTGCTTTCTGTGTTTTATGCATAAGTATCCCCAAGTCCCTTTGTGTTGCAGCTTTCTGCGGCTTCTGTCTAGTTAAATAATTTTCTGGGTTTTTTTTCCTCCCTTCCAAGGTTAATAACTTTACTTCTTTCCACATTATACTCCTTTTTTTATGGTTGTACCATTGCAATGTTCGAAATTATCAGCCAACTTTTGCTCATTTGACATGTTTGAAATTTAGGAAAAATTACAATTGGGGCATCAACCCAGATTAACATAATTATGCAAACATTTGGAATGTGTTTCCTCCCCTTTTATACAAACATATACTCAGAGTTAACCTGAATCATTTTTGAAACTGAAAGAACTGTGGATGCTGTAGATCAGGAACGTTCTGAGGAAGGATCACCAGAACCGAAACGCTAACTCTGATTTTTTTCTTCACGGATGCTGCCAAACCTGCTGAGCTTTTCCAGCAACTTCAGTTTTTGTTCCAGAATCATTTTCCATCTGGGAATAAGCTAACATGTTTCTGAAACCTGGGTGAAAGCTGAAAATACTCCATGTCAAAAGGTTTCTCAAATAATTCGGTTTTAATATTCAAGATTGGCTGGATATTTTGCAGTTTCCATAATAACACTTTCATACAAGTATAATGAGAAACCATGAAATGAGGATAAGTAGTGGGGTAGGTCCAATCACTTTTAATTATGTACCAACCCCAAGGAAACCACTGAAACACAAACAGTTTTATTCATCCACAACAAAATTTCAAAAAAATTACAAACAATACAGTTCATTTGCACACTTAAGATTTCACAATTACAACGCACGGACTTTTGCACATACCCACAGAGCTGGAAACTGTAAACGCAAGAAAAGAAATTTCAAGCTTTTGTCCATAATATGAAAACAAAATAAAATTTCCAAAGATATAATGAAGTTGTCATTGCTTCTATTCTTAATTTACAGAAGATCACCTAAACAGTTCTGTTCAGTTTAACTAGATTGTGAAATACTACCTGGAAAACCTTTGTAACAGAAGAAAACGTTCCTCTTCATTCACTCTGTGCATGAACAAGACTATTCCAATTTACTGTAAACTAATTGACTTGATTTGTTTTTCACTGTCTTGCTGTCTGTCTGTATTTGTTGCTAAGTGGTTTCATGTGCCAGCCAACTGGTGAAATGTTAGTTTGCCACTTTAAGATTAATTATACATTTCAAAGTTGCGACACACTCCAAAGAAATGCCATTTACACCTAGAGTTGAATGTTATTTTAACCACTGGCCTACAAATATATAAAATAGAAACAAGAGAACATATCTCTTCTAAAATTTGATTTCAATATCTGTGTATGTTCCACTTTAATTAGCTGTTTAATGGGCATGGCTACTTTAATGTTGCAATGATCATATACCTGACCCTGAGGAAGCCAAAAATGACCTTAGTGTACTTTGTTCATCTTGCACCTCCAAATTTTATGGAAGTGAATTGTGTTTCTTGCATATAGTATAGAACAGGCTTATCGAGAATCAGCAGCTCAATTTTCTTCCATTTAGAATTAGTTGCGTGCAATTATACTTTAGGAAGGATGTCAAAGCTGTTTATCAGATAACAAGGAAGGAACCTTACCAGTAGTGGAGATATTAGAGAAGGTGGATTGTTCCTAGATCTGAACTGTTTAAGGTGAGATTTACAAGAGTTATTGAGGTCTATTCTTTGCAAAGTAAGTTGTTATGGTTTGCAATGCACTGGTTGATGGAAGATAATTTTGGGTATTGACTTCCAAAAGTGAACTGAATATATACTTGAAATGGATAAAATTGCAGGGCAAAGGTGTAACAGCAGGGGAATGAGGCTAATTATCTCTTTTAAATCGAGATTAGATGTCCCCTCTCTGCGGTGAAATTTTATGAAAAGTAAATCGAACAGCTTCTAAGTTAGTTTCATACATCACTTGATATGAGCAGTCATTAATTACACTTTACTTAAAATCATTTAAATTTAGGTAACAGTTTGTATATATTAACTAGCCTGAAATATACCTCTGATTTCTTCGCTAGCACATTTGTGCATCATACTTTGGAGTCGTTATCACCAGTTCTTTTATTTTGTTTGAAATATTACCTTACAGAATTCTAATATATAAATGACTTCAATTATTTCTACACAAGCACACATAAGTGCCAATTAAAGTACAAGTACAAAACATGCTTCGCAAATACATTAATTCCAGTGTCAAATATAAAAGTACCAAAGAGCACGAGGTCCATTTAAATGTCCTAACAAAGGAAATAATTGTATAAATAACATACACAAAAAGTTTCTGCTCTAATGTTTAGTAAAAGGCTATGAAACCATGGAACAATAATTTTGTAAGATATTGCAATATGCTAATAAACTTGTATATGCCTACTGTACAAAAATATATATTGTTTGTGAAACTATTCAGACAAAATGTTGCACTGTGCAAGAGAATCTGCCAAATTCAACACTAAATCTGGTCCTTGGAGGTTAGAGAGTGGCTCATGCAGCGAGTATTCATGAAATCAGCTGATAAAATAAAATACTTAAAAAGCTACCCAGAAAGTATTTCAAGATGATTTTGCTATAGATTAATTGGGTAGGATCATGATACCTATGAACAGTGGGTATCACTTGAGCAATGTAATAAACACCCTTAATTGAAATAGGGAGTTGTTCACATTCTGCCAATCACAAATAACAATGAAATGGAATCAGGTCCTTATGCCTCACAATGATAGACTCAGTGCCAAGATCATAAGGGTGAAGACAGGGGAAATCTGTACATACAAGCTCAGTCTTCAAACTTTGTTGGTCTCAATAATTTACTTAATATTACCTTGGGGGCAATGTTAAGCCATTTGAACGTGGTGGGGATAGGACAGGAATGCCTAAAAATTCCTCTGCCATGCCTCCACCTGTTCCCATTTGCCTTAGATCTTTGTATGGGTTTCCCAGATGCCCACCCATTTTAGGATGGAGCCTCAGTCAAGTCTTCTCTCAGATCTTATGATATAAAAAGGATCAAAATACAATTAGATACTGTCAGCTACACTTGTACCACTTTTGAATGGATTAACCAGTAGCACTTAAAGGGATTGTTGTAAGTGAGGAGGCTTTTTTAAAATTACATTTGTGGGAACAGTTGGAGCACAATTGCTTTCACAAAACCTTCCAATCCACTACTACTTCCATCCCCTGAAGGGGATACTGTGCCCCTCAGAAATTCTAAGATCTCCTGGCAAGCTAACCACAAGGACTAGCAAAGAACTTGCAGTTCAACGATCAAATGTTAATGGTGCTGAAGATGGCTTAGGCCATTTAGTGGCTACTTTGACTGAGATGTCATACACTCTCTGTTACTCACCAGGAATCCACACAGATTTTGAACAGACCTTTTCTATTTCAGGACAAACCTAAGTCTCATTTCTTGGGTGAATGTTGGACATGCTGCCTCTGTTCTTCTGCATCAGTGAGGGTATAGTGGATGGGGAGGACACCATGGAGAAACAGAAATTGTGTTTAAAGAGAAACAGGAAGAGGGAACTGGGAATAGGAAAGAGGATGAGGATGGGAAGAGGAGTGACAGGAGATGAGAAGAGATATATTGACAGGCTTCTAAACTCTTTAAAGTTTGTTTTTGCACATTTGTGTGATTAGGCCCCTTAGTTAGGGTCAAAGAATACGAATACACATGTGGAATTTGTTGGCAGTCTTGTCAACATTGCAGCAAACGCTACATAATAAGACCAAAAATAACAGCAGGTAATATCAAAGTCCTCGACAATGTCATACGGTATGAACTGTGATGCTGGAAATCATTATTGTGACAATACATGATACTGTAGCAACATTACACTCAAATTATTTTACAACTAAATCTACTTCACCACATATTAATGAGTATATTAACAATAAAGTAAGCAGAGAAATGCTGAATTTCACCTAATTTCCTCTCAGTTTGAGTTTGATGTTTGTGTTGTAAATAGACTCGTAATGTTGTGTAGCAGAATATATTATTTAAAAAAGGAAAATAAAATGATTTTATTTTCATTGGAAAAAATGACAGAACGTGTACAATCATCATGGGATTTTGATGTTACTCTGAGAGTTTGAAATGTTTGTAAGTAAGTAATAGAGTTCCACATACCATCAGGATTAAACGGTCAGGGTGTGATCATTTCCCTAGGACAGGAAACGGGGGAGGAATGGCAGGAAGGAGCTGAATGGAAAAGTAAGAGCAATATGGGACAGCCGAGAAGTATGAAGAGAGTGATCGGACAGGGATAAAGGAGAAACATGAGAGAAAGAGTTGGGATGGGATGAGGAGCAATGAGGGAAGTAGAAAGAAGGGACTGACAATGAGGCGTGGAAAAAGAGGAACTTGGCACTACAGAAACTGATAACAAAGCGACTGGGATATGCGGGCACTGTGAAGGGTGGATTTTGGGGATACAATATGCAGGAAGACTTTATCATAGAATTCCCACAGTTTGGAAGCAGGCCATTCGGCCCACTGAACCCACCATCTTCAGAACAGCTTCCCACGCCCTACCCTATACCCTCCACTTTCCATGGCCAATTCACCTAGCCTGCACATCTTTGGACTGTGGGAGGAAACCAGAGCATCCAGAGGAAACTCACGCAGACACGGGGAGAATGTACAAATTCTACCCAGACTGTCAACCAAGGGTGGGATCAAACCCGGGTCCCTGGCACTGTGAGGCAGCAGTGCTAACCACTGAGCCACTGTTCTGAGGAAAGGTCACTGGACCTGAAAGGTTAACTCTGATTTTTCTTCACAGATGCTGCCAGACCTGCTGAGCTTTGCCATCAATTTCTGGTTTTGTTGCTGAGCCAGTGTACTGCCCTGCTTTAAGGATAGGAATCTGCTGCAATAGGCATGGATTATGTTTCACAGGACTCACTCTCAGTGATAAAGTGCCCTACCGCTGGCTTAATATCCATCAAGGTTATGATTATGAGCTCTTTGGGCTTTATCCTATCGTTTACTCCCTATCCCATCCCACTCCCTATTTTCTGCATATAAACTGACTTTTTCCAAGCTACCATCAGTTCTGAGGAAGGGTCACCGGACCTGGAATGTTAACTCTGATTTTTTTCTTCACAGATGCTACCAGACCTGCTGAACTTTTCCAGCAACTTCTGTTTTTGTTCCTGATTTACAGCATCCGCAGTTCTTTCGGTTTTTGTTAAGGTTATGACTAGTGTTGGCACACTTGGGAGGTTTTCATTTCAATTATTAGGAATCAAATTTTCTTTCATTCCACAGAGTAATAATGGTCTGCGGGCATGTGTGTCAGGTTCCAGTGAATATTTGCGCCTTCATTGTTTCATAAGCAAGAGAGAATGAAGTTGAGCAATGTGACCATAAGAAGTGAAGAATGCCAGTACTGCAGTCAGACTGCAATTTCTATTCCATCACTCATTCCAGTCCAATACATCAGTTGTTGCAGTCTCCCTCCCTCAGAATATATATCTCCATAATTTCCTGTTCATGAACCAAATAAAGGTTGGGAAGGATGGGAAGCTGAAGGCTACATTCCAGCCAATCTGTGATGATTGCTAGAAATTGAGAAATTGCAGCCATTGGTGGACGCAATTTGCTTGCCTTATCACAGCACATTACGTTTGAAGTTCAGCAAGTCAAGGTTTCCATTTAGGTATTGTGCTTTCACTCAACAAAATTTTACTTTATTTATAAAAAAGGAACTCTGGGCCTGGATTGGGAGTCCATGTTAAGGGCTACAACATTGCTATACTGCCACCTACAGCCTTCACACTGGAACTGCATATCTGCTTTCAGGATCAGGACACAGCAATGTCGAAGCTTTGCAATTTGCTGCATGACAAGGTCTTAAACACAGAACACCCACACCTGACAGTACAGTATCATCTACAGACATAACTAGAAATGCAGATAAATGTCTTATTTTGAATGAGTTTTCCTCTTGGCAAAGCTAGATATTGGAGCATTCAACTGATTTCAATAGTGAATGTTGTGACCCACTCCGGATTAGAATACAAGGGAAGAAAAACATATTATTAGATCTTATTCTTGAGAGTTGTGTTGAGGTAATCTTTTGAATTCAGGGTTTCTACTGTCAAATTATGTCCTTACTATCATTTAATGTCTCTAGCTTTTGAAAGCAGTGATTGTTTTCCTTTCTATATATTGAAGTGCTTTTCTAATTTAATGCTACAGGTACCTGGGTGTTAGGAGGCATTACGTTCCATCAAACACATTATTACCATTCTGCACAAGAAAATTACCACAGATGCTGGAAATCAGAAACTAAAAACAGCAAACGCTGGAGGTAATGCAGGTCTGGCAGTATCTGTGGGGAGAGAAAAAAAGAAAAATAATGTTTCTGGTCAATGAAACTGCTCCAATTCCGATGAAAGGTCTTTGGTTTGAAATGTTGTATCTGTTTTCCTTCCTCCAAGCTGCTGCTTGGCCTTCTGAGTAATTCCAGCACTTTCTGCTATATATTCTGGTATTACTGTTTGTTTTAAAGTTAGTCACATGAATGCAAACTGCTCCTTCATGCATCTAAAAAAATTTTGTCTTGTTAAGAATGGTTTTGAAGAAGTGTCACTATACTCAAAACGTTAAGTTTGCTTTCTCTGTGCCAATGCTGCCAGACCTGCTGAGTTACTTCAGCATTTTTATTTTTGTTCTAGATTTCTAGCATCCACAGTTCTTTGTTTTGTAACAATCTTTAAAATGTCTCATAGACTGTTACAGTACAGACGTTTGGGTAGGAATTCAATAATTTCTGGGGGAAAGGGATTTAAATTTTATAGATATTGAGCTTAATGGGGGTGAGCAAAGAGGTGCAAATAGTCTTCTTCATAATTAAGTTCGTTGACTTTGCAATCGTTAAAATGTTCACCTTTTTAAGAAAAAAACTATTTTCAATTGTCATTTAGTGTAGTTTTGAAAACATGAACAAAATTACTTTTATAACATTATGTAAAATATCAATGTTTATTCTGCCCACACTTAGATCAAATTTAAACTGAATTAATTATCTCCATTCACCATTGGAAGTGTGCATGACAATCTCAACTTGGAATCACAGTATGAATTCTGTGTGAATGCTGTTGTGTGCTCACATACCATACTGTTAAATTAAGCCATTAAATGAAGAATGTTTTGCAGGCATCTATTTATACTTGGGATACAGGTTCATGAGATAGTTACCTATTCAATTAATTCAAACAAAAGTTATAGATGGAAACAGGCCCATCTGTTTGCTAAACTGAAAAGCGAAATAAGACACTCAGACTAGGACAGGACCAGTTTGGATTGCTAATCTGTGCTGTCAGCTGAAAACATCTAAAACGGAATTATTTGATTGGTCTTATTATCTGGTTGAGGGTGATATGAAGTCAGAAAAACAACTACTGTACTTGAAATTAAATACCAGACAGGTATATCACACTTAGAACCAATCCCAGCAAAGAGCTGATAACTCACAAAAGGAACAGAAGGATAAAAGCAAAAAACTGGATATAAATTCTATATCAAATATCAAAGTAAGGTGTGCCACATTATGTTATTTAAGGTCAAGGGCTCGTAGGAAAAGCAATATATTGTATCAATGCCTCCTTTAACATTAGCTAATAATTCTATGTCAACATTAATGTTTGTATCTCAAATGTACCATGTTTAGAGACATCTAAGTGGAGTGATGTCAAACCAAAACTAAAACATTGTTGCATAAAATTTGAGTGTTGGAGTTGAGTTTTCATAAAGATTTGACAGGTACAATATTTCATAGTTTTTTTTGGGAATCAAAGATATAAGTGGTTAAAATGGAGTTAAATGGCACAGAATGGAGAAGGTTTTTGACGCTGAAGAAATACAGTGGAGATTTCCACCCTCAAGCACAATGTCACTTCACTGCCACCTCAAGGATGAGAAGCTACAAAGTGGAGCCTACCAATCTGTAACGAAAAGTAACCGCAGACATAACGACAGGCTGGAAGAAAACATAAGCTTAGAGTTTGAGTTGAGTTGGAATTTGGCTGCTGAATGTGAGGAGGGGACAGATGGGAAACCACACAGCTCCCTCACTGTGTGAGGCCTGAGAAATGTTCAATGCCAGGCCCTTTTTCACAATTCCAGTTTGTCTTTGACTCAAAGCCAGCTGCAAGCACTGGCTGGCAGACCAGATCGGGATTTGAACCAATAGGAGGATGCAAGTGAGGATCTGAGAAATAGTCCCTAGCTCTCAGCAAAGTATTTGGGAGGATAAGTTCGGAATGGCACCAAAGTCAGGGAGAGGGAGGAAAGCCTAAAGCAAGGGAGGCCAAAGACGGAGCTCAAAGGAGGACTCCTTCCCTTTCCAGTCCCAGATCTGCTTACTGCCACGCTCAGTGTCGGCCACGACAATTTAGTTAAAAATTATAACACTGCCTCAATTTTGACAGATTCACAAAGCCCCCACCGACTACAGTTGATGCCTCAGCCACCTCCAAAACCTGAGGTTAAAATGGCAGTGTTTTGGCACAGAACGAGTACTCTACAGCTATTTTAATGACTTGACTGACCTCTTGTCAGTTGACAGAGCTAGAATTTGTTCCCATATTTTATGCAATAGATTACACTCTGAGCAATACATGACAATCTTACCATTCGGTCACAATTGGTTTTGTACTGCTTATTGTTCCAATTATTACTGACTTCCAAATGAGGTGAGATCGAAAGACATCCAACTCTATGACATGACACAAGTCCTTCCAATATTGAGATGAATTCTGATATTTAAGTCTTGCATAAAATGCTCAAACATTTCATGTGTGTATCAGTTGTCCTTCAATTGGTGAATTGCAGAGAATAATTATGCCGCATGCCTTTAAACAGCAATTTAAACCTTTACCCCGAAAAATATATTTTAGTTATTTGGTTTATTTTCCAAAAAGAATGGAAAAGTTTTCCCAACTTGTTATTACATTACAAAATCTTCCTGTCAGCTTTTACAGTGATTCTTGACTTTTCTATTTAAGGTTTCCCAAATGTTAGCAATATTGACACTTCAGTATAGAAATGTTACCATCTTCAATGTGAAAGAAAATTAAAACAAGGTTTAGAATGTTTTTCATGTTAGTTCAATCAAGGTATAAAATATTCATCAGTTTAGATTTTGGCGCCAGATTATCTAAAATCTTTTGGACCAGACTAGGATCTTGGAAAATTAATAACAGACAAGCAGGAACAAGTGGATGTATATTTCTCACCATACAAGCCCCTCTCTTCATCCCCTATCCATCCCATATCCAGTAGACAAATTGTAGAGATGGTAAAAGCATGATTCTATTGTCCATTCTTCTAGGCTGAGTCCCCTGGCCCTCCATATTTTCAAAGTATGCAAAATTATTGCAAGAACATCAATTAACCAATGTTCAATCCTAAAGGATGCAAATATGTCATTGTATGTAAACTTCTGATAAGTTTATTTAACCTCCATCCTTAGTCCAAAAGAAAGACTTTGATGTTGGAAACAGAAAAGGTATTTCAGCCATCGAAGTATTTAAAACCCCATTGGTTTTCATCAGGTTAGCAGTTTCACAATGCCTAATTATAAATCAATCCATTACCTGCAAGGGGCTACTTAAGAGTTCAGTCCCTCATCATACTTCTCACAGTCAAAGGTTCTAAAGTGCAGATTTGCCACCAACTACCACAATGTCTAGTGAGGTGGGGACATTTTCTGATATCTTTCAAAACAGCAGAGTGGTGATTCAAACCAGGATGTTTCAAACTGGATCAAATACAAAATCATTGACTCTAAACTACACAAAACATTAAAGCTTACACTTCTGTCTATTGTTCAGGCAAGTAAAGACACTTCCAAAATTCCATTTTAAAATATATGTTAAGGCAGTGCATAAAATTGAGGAACGTTTACAGGAAATTGTTCTTGATGTATATCAGTCTTTACATGTAATTAATTTGGTACCATTCTTTTTTTTTTACAACACTGTTTTAAACACGTGAATATGTTCATGGCTCAAAGTAAATTCTGTGTTACTTATGGAGTGCTCGGTTTTGCAGTCCGTGTGTTACTGGGAAATTTTCGTGTCTCAGACATGTCGCCCAGTCAGAAAAAAGAGTGGCTTGTCTTCTTGGGAGTTAGCCGTCTGGAATTCATCTCGTAATCTGAACTGCCACTCATCTTCCAGCTCTAGTCTTACAACAGTTTGACGAAGAGAGCTACGATCCTGACAAATCACACAGAGCGTAGCACCTAGACAATAAATTTGTGAAGTCAGTATAGGCAATCAATTGAGAAAAAGTTGGTTTAAAAATGTCCAAGGCTGCATTCATTAAGGCATATATCATGATCGTGAGTCATTTGCAAGACTAAAGCCATAAACTTTATGCAAGGAATGGAGGGATATAGAGCATGGGCAGGCAGAAGGGACTAGTTTAATTTGGCATCATGTTCAGCACAATTTCATGGGCTGAAGGGCCTATTCTTGTACTGTACAGTTCTATGTTCTAATCAGATCTTGTGCTTAGATCAGGAACAGGTGACCTGCTGCAGCTGCACTTCAATCTAATCCTGCAATGACTAGCTAAACTTCTTGTTTTAATCCAATTTGTTTTTGCCTGCAGTACCTCTGTGTCAGTTGATTCCTGTTTGCAAAATTTCAAATGCGGTTTCAATTGTCAGCTGTAGTCTATGTGTGTGGCTTGTCCATTTCTGCTCCATGCAATTTCTTTTGATCTTCAGGTAAGGAGCCTGCAGCTAGATTACTGAAAAGATGGAGATTTCCAAATCCTGGGGCAAAGGCTGTGGGCTTCCAATATTCACAGGCAAGAGTTGGTGATGGCTGCTAATCTGGACTGTAAGTTAGAACATGGAAGGGGAATGTAATGATTGGGAGCTGTTGACAGGAGGAAACACTCCAGCTCCTTCTCATTGACAACCCATAAAGGCATTTACTCTTCCACTAGATAATCCACATTTTCCTTTATCTGTTAGGTTTTCCAATAACAAGGAAACCACCCCCCCAACTCCCCACCCCCCCACACACACACACAGATACACACACATAGTTTGAGATATTTTAAATGTTAACATCTACCTGTGATTTGTGATTAAAATTCCCACCAGTGTTTGTGAAAGTCCATTTTTAAATATATAATGAATGACAAGGGAAAAAAATACTCTTACTTTTCAAAGCAGAAAGATCAGAATAGAAACATTGAATAAAACATAACCTTACCTTTCAGAAAGTGAAATTTTTTCAAAATACTAGCTGTGACAAATGAGTCACAGAGATACAGGAGGAGTCCGCTGAAAGTAAGGCCAGAGGTGTTTATATTTAAAGAATGAGGACGTGAACTCACAAAGCAAACTGTAATCTGAAATATTAATGAAAATGAGTTTGTACATGTCACAACATTTTAATGCGTTAAAACAAAACAATTAAGTATTTCAAGCAGAAACAAGTACAACTTTGAACACTGTCTCCCAATAAAATGAAGAGTGACGTTAAATATAGGCAGGCTGCAAGAGTGCAGAGCAATTGCACCTAAAGAGGTGAGCCGAGGATGTACTTAATATGGCCTCGTTTAAATTAGGCCGCACATCTCTAGCAAGCTCATTCGTATAACGGCAGCTTTGGCAGAGCCCATTCCAGGACCAATATTGATCAATCAAAATGGGAGAGGTGATCGGGAGTCGTGGAAATAATCAGGAAAGGCACTCCTGTTCCTCCTGTCTGCAAATTCTTTATAAATTTAAACCTTTTGGTGTCAGCTTCCAGTGGTTCCTTTAATTACCACTGTTCAGCTGCTTGTAAACTTTGTTTGAGATGATAATCGGAGCATCTGATCTTGCTGCAAGAAATGTTTTCCTTTGCACTGTTACAGTGATCATAGACACCAAAGAGTTTTAAACATATCTTGTTCTTCTAGTAATGATTTTCAATAAAATCCTTAAAATATAGCAGTTAAAAAGAAATCAACTTTATGCGACTTATGTAGAACACTGCAGAATGTGACGGTAGCAGGATGTGCAAAACAACCATCAAAATTGTCTATCCTGCACATAAAACAATTGATGATGATGGTTTGTGATTTTACAGCAAGAATTTGATGAGACCTATTGTGCCGTCCTACCAACGCTCACACTATGTTAATCTCACAACGGTCACTTCAGAGCAGCGAATGATGACCATTGCCGATGGTGCACTGCTTAACAAGACAGATTCCTCACCAGATGAACATGTTCCTCTTACAAGGGACACTGCTCTCATGTAGCCAAGGATTAGGAAGGAAGATAAGCTGATTGTATTACCACATTCTTTGTGCTCAAAAATGGGGTCTTCCGTAGCTGACTCTATTCAATCACTTTGCATCGATGCGAGGCATTTTCTTGGTTCACAAGTCTGGCACCCATTCATGCCTTTCTATAACCAACAATGCCAAATGGCCCCTGCTCTTCCCTCAGTAACTATCAGCACGGTTACTTGGAGCCATCCTCATCAGCCCCTTCCCATTCAGCTAATTCCATTCATCACTGCCCCTTCACACCTGCCAATAGACTCTCCAGGCACCACCCCCTGCATGTTTCTGTCAAGAAACATAGAAGATGGGAGCAGGAGGAGGCCATTCAGCCCATCGAGTCTGCTTCACCATTCTTCACGATCATGGCTGATTGTCCAACTCAGTAGCTAATCCTGCTTTCTCCCCATAACCTTTGATCCCATTCACCCCAAGTGCTATATCTAGTCACCTATTCAATACATTCAATGTTTTGGCATCAACCACTTCCTGTGGTAATGAATTCCACAGGCTCACCACTCTTTGGGTGAAGAAATGTCTCCCTCAGCTCTGTCCTAAATGGTCTACCCCGAATCCTAATACTGTGACCCCTGGTTCCGGACACACCCACCATCAGGACATCCTCCCTGCATCTATCCAGTCCAGTCATGTTAGAACTTTATAAGTCTCAATGGGATCCCCCCTCATTCATCTGAACTCCAGAGAAAATAATCCCAACATAGTCAATTTCTCCTCATACGTCAGTCCCGCCATCTCTGGAATCAGCCTGGTAAACTTTTGCTTCACTCCCTCGAGAGAAAGAGCATCTTTCCTCAGAAAAGGAGCCCAAAACTGCACAAAATATTCCAGGTGTGGCACAGTGGCTCAGTGGTTAGCACTGCTGCCTCATAGCGCCAGGGACCTGGGTTCGATTCGAGCCTTGGGTGACTGTCTGTGTGGTGTTTGCACATTCTCCCTGTGTCTGCGTGGGTTTACTCTGGGTGCTCCGGTTTCCTCCCACAGTCCAAAGATGTGCAGGTTAGGTAGATTGGAAGAATATTTGTTCAATCCCAAACAAGGCTCTTGATACCAAAAACCTTATTGTGAATGATTGCATTGAAACTAACCTTGTAGATGGTATTTACTGAAGCCTCCCCACCTTGCTGTACTTCTCACAATCAGTCCCACCCAAATGCCACAATACCTTTTATCCTCAGACTCACTTTGGTCTCTCCCACCAACCCCCAGCTGCCTTTTCCTGCTTTGCTCACTTTTAAAATCCTTTCCGCTGAATATTACCCTGTGTTTCCTAATCAAAATATCCTTCTCCCATTCTTCCTTCAAAATCTTTTTTAAGCAAGAACTCAGACTTTGGGGTACATCTCAATTCTATCTTTACTCACTCCCATAACTATCCTCCAAGCCATCACGGACCTCATTTGATATAAACTCTCCAATCCATACTGAGGTCCATACCTGTAGCCTTGCTGTTTCTTGTAGCCTCTATACTCCCATGGTTTCAATCGGTGACAAGGCCTTCTCCTTCCTTCTAATCCTCACCGCTCACAAATTATTATCTCATTCCAACCACACCTTATTTGCCTCTGGCCTGGGAAAACTTTTACTCTGCCTCTTCTCAGTTTTTGCCTTGATGTTTTTCCTTCCTCTTGCTCTCTTGAACCGCTGGAGTGCATTTCCAGGCATAAAGATCATGGTCTTCCCCTGAACTGACCATTCAAATCATTCTAAATAATGACAGTGTGTAGATTTATAATATTAGCACCATACCTCTTGACCTAAGTTGAGATAACAGTCTACTGAGAGTACTGGATGACTGTAGTTCCTTACAGACAATGGAAAAAGATGGTTACTTGTGTGCTGCAGATACTTTTCCAGCAGTAATTGGGCTGGTGCAGCTAAAAATGTATGTTTGCTGTCCGGAGCACAGATATACTGAGATGGGGAAATGGACATTGGTACATCAGGAACCTGGAACAAATACAAATCAATTCAATGTTGTCAATCAAAGGACAATATGACTATGGACTTTCCCTTCACAATACACATGAAAAAGAACGGCATGATAAGAACTGTAATCTTTGAATGAGATACTAAATTATGGAACTGGGTATCATATTGATCGCAAGTTATGATTATCGAGTGAATAATGAAAAAATGTAAATGAAATGCAATGAACCTGTGGTCCACTTCTGCTGGAAAATGTTGTC
This sequence comes from Ginglymostoma cirratum, assembly GCA_024137785.1. Classification (NCBI taxonomy): domain Eukaryota; kingdom Metazoa; phylum Chordata; class Chondrichthyes; order Orectolobiformes; family Ginglymostomatidae; genus Ginglymostoma; species Ginglymostoma cirratum. The sequence continues at coordinate 31,250,972 of JAHRHZ010000111.1, read as the reverse complement.
GCAGTACAAATTTGTTTCTTTTCATAAGTGTTTTACTCCATCCCGATCTGGCTTTGCAACCTGCAATGCCTAATTTTCCCTTTTGTTTCAGGATGAAGATTCAGATTGACACTTGAGAAACTGAGCCTCCGTTCTGGTGATTTTCATGAACTATTTTGTAACTTAATTCTCCAACTGCAGCTTCCCTAAGTTTGTGCATTTATTCTTAACTATCTGCCTGAGCTATGAAGAAACCTCCTTCAAATGCTCATATCTTTTCACTGCTAACGAATTCTGTAGCTAAATTCTGTACATTTATTCGCAATCTCGACAATTTTAAATTTAATCTGGGCTGTACGTATGCTGTTCCTTCTCGATGCCATGTTGTCACGTCAGAGAATGGCATTGGTGGAAATGCAGAATTCACCAGTAGGGTATGTATACACACAGAAGGAGCTGTGAATGACTCAACTTGTAACAGGGTGAGGTTGAGTTTATCATCAAGGGAGCGAGGAGTTGGGAGGACATGTTGCAGCTGTTCAGGACATTGGTTAAGGCACTTTTGGAATACTGTATTCAGTTCTGGTCTCCCAGCCATAGGAAAGATGTTGTGAAACTTGAAAGGGTTCAGAAAAGATTTCCAAGGATGTTGCCAGGGTTGGAGGGTTTGAGCTATAGGAACAGGTTGAATAGACTGGGGCTATTTTCCCTGGAGTGTCAAAGACTGAGGGGTGACCTTATAGAGGTTTATAAAAACATGAGGGGCATCAATAGGATGAACAGCCAAGGTCTTTTTCCCAGGGTAGGGGAGTCCAAAACTAGAGGACATAAGTTTAAGGTGAGAGGGGACAGATTTAAAAGGGACCTGAGGGGCAACTTTTTCACACAGAGGGTGATGCATGTATGGGATGAACTGCCAGAGGAAGTGGTGGAGGCTGGTACAATAACAACATTTAAAAGGCATCTGGATATGTACATGAATAGGAGGGGTTTAAAGTGATATGAGCCAAATGCTGGAAAATGGGACTAGATTAATTTAGCAAATCTGGTTGGCATGACGAGTTGGATTGCAGGGTCTGTTTCCTTGCTGTATATCTCTGTGACTCTAGTGGTAAGCAAAAGGAGGCTGGACTTTCTAGCCATAAATTGAAGAGTTGACTTTTACGCAAGATTGACTGTTACTCAAGTAAATGCGGTATTTTAGGTGAATGAGCCACGATTGAGTAAATTTTTATTAATAAAAATTTAATCTACTGAAACTCCGATTGAAGTTAGACAAAGGCACAACTTGAGACAGATCACAGCGATTTCAATCCATGTCTAATCCATTTTGTATATAATTTGGGAATCATTGATGTCAACACTGGGAAATGAAATGTTCAACTCATCAACACTGCCATTCTTACCAAGAGGAGCAAAGATTTATTCATAGATTCAATGGCAAGAAGAAATACCAGATATGCAATAATTGACCTACTGTCATCATCTGGCGCTGCCAAATATTCAAGGTGGAACCACATAACAAAGTTTTGCAAAATATCATATTTTCTCACATCTTCTGTTACCTTTGACTTGATATGGAAGGTTCTGTGTCCCCCAATGGCAATTTGTTTCTTCATAACACTGAAGCAATTAAAACGACAGATAAGAAGACCAGCACTATGGACTCGGAGGTTAAAATCTACATCATCACAGGTAAATCTGAAAGTAGGCATAAACACAGGAAATCATTTCTTTTGTAGGACGATTACAAAACAAACTTCCACTAAGTTTCAGTCAATTAACTTTAAGTTGCTATATTTTAGACAATAGTAAAATATATGAGCACAAATTGAGATCTGGTGGGGGTCTGCAGTGTTCCTGTACCAAGTAGCATAGGGCTGAATTTTCCCATATTTTGGCTAAATGTCGACTTTGAAGAGCTTTTTGGAATGTTTCCCTCTGTGGCAAAACCACAGGGCCCTGGTGATGTTTCTCCTCCACAGCACTCAATCTTGTGGTCAGCAGTGGAAGAACTGCTCATCACCGCTGGGACTGTTCATAGGCAACAAATTTAACTCAGTGATGCAACACTTCAGATGCTGGAGACCTGTGTGTTGTTGTTCAACACAAAAAAAATGGACTAATGGATGGAGTTGGTTGAGAGGTCAGTCATCCTCTTTCCCCAGGACTGTCAGAGGAGAACACAGCACCAAACACCAAACAGTGTACTGCCCACAACTCCAGGAAATGCACAGCAAAGCTGCAAGGAAGTTAGCAATCTTCTTGGCTCCACAAGGCTAAGCGCTAGCATCTTCTCTCTGCTACATCACACTCACTAAATCCGCTACTGCATCCACCTTTCCCCAAAAACGCATGCTCTACTACTCTCAATATTGCATGCAGCATGGTCCCTCAATGGTGCTCATCCACTCCTCCAAGCTACTAACCCTTCCTGCCCTCTGCATTTTATAGTAACTCACTTAGAACATCTCACCATCTGACCTGAGTAAGGAAGGACCACCTCCCCAACTGACTTACCAGTATTCCTGGATATACACAACCTGTAGGACTGGTGTGGCCCAATCCCTGGACTGTTAGGAGCCTGACTGTCCAATGCACATAGCTAACTCATGGCCAACCTCCCCTGGACTGAGATCAGACAATGGCCTTGACTGACTGTGGATACATCCTGACTGACTCCTTGACTGGACTATGGACGTCACCCCTTAGATTTTAAGACATGGGAATTTGGTTGAAGCATATGAGTGTATTCGCTATGTAAACTGCTGGCATATGCTGCAGGTGTGACATTGGTGTAGCATGGTGCTGTATTGTACAAGATAGCCCTGTTATTTATTTTGAGCTGGCAAGCATGACCAGCTGCACAAACATGACAAGCTACCTGGCTTTCTATCTGTGGTGAAAGACAATGCAACACAGAACTACTATGGTCTCTGTAAGTTCTGAATCAAGGGACCAGTGCACAGAAAGGCAAAGTAGCCTTGCTGTGCTCATCTAAGTTAGTGCAAAGTAAAGGAAAGTAAGCTGACAGCCCAGAGCTTCTGTCCCTGCACGGAAACTGGCTCAGCAGCAGAACTGCAATCTAAGTTGTCAGTGAGCTCTAAAGTGCATTGTTCATGTGATGAACGGGATGATAAGCATTCCAAAATGGCCTGTGGTGATGGTAAGTCTATCGCATTACTGCCAACAACCACAGCAAGTTAAAATGTTTCCTCCTTGTGTGTTGATTAAGTGCCACAGAGTCAACTATCATTTTTCTAATTGTAAACTGAGACTTACTGTGAACGGGCAATGCTCAGTACAAAGTCAAAGAGCTGTATTTCTCATAACTAAATTATAATCAACCATCCTCTGGCAATAATATTTTTAGTTCCCAGTTGAAATCTAAGATAATTGGAGAGCCATCAAAACTTTTAAGAAAATAAATACACTTAATAGTTAATACTTTAGCAGTCAATTATAACCAGTTTGCTTCAGCAAAAAGCAAGAAGCAGACACATATTCATCATCCGTTCTACTTCCAGAAGGATAAGGATTATTACAATCCCCTGCAGAAATGTCCCACAGAAACAAATTATCTTGAATTAGGGAATGCAAATCAATAATCTAACACAGACAAAATATGTTTTGGTCACAAGACATTCAGATTAATAGGACCCAAAGCTACACTGAAGCCAAGTAATCTGACGTAATATTTCCCTCAGATCATATAAGGAGATCATGAAGAATATCTATCTTCCAGGTGACCATCCCCGTGATATTAAAAACCAAAATAATAACCGAATGAACACTGAATGGATTAGCTTCCTCTTTTAGTTATTGCAATAATTACAAAAAGAACTTTTCATTTGAGCTTAAATTAGTTTTTACACTAATGAATGTCAGTTTTTATCTGTAGTGGTAGTTACTATTGCGCAGCAGTTTTAAGCATAGGATGGCTTGTTTATATACACTGTAACCACAATCAAGGATGCTTTAACTGGTGGTATGACTTCTCTTTTGCAATTTACACTGAAACAATAAATGCTGTTCCTGAATTTGCTCAAAACCCAAGTTATGATGTTACAAGTCCAGCTTTCATGGGAGCAATCCCATTGACATTAATAAATTGACATTAATTGTTAATCATTAAGTACAATAGTTAAGGAATAAATTTGTGTTAATATCTCACAAAGCAGAAGTGCCAACATTAATCGACTCACCTGTTCTGATTGTACTGGACATTTTGAGTCAAGTCTACATTTAGCAGCAAGAAATCATGTAGATGACAGCGGGAGAAAGGTTCTGCAAGGTGCAGATTGTTTATTTTACTGGACCACTTCCGGATCCCACAAAGGGCATAGTGTGGAATTTCAGCAGTTGCCTCAATATGCTGAAGTACATGTTTCAGAGAAACATTCCTCTCTAAGGTATTTGGTTCAGCAGGTGCACTGGGCAGTGAAAAAAGACAAATAAAAAGTTCAGTCAGTTCCTATATTCATAATAGGAGTAGCTAGTCGAAGGGAGCAGGAGGCAAAAAGCGTTATAGTGTATACATAGAGTGTTCCAATTTGCAAGAAGGAAATGGCTCTTTCGAAACCGAAATGTTCTTGATTCAAGTAATCAATTGCTGAACAATAATAATGTGTTAAAGCTGTCAGAATTTTTGACTAATTAATTAAAGACCTGGAACTTCTCAGACGAGACATTGAAATGATGAAGGGATGATAAACATTCCAAAACGCTATTCAAACGCGTGAAAGAAGCTCTACTCCTTGTTCCTTAACACCACAAAATTATCTGAATATTTATTTGATTGTTCTTTTTGTGATCTTGCCGTGTGCAAATTGGCTGTATCCTATCCAATGCTGAAATGTACTGTTTTACTTGGGAGTGCTTAAGATTTCATTTATTACAGTAGTGCTTTATATAAACTGAGCTAGAAATGCAGTATTGAAATGTGCATTGCTTAAATTGTAATCTCAGGAAAAGATTGAAATGCTTAAATTTTCCCTACTGTCTCATGTTTATCTAATTATCTGTACATAGATATATTAATATAGACTGGTGAAATCACTACTTTCAGTGTTTTGTTTGAAGTAATACTTGAAACCAGCTTTATTTGCTGAAAATGAATAAGATTACAAGTTATCTTGAGCGGCCAATGTATGAACACTCAATGTATTAATTACACTACATAGCTGCATATAATCAGAAATACCTCATTAGTTTGTAATTTTGTTCAGTTCTCAACTGCAGCAAGGATGACGGTTTTAACGTTTGAATGCTTTGACTACCTGGTAGCGTTCTTAGAAACGTCAGTATTCAGACTATTCCACATCACACAAGAGTCATCAGCAATGACAATAAATGGCCACACATCTTGGGGTTTAGATCCAAGCTCTTCTTGGCGATTACGTTCCAGTTCCAAATTATGATAGGACAGTTCTTTGATCAAAAAATGAGCTGCACCTAAAACACAAAGAAACGTATAACTAATTGGTTGAATAAATCAAGTTAAAGAAAAACACGAATCGCGTTTGTCTGGCACTCTGATTGGCTGCCCTTCGTAACCTCTCAAACAGACATACAAGGGTCCTTCAACATTGCCAGGCTGTGTTTCCTGCGAATTTGGCTAACCAATTCATTTCTCAGTACAAACAAAATATGTCAGATCAGGTGGGGTTAAAAGATTTAATTGAGCCAGATAGCTTTTTAACAACAAGCCAACTGATTTGACAATACCTTTTTTTAGGTGCTAGATTTATTGAATTTACCATGTCTGGGATATTAATCCCTTTGGAATTAGATGTGAGAGGAATAGAATTCCGCAGCAAATAACTCACATTCTCCTGCCTCCCCAAAGGCTGTTTACCATCTACAAGGTACAGGCAGGAGTGTGCTGGAATACCCTTCACCTTCCTGGATAATGCAGCTCTAACAACACTCAAAAAGCTCAACACCATTCCAGACTGAGCAGCTCACTTGATTGGCACCACTTTCAATATTCAGTCCCTTTACCATCGATGAATAGTGACAGCAATATGTACTGTCGATAACCATGCACTGTAGTAACTCACCAATGGTCCTTTGACAGCACTTTCCAAGCTCATAACCTCTGCCACCTGGAAGGTCAAGATCAACAGATTCATGGGATCACCATCATCTGTAAGTTCCCTTCCAGGCCACACTCGACCCTGACACTGAAATAAATTAACATTCCTTCACTTTGGCTGGATCAGAATCCTGGAACTACTTTCCTCGCAGCACTCCAGGTATACCTACACTGCAAAGACTGCAGAAGTTCACCACCACCCTCTCCAGGACACTTGAGAATGGGCGATGAATGTTAACAAGTAACGTAAAATGCCACTATCTCATGAACGAGTTTTTTAAAAAAAAAACACGATAGGCACTAGGCTAATTTACCCATTTCTAGATTAAAAAAGACTTTCATGTTCTTTGAGAGTGTTGTATATTTCTGTAAAACAATAACCTGAGTTATTTTAAAATATTTAAATCAGGGTGTTGTATGGGTTGTAGGATGCCAAGCAAAATTCTCATTTGCCAATGGGCAGACAGGGTTCCATACATATTGAGCTTTAAGTGGCTGAAAACCACAGTGTATTTATAATAACAGCTATGAATGAAGATTATTAATCATGTAAGCAAACATTAGTGACATCGAAGAACAGCATATTTAATCATCATTCACACCTTATCCAAATAGAATATGTACTTACAGGACTGGACTTAGTAAATGCTACACTGGAATTTTAAAAAGGTTCTCGCAGGCTTATGTTATCAATGTAACTCACATTTGTTGTGAATCCTCCTTCACCAAAATGTTACAATGCAGAAACAGGATGTTCATTTACACAGATCAGCGTTTCACATGATTTAATTCTATCCCATGGAAACAAGATCTGAAGCTGACTCCTACAGTATTTTGGCTCAGTGCGAGTCACATTGAGGTTGTCTGAGGGATCCTTATTGAGTGGGTTTTCTTGGTAAATCCTACCAAACCCACAGCTTTTATTGCATTTCCCGCTCCTGCGGCATGTCTGCTTTCTGCCCTGTCATATCACGCACTATTCCTGGAACAACTTACCATCCAATGGATATTCCGGAATTGATCTGCATTCCTGGTGCCAGTGTGCCTATGAAGGCCCACTGTGCATCCAAACAAGCACTGCCAATCTGGAGTTGCCCTGCTTGGTTCCCGACATTTGCCCTGGATTTGGCAGCCAGGGGAAATTGTTGCCCGACTTTGAGGGTAAGTTCTATTGGATGGGGTAGAGCCAATGTAGGGTTTCCTCCAGCAGTGGAGATTATGACACCTGATTATCCTGGTCTGGTGTGAGGTGCCACCTAGGCTAAAGCAGTCCCAGCCATCTGGAGGAATGCCCAGCACTGTAGGAAGAAGGTCAGTGATCTTCTCCACTCTGATGGTATGCTACCATCTTCTCTCCAATACCTCCTACTGTCTCTGCTACTGTACCCACCTCCCATCAAAGCTCATGCTAAACCACTCTCAATATTTCCTTCAACATCTTCCCTCACCCTCCCCAATCTCTGACACCAGTGATGCTGCATGCACTCTGAACTGATTCTTCACTTACTAAGGAATTCTCCCCAATGACTGCAACACCAAGAACTGTGGCACCCACTTTCACCTCTCTATCTCTCCCATTCCAGGAGGAAAGCAGTCCTTAACAGGGCACAGAGATTCAAGACAAGTGCTGGGCTCATTTGGCTCCTTGGCCCTTATTTGGAGAGGATCCTGACTCCACCTGCCCTGAGCAGGGTCTGGACTAGTATCAGAGGTTTCCCTTGTTTCGGGAGTCCCTGAGCGAGGACTACCCCCTTTGACCTGACTGAGGTCTGCTGACAAATGTAACAAGCTTCCTGGCTTTCTGTCTGCACTAGCACCATGACAAGACAGTTAAAATATGAGGCGGGTATCTCTGGCTGAGGAGGCAAAGGGAAAAAGGGTAAGATGGTGCAAGGCAGGGACTGAGTGAGTGCTACAACAACAAGAGAAAAGCCCAAAGATGCAGCCTGGTCCAGTCCAGGAGCTGAGTGCATATCCCTGAGTGTCCTTGCCTCAGTATTACAATGACAGTAGTTGGTGCAGCAGTGAAGTGCAGAAGTGGATCAGAGATGTGCCATGAGGATTCTTAGAGGCTGGTACATGTTGGATGCCATTCTCTGGTGATGTGGAGTGCAGGTGGGCCAGTGCCCTTGATGCATACCCTGACATGATGGCGCCAGTGTCCAACATGGAGGTCATTTAGAGCTAGCAGTGAGCTGAATCTGCCAGGAACCCACTCTGGTTCCAATGTTGAGTTTCCAGGTGTCTAGATTTTTGTGATGGTTTGGTAAGATTGCAAGCAGTATATTAATAAGGTGAGTTGGGCCATCAACAAGGAGTTTATAAGTGGCATCATTTGGCAAATTGCCTCTCCTGACAAGAATGTTGCGAAAAGCATAAAGGATGGGGCAAGATGATCTCGATGCAAAGATGTGCCTCACAGGACTTCACATTTGATTCTGCCACGCATCTCGCCAGAGATCATGAGGCTCAGAATTCTATGAGATTTCTGCCCCTGGTTATGATTGACTATAAGGTGGTATTCACAGCACAACCACTAGAGGATGACATTCACAAATCAGTGAGAGATGGCATTAACAGCCTTGACACAACTAACAATGTGAAATAATTGGTAGTCAGTGGGCAGTGGGATAATGCTATTTCAGGGCAACAAAACAAGTTACATCTTTGGAGGGTTTAAGTTGTAGGGAGAGGCTGAACAGGCTGGGGCTTTTTTGTCCTGGAGTGTCAGAGGCTGAAGGGTGGCCTTAGAGGTTTACAAAATCATCAGAGGCATATATAAGGTGAATCACCAAGGCTTTTTTTCCCCAGGGTATGGAACTCCAAAACTAGAGGACATAGGTTTAGGGTGAAGGGGAAAGATTTAAAAGGGACATGAGGGGTAATTTCTTCACATAGAGGGTAGTGCGGGTATGGTACGGGCTGGCAGAGGAGGCGGTGGAGGCTGGTACAATTACAACATTTAAAAGGCATCTGGA